>JAKSZU010000009.1:88276804-88705078 GCA_026018925.1 Tupaia tana
ATCAGTCCCTTGTCTGAGGCATATTTAACAAAAATATTTTCCCATTCTGAGGGTTGTCGGTTCACACTTGATACTGTGTCCTTTGCTGTGCAGAAACTTCTTAGTCTAACATAGTCCCACTTGTCTATTTTAGGGATTATTGCCTGTGCTTTGGGAGTCTTATTTAAGAAGTCTTTGCCTACTCCAATGTCCCCCAGAGTTTCCCCAGCATTTTCCACCAGTAGTTTTATTGTTTGAGGTCTTAGGTTCAGATCTTTAATCCATTTTGAGTTGATTTTTGTTAATGGTGAAAGATGGGGGTTCAGTTTCATCTTTCTGCAGGTGGATACCCAGTTTTTCCAGCACCATTTATTAAAGAGGTTTTCCTTTTCCCAATGGATTGACTGATATCCTTTGTCAAAGATCAGTTGGCTGTAAGTTTTGGGGGTTATTTCTGGGTCTCTATTCTCTTCCATTGGTCCATATGTCTGTTTTTTGCCAATACCACGCTGTTTTGATGACCACAGCTTTATAGTATATCTTGGGATCAGGGAGTGATATGCCTCCTACTCCAATCTTCTTGCTCAGGATTGCTTTTGCAATACGAGGTCTTTTATGATTCCAGACAAATACTATGATTGTCTTTTCTAGATCTGTGAAGAATATTTCTGGTATTTTGATGGGAATTGCATTAAACATGTAGATTAATTTGGGTAGAATTGCAATTTTAATTATGTTGATTCTTCCAATCCAGGAACATGGGATGTCCTTCCACTTTTTTATGTCGCTTTCGATATCTTTAAGATTTTCATAGTTTTCTTTATAAAGGTCTTTGACTTTCTTAGTTAAGTTTATTCCTAGGTATCTTATACATCTTGTGACTACAGTGAAAGGGATTCCTTTCTTCAGGTCTGCTTCGTTCAACTTGTTGTTCATAAATAGAAATGCTATAGATTTTTGGATATTGATTTTGTATCCTGTCACCTTACTGTATTCACTTATTACTTCAAGAAGTTTTTTCATGGATACCTTTGGACCTTCTAAGTATACTATGTTTTCAACTCTTCTTTGCCTATTCGAATGCCTTTAATATTGTTCTCTTCTCTGATTGCAATAGCTAAGATTTCCAGTACTATATTAAAGAGCAGTGGAGAAAGTGGGCAGCCTTGCCTAGTACCTGTTTTCAGAGGAAAAGCTTTCAGCTTTTCCCCATTCAGTATAATGTTAGCTGTAGGTTTTTCATAGATTGCTTTTATTGTGTTCAGAAATGACCCTTCTATACCAATCTTACTGAGAGTCTTAATCATAAAAGGATGTTGTATTTTATCAAATGCTTTCTCTGCATCAATTGAGATGACCATATGGTTTTTATCTTTCTTTCTATTAATGTGGTGTATTACATTTATGGTCTTGCATATATTGAACCACCCTTGCAGCCCTGGTATAAAGCCTACCTGGTCGTGATGAATGATCTTTATTATATGTTGTTGGATACGATTTGCGAGTATCTTTTTGGGAATTTTTGCATCTATATTCATCAATGATATTGGTCTGTAGTTTTCCTTTTTTGTCTTGTTCTTATCTGTTTTGGGGATGAGGATGATGGAGGCTTCAGAAAATGAATTTGGAAGGTTTCCTTCCTTTTGAATCTTTAGAAATAATTTTAGTAAGATAGGGGTTAACTCTTCCTTAGAAATTTTGTGGAATTCAGAAGTAAAGCCATCTGGACGGGGGCTTTTCTTTGTTGGAAGGTTATTACTGATTCAATCTCCTGGCTTATTATAGGTCTATTCAGGTTCTCTATGTCCTCCTGATCCAATCTTGGTAGATTATATGCATCCAGGAATTTGTCCATCTCCTCCAAGTTATCTTGTTTGTTGGCATATAGTCGCTCATAGTATCCTCTAATGATATTTTGTATTTCTGCTATGTCTGTAGTAATATTGCCTGTTTCATCACATATTTGATTAATCTGGTTTCTTTCTTTCTTCTTCTTGATCATTCTAGCCAATGGTGTGTCGATCTTGTTAATCTTTTCAAAGAACCAGCTTTTGCTTTCATTTATTTTCTGTATGGTTCGTTTATTTTCTATTTCATTTATTTCTGCTCGAACCTTTATTATTTCTTTTTGCCTGGCATTTTGGGGGTTTGTTTGTTGTTGATTTTCCAATTCTCTGAGGCATGACGATAAGTTATCTATTTGCCATCTTTCCATCCTTTTCTTATGCGCACTAATTGCTATGAATTTCCCTCTTATGACTGCTTTTGCTGTGCCCCATAGATTCTGGACACTTGTGTACTCATTATCATTTGTTTCCATAAATTTTTTTATTTCAGCTTTAATTTCTTCAGTAGTGAAGAAGTCATTCAGAAGTAGGTTGTTCAGTTTCAATGTGTTTGTGTATTTTCAGAGTTGTTTCTTGAAATTAATCTTGAGTTTAATTCCATCATGGTCAGAGAAGATGCTGGATACAGTTTCTATGCCTTGAATCTGTAAAGGCTTGATTTGTGTCCTAACATGTGATCAATCTTTGAAAAGGTTCCATGCTGGGGTGAGAAAAATGTTTATGATGTGGATGTAGGGTGGAAAGTTCTATAGATATCTGTCAAGCCCATTTGATTTATAGTATCATTTAAGTTCGGTATCTCTCTATTTATTTTCTGTCTAGAAGATCTGTCTATAGGAGATAATGGGGTGTTGAGATCTCCAAGAATTGTAGTATTTCTCCCTATCTCTCCTTTTAGCTCCAGCAGACTTTCTTTTACATATTTAGGTGCACCTGAGTTGCGTGCGTAGATGTTTATAAGGATTATGTCTTCTTGTTGGATTACCCCATTTACTATTATATAATGCCCATCTTTGTCTCTTCTTACAGTCTTTGTCTTGAAATCTAATTTGTCTGAGATCAATATCGCTACTCCAGCCCTTTTTTGATTTCCATTTGCATGGAGTATCTTTTTCCACCCCTTTACTTTTAGTCTATGTCTGTCTTTATCCATAAGGTGAGTTTCTTATAGGCAACAGATAGAGGATTTCTGTTTTCTTATCCATTCAGCCAGTCTATGTCTCTTAACTGGAGAATTTAATCCATTGACATTCAATGTAATTATCGATATTTCTGTACCTGATCCTATCGTTAAGTGAGCCATTTTCTTCATTGCTCTTTGTTCTCATATAACTGCCTGTCGGATTCTTTAGTTTTCCTGGTATAGTACTCCCTTCAGAACCTCTTGAAGAGCTGGTCTGAAGTTGGTAAATTCAAATTTTGTTTATTCGAGAATGTTTTTATCTTTTTTTTCCCATATGAAAGATAATCTCGCCGGGTATAGTATTCTTGGTTGAAATTGTTTTTCATTCAACACTTTGCCTATACTTCCTCATTCTTTCCTTGCCTGCATTGTTTCCTCTGAGAGATCTGACGTTATCCTGATGGGGTGACCTTTGTCAGTAACTTGATGTTTCCTTCTTGCCAACTTCAGTATCTTGTCTTTGTCTGTTGTTTTTGCCAGTCTGGCTATGATGTGACTTGGAGAGGATCTTCTTGGGTTGATTCTACTTGGGGTCCTATGTATTTCTTGGGTCTTGATATCTGAATGCCTTTCTAGATTTGGAAAGTTTTCTTCCAGGATTTCATGGAATAAATTATTCATGCCCTTATTATTTTCTTCCTCTTCTTTGATACCAGTTATCTGGATGTTGGAGTGCTTGATAGTATCCAGTATTCCTCGTATATTATCCTCATTTTTCATGGTTGTTTTCTCAATCTTCTTGATACTTTTTTCTAGGTCAGATGTTTTTCCTCTACATTAAGGATTTGATCTTCTGCCTGGTCTAAACACTTTTAATACTTTCAAGGGAGGTTTTGATTTCCTGTATCACATTCTTCAACCCTAGAAGTTCTATCTGATTCTTGTTTAAGGTATTCATTTCTTTTTTCAAGTCATGAAAGGACTTCCTCATCTCCTGGAGCTCCTTGTCTCTTTTCTCTTCCATCTCAGTTAGTTTGGTCACTACAAATATTTGGAATTCCTTATCAGACATGTCCATGACGTCCATTGTATTGACTGTGGGTGATGTAGGCTTGATGATTTCCCTTGAGGGGAGGCTTTTTGTTGGTTGCTCATATTTCTTGAGCCTCTGCGATTGTTCTTAGTCATCAGGTTATCTATACATTGCTTCTTAACTTATTTAAGGTATCTTTGAGTGTTAAGGTGTACAGGGTTAGAAAATTGATGATTTCTCTTATGGTTGGCCTAACTGTTGCTCACCAGTACCATGTACTATTGTCACTGTTCCTGAGTGACCCAAAGTCCTCCGTGTTTCTAAGGAGTGGTGCCTCCAACAGACCTAATAAGCAATACCTCAAGAGCAAAGAAAAACAAGACAAAAAAAATTATGTGTTTCATTCTGTGCACTATTCAAAACGCTAAATTTCAGAGTCTAAAGGCAAGTAGGGAAGGGGTAGAGGATGAGCCACGGGTCCTGGGTGGAAGGATCTGCCACTGCAGGCAACCTGGTGTCCGGAATTCCTGGCTTTCTCAATCTGGTTTTCAGGTAGACTGTGAGTGTGGGGGTGCGAATTCGTCTTAAAGTCCCAAGGAACCAACCTAAAGTCCAGAGATGAGTAGGAGTGGGGATGTGTGAAGGTCCCGAGAGGAAGGGCCTCTAAAACTGACATTTTGATTACATGAATTCTTCCAATCCAAGGACATGGGACATTTTCCCACTGTTTTTGGTATCCTTTTAAAATTTTTTATAGTTGTCCTTGTAGAGGTCTTTCACTTCTTTTGTAAGGTTTATTTATAAGTATCTTACTGTTTTGTGACTATTGTAAATGTGACTGCTTTCTTCAATTCTATCTCAGTTTGTTCATTTTTAGTGTATAAAACTGCTAATAATTTTTGTATTTTTTTTTGCATCCTGCCGTTTCACTGTATTCATATCACTTACAGTTGTTTTGTGGATTCTGTAGGTTTTTCCATGTATACAATTATGTCATCTGCAAAGAGAGATATTTCACGTCTTCTTTTCCTATTTGGATATCTTTTATTTGACACTCTTGTCTGATTACATTGGGCAGGATTTCCATTACTATGTTGAAAAGGAATGGAGAAAGTGAGCAGCCTGCCTTGTTCTAGTTTATAGGGAAAAGCCCTTAGCTTTTCCCTATTCAGTATGATGTTAGCTATGGGATTGTCATAGATAGCTTTTATTGTGTTCAGGAATATCACTTATATGCCAATTTAGCTGAGTGTCTTTTTTTAGAGAGGTTTTTGCTATAGGGTGTGTACACTTGCCAGAGAGACAGAAAGCAAGAAATCACCTCCAAGGGGGAATGGCCATGCAACAATTCCTTCTTCTCTATTCTCTTCCAATAATTATGAGCATGCACACACACATGCCCCATATGATTTTCAAGCCACCAGACAGGACTTGAACCATGATAAGCCAAGTGGGAATACAGCAATGTAACCACTACACCATCTGCTGGTCCCATTCCTCTTTTGTCTTAAAGTCAATGTTATCTGATATCAGTATTGTGACTCCAGCCCATTTTTGTATTTCCATCTGAATGGAATATCTTTTTCCAGTCCTTCATCTTCAGTCTATGATGTTTTTTTATCAATAAGATGTGTTTATTGCAAGCAGCATATAGAGACCTCCTAGTTTCTTTTTAAGTACATTCAGCCAATTTATGTCTTTTAATCGGATAATTTAATCAATTAACATTCAACATTACTATTGATATTTGTGGACTTATCCCTGTCATTTTTTAAACCATTTTCTCTTTTTTTTTTCCTGTTCTATTATTTCCGTTTGTGTCTCTTTAGTTTTCCTGATACACAACTCCCTTTAGTACTTCTTGAAGAGCTGAATGAGGTGGTTAATTCTTTTAGTGTTTATCTGAGAATGATTTTATTTGTTCTTCCCATTTAAATAATAATCTTGCCCGTTATAGTATTCTTAATTGAAATTGTTTTGCTTTTAATGTTTTGAATATGTCTTCCCATGATTTCCTTACCTTTATTGTTTCAATCCAGAGGTCTGATACTACCTAATAAGACAACCTTTGCAAGTAACTTAACATTTCCCTCTTGCCATTTTTAGAATCTTGTCTTTATTTTTACTTTTTACCAATCTGGCTATGTTGTGCTGGGGAGAGAATCATTTTGTGTTGATCCTATTTGTAGTTCTTTTAATTCCTTGGGTCCAAATTTCTCCTTATTTCTCCAGATTTGGAAAGTTTTCAGATAGTATTTCATTAAAGAGGTTTTTCAGGCCTTTAGCAGCTTCTTCACCTTCTGGAATACCCATTATATAAATATTTTGGCATTTCATGTTCTCTAGAATTTCCTGAATGTTATCCTTATGCTGTTGTTGTTGTTGTTATTCTAAATTCCATTAGGTGGTTTGGTCTATATTGGAGATTTTGTCTTCAAGTTCAGAAATTATTTTTTCTGCATGGTCCAAATCTTCTGTTAATGCTTTTGAGAGAGATTTTAATTTCTTGTATTATATTCTTTCTTTCCAAGATTTCTGTTCGATTATTTTTAGGGTGTCTATCTCTCTATGGAATTCCTCTTTTGTGCCCTGGAATGTTCTTCTCATTTCCTGGAATTGGTTGTCTGTTCTCTCTTGCAATGAGATGCAAGAGTTTTATCACAATGAATATTCTGAACTCTTTTTCTGACATTTCTGTAAATCCTTTCATTTTGCCCATTGTTGGTGAGGGGTCACTGTGTTCCCTTGAGGGAGAATTATTTCCTTATTTGTTCATGTTTCTTGTGGTTTTTCACTGATTTTTGATTATCTGATGCAGTATTCATTTCTTCCTATTTATTGGAGAATGTTCATTAGTATTAAAGGAGGGAATATCACCCAAAGTTCAAGGTGTGCTCCTGTTAGAAGGCAGTTTCTTCCAGGTCAGAGAAGATAAGGTTTATATGGGTATTTTCAGGTGGTTGTCTCCTCTACCAACTTGCCAGCTTCTGATTATCTGGGGATGAGGTACAGAGATGTGACTTAGTGAAGAGGCTCAAGTCATGGCTACTGTGGGCTGAAAGATCCTCAGTTGTGATGGCAAACCTGAGGGGATGCCTGGGGTCTGAGAAACAGATCATGCTGGAACACAGCAGATGTGCCCTGAATGTTAAATGTGAACCAGAGGGGTGAGGAGGCACTCATAAGGAGAGACCTGCCAGAACTGGAGCCAATGTCTCCTGGCAGATGGTTGGGATCTGAACCTTTTGTCATTGTTAACAATGTTACTACAAATATCTATGTATCTTTTGTGAACAGGTTGGAATTTTATCTTTTAGTATTACTAGGTCCTGGGGCATGTCTTTTAAGTAAGTTTAAGATATTAACCAAACTGAACACTATAAAAATTATGCTCTCAGCAACAATGCATAAAATACCAGCTTCCCTATACTCTTATAGTAATATAGTGTGTTTTGTCTTAAAATATTTGGAGATCTGGGACCAGCAGTTAGCGTAATGCCTATGTCGCTGGACTCCCATGTAGTCGACTGCAATTTGAGTCCTGGACCCGGCGACTTAAACTCACGCCAGGCACGTGTGCGTGCATGCCCAAGATTCCAAGAGGAGAATGGAGAGAAGGGATTGCAGCGTGTCCATCCCCCCTGGGAGGTGATTTCTCGCTTCCTGTCTCTCTATCTCTCTCTGTCTTTCTGGCGACTGTACACGCCCTATAGCAAAAACCTCTCCAAAAAAAAAAAAAAAAAGAAAAAAAGAAAAGAAAAAAATATTTGCAGATCTGAAATGCCAAAGACAAATCTTATCTCCTGTAATTTTGTATTGCATTTATGTTTAGGCTGCATACACTTTCATCTGTATGAAGGTCATTTGTATGTACTTTACTATGAACATTAATGTATATGTTTTGCACCTTTTCCTATGGTTATTTTGGTCATTTCCCTTACTAACTATATATAATGAAAATTAGCTCTTTGTTTTATGTGTTACAAGCACCCTCAGTTTCTCATTTGCCTTTAAAAGTTATTTATAGTATTTTTAAATGCAGAAACAATTATTTATTTGTTAATATTATTTTAATTAGCAAAGCAAGTGTGTTCATTGGGACTTGGAGAAGCATGTCTTGTCCTAGTCCTTGCACCACCAGGACATCTGCCCCAGAAGGCCTTGCTACACTGTGAACCATTTGCAGCTGGGCAGAGTGCTGCAGAGCATGGCTCATCTCCCTTACATGCTTTGGAACTCTCAAGTGTTTTCATTGGGACTTGGAAAAGCCTGTCTTGCCCCAGAATCTGTAGCATTGGGACATTTGTCCCTATGACAGGTCTGGCTGAATTGAGCAGCATGGACACAGAGAGATGGTGGTTCATCCCCTGCCGCACACCTCAGAATTCTCAGACTTCAGCATTTCCGGAAGTGAGTGACAATACCCCTTCTCTCTTTATAACTTGAAGTTCAAGAGCTCAGCCACAGGTGCACTTGCTTTTTAGAAACTGGGAGGACTTTGAATTATCCAAGTCCAGAGATAATAGCGCAGGTTGCTGGGTGATCATCAAGGAGGTAGAGCAGCAGAGAGATTACCAATCACCTCCTCCTGCTCCCTTTTGAGTGCTCAGAATTATCTTGAAGAATTTAGGGAGAAATGTAAATTAACCTGATGACTAGAAACCATAACAGAGGCACAAGATATATGAGAAACTAAGAAAGTAGCTCTCCCCCAAGGGAAAAAATCAATTCCTCATCATCCACAGAGAATACTATGGAACAAATGAAAATGTCAGATAAAGACTTCAGTATATTTATACTGACAAAACTAAATGAGATGCAAGACATAAGAGACATGGAATTCCAGAGGGTACAAGAGAAAAGAGACAATGAGCTCCAGAGAATGAGGAAATCCTTTTACGATTAGAAAGAAGAAATAAACACCATAAAAAAGAATCAAAATAAATTGTTAGAGATGAAGACTATAATACAGGAAATCAAAACCTCCCTCAAAAGTTTGAAAAACAGATTAGATTACGCAGAAGATTGACTCTCAAATTTAGAAGACAAAATCCTTTGACCTAGAAAGTATTACCAAAAATACTGAGAAAATAACCAAGAAGAGTGAAGACAATATATGAGAAATACTAGATACTATTAAGCACCCAAACATCTGGATAATTGGTATCCCACAAGGTGAAAAATTAGTAAGGGCATTGATAATCTATTCCATGAAATCCTGGAAAAAATCTTTCCAAACTTTGAGACAGTCAAAAATCCAGACTCAAGATTTACAAACAACACAAAATAGAATCAACCCAAGATCTTTTCTAAGGCACTTCATAGCCAGATTGGTCAAAATCACAAAGACAAGATACTAAAATTGGCAAGAAAGAAAGGTCAAGTTGCTTACAAAAGTTATCCTATCAGGTTAACATAGGACCTATCATCAGAAACAATGCAACCCGACCCCTCTGAAGCTTCGCGCATCCCCACTGTTCCTCCTCCTTGGACCCCAGGTTGGTTGTCTGGGACTTTAAGGTGAACTCCCACCCCACCCCACCCGCAAACCAGATCGAGCCGGCCAGTAGTTCCGGACACCAGGCGGACTGAGGCTGCAGGCCCAACCAACCTGGTCCTGTCACTCATCCTCTGGCCCTTTCCCACTAGCCTTTGGACTGTATGAATTTTGGTGATTTGAATAGCACGTGGAGTGCTTTACGCGCTGCACGATTTCCTTTTTTCATTTTGTGTTTCTTTGCTCTTGAGGTGTTGCTTATTAGGTCAGTTGGAGGCTCACCACTCCTTAGAAACAGGGAGGACTTTGGGCCATCCAGGACTAGTGGCAACAGTTAATGGTAATTGTGAGCAACACGTAGGCCAACCATAAGAGAAATAAAAAATTTTCTAATCCTGTACAACTTTTAATACACAGAGATACCTTAAATAAGTTAGGAAGCAACATATAGATTACCTGATGACTAAGAACAATCGCAGAGGCTCAAGAAATATGATCGACCAACAAAAGACCTCTCCCTCAAGGGAAATCATCAAGCCTACATCACCCACAGTCAATACAATGGACGTCGTGGACATGTCTGATAAGGAATTCCAAATATTTGTAATGACCAAACTAACTGAGATGGAAGAGAAAAGAGATAAGGAGCTCCAGGAGATGAGGAAGTCCTTTCATGACTTGAAAGAAGAAATGGATACCTTAAACAAGAATCAGATGGAACTTCTAGGATTGAAGAATGTGATACAGGAAATCAAAGCCTCCCTTGAAAGTATTAAAAGTAGGTTAGACCAGGCAGAAGATCGAATCTCTAACGTAGAAGACAAAACATCTGACCTAGAAAAAAGTATCAAGAAGATTGAGAAAACAACCATGAAAAATGAGTATAATATACGAGGAATACTGGATACCATCAAGTGCCCCAACATCTGGATAATTGGTATTCCAGAAGAGGAAGACGGAGAGAGAGACAGAGAGACAGAAAGCGAGAAATCGCCCCCCAGAGGGGATGGCCACGCCGCAATCCCTTCTCCTCCATTCTCGTCTCGGGATCTTGGGCACGCACGCACACGCGCCCAGCATGAGTTTTAAGCCACCGGGTCAAGGACTTGAACCGTGGTCAACTACGTGGGAGTCCAGTGACATAGCCATTATGCTAACTGCTGGTCCCTCGCCTACCATTTTTGACAAGGCCCTCAGTTCAGACCTGCAGGAATTTCATCTAACACACCCTGAATGTAGTCTTCTTCAGTATGTTGACCTTTTTTTGGCCTTGGGAGATGAGAAAAATTGCAAAAAGGCTGCCGAGGACTTATTAGATACCTTGCAAGTTGAGGTTATTGAGTCTCTGCTAAAAAGGCTCAATTGTATAGCCCAACAGTCACTTACCTAGGATACCATATTTGGGAGGGTAAACAGTCACTGTCAAATAGCCATATTGAAGGAATTTTGTGTATTCCACCTCCAGGAACCAAGAGACAGGTATGAGAGTTCCTGGGAGTAGTGGATTATTGCTGGCTGTGCATTACAAGATTTACTGAAATAGCTAAACCCCTTTATGCAGATACTCGTGGTTCTCAGCTGTTAATGTGGACAGAGATAGGATAAAAGGCCTTTGAAGATTTGAAATAGACCCTCATCTCAGCCCCTGCCTTGGCCCTTCCAGATATCACCAAGTCTTCCCAGCTCTTCATAGATGAGAGAGATAGCAAAAGGGGTCCTGACCCAATCCTTAAGACCGTGGAAATGACCAGTGGCATACCTGTTGAAAAAACTCAACCCTGTGGCTGCTGGATGGCTGACCTATCTCCAGGCAGTGGCAACCCCACCCATGCTAGTAAAAGAGGCTGACAAGCTTTGGGGAAAAAGCTTATTCTAACTTCTCTTCATGCAATTTAAATGCTCCTCCAAGCTACCCCTGAAAAATGTATGTCAAATGCTTGAATAACTCAATACCAGGCCCTTTTACTAGACCAGCCTTGAATTAGGTTCCAGAAGACTATAGCACTGAATCATGCTACCCTGCTCCCAGATGACAACTCCAGAGAACTTGTGTATGACTGACTTGACACAATCAATGTAAAACAGTCTATCAGAATGGATTTAAAGGATACTCCACTGCCGTCAACAAATGAGATCCTTTTCACCAATAGGAGTAGCTTTGTTCAGAATGGAGTCAGGTATGTGGGGGCAGCTGTGGTGACACAGGAGTGGGTCATATGATCTCAGTACCTTAGCAGGGAGACATCAGCCCATAAGGCAGAACTTATTGCCTTGATCCAGGCCTCACAATGGACTAAAGGAAAGACTGACAATTTATACTGATAACCAGTATGTTTTTGCTACTGCCCATGTCCATGGGGCAATCTATTGGGAAAGGAGCCTTCTAGCCTCAGCTGGAAAGGATATTAGGAACAAAGAGGAAATTTTAGCTCTGCTGGAAGCCATCTGGTTACTTAAAGCAGTGGCCATTGTGCACTGTAAAGGACACCAAAAAGAGATTTCCATTGAGGCCCAAGGGAATCAGGCAGCAGACCAAGTGGCTGGAGAAGCTGCCTTAAAACCAGTGGGGCCTCTTCAAATCCTCATCACAATGCCATATCCAAATCTTCCTTCTTTTCCTATATATACAAAGACAGAAGAATAGTTTTCTAATGGAAGAAAAAGGTAACCAGAGATCCGTCAGGATGACTGAGGCTACCAGACGACAGATGGATTATTTCTGAGGCCCTGAGTCAGATAAGGATAGACCAGCTGCACCAAACAACCCATTTAGGGCCGACAAAGCTAGATGAATTAGTTTGGCTTGGGTTCCAGGCTTAAATAACTTGGTGAATAGTAGCACATCTAGGTGTATCATGCGTATCCAGGTAAATGCCAAACCATCAGGTAAGGCACCAGTGGGAATCTGGGCTTGAGGGATTTCACCCAGGGAGTACTGGGAGATAGATTTCACAGAGATCAAACCCCCTGCCAATAGATATAAATATCTCCAAATCTATATTGACACTTTTTCAGGTTGGGTTGAAGTTTTCCCCACAATATCCAAGATAGCCATTATTGTTACAATAAAGTTACTCCAGGAAATCATCCCTAGGTTTGGGTCACTGTGACAATAGGATCAGATAATTGGCCCACTTTTGTAACAAAATACCACAAAATTTGGCTAAAGCCTTAAATATTAAATGGAAATTACATTGTGCCTACTGACTTCAAAGCTCTGGGCAAGTATGAATAGGACTTTAAAAGAAACCTTAACTAAACTTACCATGGAGACTGGCAAAAACTGGATCATTCTGCTTCCCCTTGCACTCTTACAGATCAGATCTCCCCCCATACCAGGAGGGATTTTTCCATTATGAGATCATATTCAGAAGACCTCCCCCTCTCCTCCCAAGACTGTGGGAAGAAATGAAAACTGAAATCTATAATTATACTTTGCTTAAGCTTCTGCAGGCTCTTGACTCAACCCAGAAGGCCATTCACAGATGTATCCAGGATACCCTGCCTATTCATGCTTCAGATCCAGTCCACCCTTTCCAACCAGGAGACTCTGTATGGGTTAAGAAATTCACAACCCAAGGACTGACTCCCACTTGGAAGGGATCTTATACCATCATCCTCACCACTTCGACTGCTGTCAAGGTCAGTGGTATCCTGGCTTAACTGCACCACTCCGATCTTAAGGCAAAAAAAGTCTACATGGTGGATCCAGAACTCCCAGGACCTTCTCAAACTAAGAATATCCTGTGTTTTCTGATTGCATTATCTATCATATGTTTTGTGGAGAAAATGGGGGAATGAACTGATCATAGAAAATTTGGAACGAAGATGGGAGGGAACTTAATAGTACCAACTCCTCAGAAGGACACACCTCCCTCTAGGTAGACCTCTGTGCCTTCTTTGAAATTGCTTAGCCATTCCAGCACCCATGCAAAACATTCCGTTGGGCTTGTGTAGGTGATAACTGGAATAAGGTACTTATATTAGATGAGTTCTATCTCTGCCCCTGCTAACAGATGGAATATACCTATTGCCTTACCAATAGTGATTATTTTTGTCCCTACAGGGACTGCAATTCCATAGTGCAAAGGGCTTTAGGACATGCTGCCTCTTGGAATCCTATGCGTTCAGATCCTCATATACTAGTACAAAGACTTCCTACACCCTCTGCATATAATAAAGGAGCATGTGATCCCCTGAATACTACCATCCTAAACCCAGAAGACCCAGGATAGTCCTTGGGTCGCACATGGGAATTCCAATTATATGCATTAGGAAGAGATCCAGGTGAGTTATTCACTATCCAGCAGAGGTATCCTCCTATAGAGTGGGTCCCCTGTGGCCTATGGCCAACCTGGTAAACTCAGATGTAATACAAGTCTTAACTCTGCACCCCCTGTCCAAAAACCCTTACCACCTAGTGCTGGAGCTTCTCTGACACCCCCATCTGATACTTCACACCTCACCGTGGTATACCAATTCCTTAACCAATCCCAGTCAAATTTGGCAGATGATTGTTGGCTCTGCTTACACTCAAAACCCCCAGGTTACATGGATATTGGGCGGAAGCACCTACTCAGTGATATAAACAGTAGTTGCACTCTTAACCTCCTGAGTCTAAATTTACGGGATATCCAGGGAACAGGAACCTGCCTGATTAATCAGACCTTTAGTAATACCATGTATTTACCGTTTTGTTTCTCAATTTATTTTTTTAAAGAGATTTTTATTATGGGGTGCATGCACTCACCAGAGAGACAGAAAGCGAGAAATCACCCCCCCCCCAGGGCTTATGGCCATGTCACAATCTCTTCTGCTCCAATCTCCTCTTGAGATTTTGGGCACTCACACACATGTGCCCAGTGTGGTATTTCAACCTATTTTATAAACGGCTTCCAGATCACATACCAAGCCCCCAATCATATTTGGCGGGGACACTACTGGCCTTTCACAATGTATCTCAACTTCTGAAATCAAGTTCTGTGTCCTTGTCCAGCTCTTTCCTCGCATCCTAGTCAATTCAAGAGATGTTAGGAGAACTCTAAATGAGGTCCTTAGGAAAGACTAAGGGATAGGAGGGGCCACCACAAGAAGATAGCATGCCAGCCTGTCCATCCCAGATATCTGAGTCTAAAATTTGTGACCTTAAAATCTATTTGAAAAGCAAGGCCAGCAGATGACATAGTGTTTGTGTTGTTGGACTCCCACACAGCTGACCATGGTTCGAGTCCTGGACTCAGTGGCTTGAAACTCATGCTGGGCACATGTGCATGCATACTCAAGATCCCGGGAGGAGAAATAAGAGTTCAAAAACTAAGAAAATGGGCAACTTAATTGTAGGGACAATGTCTGGAGATGAATATTATATCCTAGAATTCAATCTGGAAGATCAAACCACAACAGAAGAAAGATTAAGTACATGAGACTGAACTGATGAAACAACATTCTGTGACTTGACTAAAATATTGCTGCTTTTCTTCTAAGCTTTGTTGTCCGGTTTTAAAGGATTTTTGTCCTGTCTTGAGCTGTCAATAGGTTCATGTACCTACTATTTGAACAGAATACTAACCTGTTTCTAGGCTTTGAGTTTCAAGGAAATATCGTTACTAGTTCAAAACTGCTTTTCTTGAAATTACCAGCAGAACTTGCTATTGAAAGTAGTTAGATTACTTATGATATTGTGTTATCAACAAAATGTTGGGGGAAAAGGAATTGAAGATAGCAGAGATAGTGTAGTAAGAGAGTGGGAAAGGGCAGAGGGTCAAACATGGGGTAAAAAACATATATATACATACACACACACACACACACATATATATATGAAAATAGAAATGGAATATTATTGATGATAACATGCATGATTAAGCCACTATGCAAGTTTATTCTAGATGGGAAACCACATTTAGTATGTTGTGATGATGCTCAGGGAATGAATGTTAAGTAATTTAAAAAAAAAGTTTCAGGAGAAAAAAAAACAGTAAAACTGTTCTTATAGAAATTTTAAAAAATGCATATTTGATGACTGCAGTAAGCTATATAGCCCCAGCTAGGTACTACTTTATAGTATGTTCATTCTACTCACTGAGTTTTATGCCTAAAGTCAGACTTGGGTTCATGTATAGATATATATCAGCTGCGCTTGCTATTGGAAATATTTAGACTAATTAAGTTCATTAGCAAATCAATTAAATGGGGGGGGAAAGGCATAGAAAGCAACCATGGATACCAGAGACAATGTGGGAGGAGGGTAGGACATGGCAGAGGGTGAGGGATAGGAAATCAAGGATGGCAAAAAAAAAAAAGTATACAAGACATAAGAAATGGAAAATTATTTGCTGATAACATGTATGTTGATGTGCTTGATTGAGCCAATATACAGTGTATTTTGGATGGAAAATTCATTTGTATGCTGTAATGATGTATAGTGAATTAATGTAAAAAAATAAATAAATTTAAAGAGAAAAAAAACAAAGCCTATTTGTAAAGGAACATGCCTGCATGTGAAGGATTCTGGTCTATTGTCAAATTAACTAGAATTGTCATATTTCTTCTGTATATCAAATAAAAACCTTGAAAGTCAAAAAACAAATGAAAGAAATCCTCAATGCTTATTGAACCTCTTGCCTTAAGGAAAAAACTCCTTTTTATAAATCTGAACTCAAAATCTTAGTGTGGCTACCACATTGCAAAACACAGTAGAGGGGAGATTTTGTCGCAGAATGACAAGAAACCACCACAGAGGTGCAAGAAATATGAGAAACCAAGAAAATATTTTCCCCTAAGGGAAAAGAATAATCCTTCATCATCCACAGACAGTACAGTGGAACTCATGGAAATGTTCAATAGAGAATTCAGAATATTTATAGTGTCAAAACTAAACAAGATGCAAGAACTGAGAGACAATGAACTCCAGAATATGCAGGAAAAAAGAGACAACAAGTTCCAAGAGGTGAGGAAGTTCTTCTGTGATCTAAAAGAGGAAATACACACCATAAAAAATAATCAAATGGACGTGTTAGAGATGAAGTCTGCAATACAGAAAATCAAAACCTTTCTCAAAAGTATTAAAAACAGATTAGTCCATGCAGAAGATCGAATCTTGGATGTTGAAGACAAAACCTCTGATTCAGAAAAAAACAACCAAAAAAACTGAGAAGATAACCCCCAAAAAATGAGAATACTATACGAGCAATACTAAATACCATTAAACACCCAAACATCCGGATAATTGGTATCCCAGAAGGTGAAGAAACTAATAAAGGCATTAATAATCTATTCCATGAAATCCTGGAAGAAAACTTTCCAAATTTAGAGAGGCATTCAAATACACAGACCCAAGAAATACAAAGGACTCCAAATATAATCAACCCAAGAAGATCTACTCCAAGGCACATCATAGCCAGATTGACCAAAACCACAGAGACAAGATACTAAAATTGGCAAGAGAAAAACGTCAAGTTACTTTCAAAAGATATCCTATCAGGTTAACATTGGACCTTTCAGTTGGGAACAATGCAAGCAAGGAAAGAATGGGAAAATATATTCAAAGTGTTAAGTCAAAAACTGTTTCAACCAAGAATACTATACCCAGCAAGATTATCTTTCATATGGAAAGAAAGGATAAAAACATTCTCAGATAAACAAAACCTGAAAGAATTTGTCAATACCAGACCTGGTCTTCAAGAAGTTCAGACAGTAGTGCTTTATCAAGAAAACTAAAGACACACATACAGAAATAAGAGAATAAAAAGCAACCAATAAAACGACCAACTTAATGCTAGGGACAAGGAATATCAATAACATTGAATGTTAACTTCCAGGATTTAAACAGAAAGATCAGACCACAGTAACACTGCAGAAGAGAAATTAATTACATAAGACTTAACTGGTGAAATAGAATTCTATGACTTTTGAGTAAAACATTACTGATTTTTTTACCATGCTTTTTTTTTTCCAATTTAAGGATTTTGCTTTCTTTTGAGCTATTGATAGGTTTAACATCTGCAAAAATGTTTTTTCTTCTTGTTTGTTTCTTTAAATGGAAACATAAATTTTCTCCCTTCCTGACCCCTCTGGAATTGGAAAATATTTGGGAGTATTCTTTTTTTAATTAATTTATTTATTTTTATTTACATTTTTAATACATTCAGTTACATTATCTAGCTTACAACATGATCATTTCAATATTTGAACATTTCTCCCCGGTGTAGTTGATCAAAATATAGCAACATTACCTCCCTGTCTCAACAATGCTGTCTTCGTATCCCTCCTCCAAATGTTCTTCCCTAGGCCCCTCTCCCCCACACACCCCACATCTGGCATTTACATCCATCACGTGTGTTTGTACATCCTTTAGCCCGTCAGTTTCAGTTATAGAGTGCGGACATTCGGTATATATTAAGTGGGGACATACAGTGTCTCTCCTTCATAGCCTGACTTGCTTCACTCAGCAGTAAATCTTCCATATTCTTCCACTTTCTGTCAAAAGCCAGGGTTTTGTTGTTCTTAATGGCTGAATAGTATTCCATAGAGTATATGTGCAACAGTTTTTCAATCCATTCATCCGTACGGGGGCATTTGGGTTGATTCCATGTCTTAACAATCATGAAAAGTGCCGCAATAAACATCAATGTGCAAGCATTTTTCCAATGAGAAATTCTTCTGTCCTTTGGGTAGATGCCAAGAAATGGGATTGCTGGATCATATGGCAGTTCTATTTGTAAATGTTTGAGGAACCTCCAAATTGTTCTCCACAGTGGTTGGACTAATTTACATTCCCACCAGCAGTGTAAGAGAGTTCCCCTTTCACCACACCCCCGCCAACACTTATCATTTTTTGTTTTTTTAATCTTAGCCATTCTGACTGGGGTTAGGTGGTACCTCATTGTTGTTTTTATCTGCATTTCCCTCACGATGAGGGATGTTGAGCATTTTTTCATATGCCTTCTGGCTATTCGTATGTCATCTTTAGTGAGTGTTCTTTTCAATTCCTTCTCCCATCTTTTAATAGGGTTCATCGTCTTTTTTCCAAACAGCTTCTTTAGTTCCTTATGTATTGTGGTTATCAATCCCTTATCTGATGCATAGTTTACAAAAATATTTTCCCATTCTGAGGGCTTTCGATTCACACTAATTACTGTGTCTTTTGCCATGCAGAAACTTCTTAGTCTGATGTAATCCCACTTGTCTATTTTGGGGATTTTGACTGTGCTTTGGGGGTCTTATGTAAGAAATCTTTCCCTACCCCAATGTCTCCCAGAGCTTCCCCAGTGTTTTCTAGAAGCAGTTTATTGAATGCAATGCCAATCAAAGTACCAGACATATTCTTCACAGAGTTAGAAAAGACAATCATAAAATTCATCTGGAATAATAAAAGACCCCGCATTGCCAAAGTAATTCTACAAAAGAAGAGTGGAGTGGGTGGCATCTCACTCCCTGACCCAAAAAAATACTACAAAGCTTTGGTAATCAAAACAGCATGGGGAACCAGCAGTTAGCGTAATGGCTATGTCGCTGGACTCCCACGTAGTCGACCGCGGTTCGCGTCTCGGACCCGGTGGCTTACAACTCACGCCGGGCGCGTGTGCGTGCGTGCCCAAGATCCCGAGAAGAGAATGGAGGAGAAGGGATTGCGGCGTGACCATCCCCCCTGGGGGGTGATTTCTCGCTTTCTGTCTCTATGTCTCTCTCTGTCTGTCTGGCGAGTGTACCCGCCCTATAGCGAAAAACCTCTCCCAAAAAAAACAAAAAAAAAACAGCATGGTGTTGGCATAGGAACAGACATGTGGACCAATGGAACAGAATTGAGTCCACAGGAATAAATCCCCAATCATTCAGTCAACTGATTTTTGACAAGGGGTACCAGTCAATCCAGTGGGAAAAGGAAAACCTCTTCAGCAAATGGTGCTGGAAAAACTGGGTTTCCACCTGTAGAAAGATGAATCTTAACCCCTACCTGTCACCTTTGACAAAAATCAAGTCAAGGTGGATCAAGGATCTAAATCTAAGACCCCAAACTATTAAACTGCTTCTAGAAAACACTGGGGAGTATTCTTATTTGTGTCAGAATGGTTATTTGCATAAGGTCAATAATACTTGTTCCCTTGAATCAGAAATTGGAAATACTAATGGACAGGGCTTTAACTGGAATGTCATATGTGAAGATTAAACCAGAAAACTATGGAACTAAGGTAGATCTCAAGTAAGCCAACAGAAGCTCTTGGAAAGATGACCTGGCACAATAAACAATTCTGCCTGGTAGAGAGGATTAGAAAAGCTATATGAAGAATTAATATCATAAAATAATCTGAACTTTTCCAGCCCAGCATTGTGATCTGTAGAGATTGCAAAAGAGCAGCCATAACCAGAAGATTACCTTGAGGAAGACTTTGAAATAAGAAAAAGAGACTGATCTTTGCTAGCAGATGGTATATCACAGACTACTAAGTAGGCAGGACTGAATTGAGAAGGTTTATATATGAATTGTGTGCTGGGTGTTTGCTGTTCAACAGTTTGAGTAATTGACATGTAAATAAAACATACTGTCTCTGTTGCTATAGAGTCACAAACAAAATTATAACAAATATTTTAAACATTATCTTTAAAATTCAGTTTTTTGAAATTTTGCAAGTTGTTTATTAACTGTCAAGAACTATGGAGTATGGGCAAAAAATTTTTGATATGCAAAGTAAATGTTTGTGGGAAAATATAAAAATAAATAAATGATAAAAATATATAAGTAAATAGGGACCAGCAGTTAGCGTAATGGCTATGTCGCTGGACTCCCACGTAGATGACCACGGTTCAAGTCCCGGACCTGGTGGCTTAAACTCACGCCGGGTGCATGTGCGTGCGTGCCCAAGATCCCCAGAGGAGAATGGAGGAGAAGGTATTGCGGCGTGGCCATCCCCCCTGGGGGGTGATTTTTCGCTTTCTGTCTCTCTGTCTCTCTCTGTCTGGCGAGTGCACGCGCCCTATATCAAAAATCTCTCTCAAAAAAGTTGAAAAAAATATAAGTAAATAAATAAGAAAAAATAAGGTAGGAAATCTAGTTACATGTCTTAGTACAATGATATTTGTGTTACTGTGCATCTTTTTTAAATTAATTTTTTGAGGGACCAGTGGATATTGTAATGGTTACATTGCTGGACTCCCACATAGTCGACTATAATTTGAGTCCCAGATTCGGCAGCTTAAAATTCACACCAGGCTCATAAGTCTCTCTAAGATTTTTGCTATAGGGTGCATGTGCTCACTGGAGAGAGAGAAAGAGACAGAAAACAAGAAATCACCCCCCCCCCAGGGGAGATGGCCATGCCGCTATTCCTTCTCCTCTGCCTGGCATGAGTTTCAAACTGCTGGATCCAGATTTCGATCCATGGTCAACCATGTGGGAGTCCAACACCTTAACCACTAGGCCACCTGTTGGCTCCTAAAACTAGTTAAATCATCAAAGGGTGTGTGTGCTCACCAGAGAAAGACAGGGTGGGGAGGAGGATAAAGCACCATCGAATGGGATGTGGTCACACAGCAGTCCCATCTCCATTTCTTTATCCCGTTGGGATTTTGTACACACATGCTCACAAGCCCAGCATGTTTTTCAAGCTGCCAGGACTGGGATTCTAACCACACGGTTGGCCATGCATGTGGCATCCAGTACCCTTAATCACCAGTCTATGGGCCAGCCCACTATGAATCTTTCTGTAGAAGATTTTATTTTAAAAGTGGAACATTGAGTCCAGCAGGTAACATGGTGGCTAAGGCACTGAACTCCCACATGGCCTACCGTGATTTGAGTTCCAGACCTGGCAGCTTGCTTTCTCACTTTCCTTCTCTCTCTCTTTCTCTTTGTCTGCTTCTCTCTGGTGAGTGTGCATGCCCTGTAGCAAATTGAAAAATAATAATAATGATAAATAAAATTAAATAAATAATTCAGGGAAAAAAAGGAACAGTAATCCAAGATTCTGGCTTCTAGGGCCTCAGAAACTTCTTACTCTGCTCTTCAAAAAATAAGCTCACCTAGGGAACCAGCAGTTAGCGTAATGGCTATGTCGCTGGACTCCCACGTAGTCGACCGCGGTTCGCGTCCCGGACCCGGTGGCTTAGAACTCACGCCGGGCACGTGTGCGTGTGTGCCAAAGATCCCGAGAGGAGAATGGAGGAGAAAGGATTGCAGCGTGACCATCCCCCCTAGGGGGTGATTTCTCGCTTTCTGTCTCTCTGTCTCTCTCTGTCTGTCTGGCGAACGCATGCGCCCTATAGCGAAAAAACCTCTCCAAAAAAAAAAATAAATAAATAAGCTCACCTCTATCAAAAAGGAAGATTTATAGGTACTCAAAATCAGGAAGATTCAAATAATAGTCCTTCTTTCAAAAGTGCAAGTATGAGGCTAGCAGGTGGCATGATTAAGACAACTAGACTGTGTGGTTCTAGTCCAGGACCCACCAACCTGAAAATAAGCTAGACATATGTGCATACATGCCTAAAATTCTAGAAGGAGAATGAAGGGATTGTGGCATGGCCATCCTCCCAAGGGGTGCTTTCTCACTTTCTGTCTCTCTCCAGCAAGTGTACATGCCCCCATAGAAAAACAAAAACAAAAAAAAGTACAAGTATGCCTTCCAATATGAGAGTAATTGAGACACCATAGTGGAGAAGATAGTGCACTGAGTGAAGAGAAGCACAAAGTATTTACTTTCATCACTCAGTGCTCAAACTAAAGCAAATCAGGCAAATTTTGACATGAAAGGCCTATATTGGTCATTTGAGAAATGGATGCACCTGCAGGCCCAGTGCTTCATGGAGAAAACAAAAGCATACAAAATAAAAGTATTCCATTCTGAATCATGTGGGTATCTTTAAAAAATATGTTGTGTTTTTTGTTTTGTTTTGTTTTGTTTTTGTTTTCGTTTTTGTTTTTTGATAGTGTGTTTGCTCCCTGGAGAGAGATGGGAGGTTTGGGGAAGAAGGAAAGTGAGAAAGGACCCCTTAGAGAAGCATGGTCACACTGAAATTCTTTCTCCTCCATTTTCCCCTCTTTTCAGGACTTTAGGCATGCACACACACACCTGGCATGGTCTTCAAGCCACTGAGTCCGGCACTTAAACCATGAAGTTGGTTATGTGGGATCCAACTTTTTTAACCACCACACTATCAGCTGGCCCTGGTATGTTTCTTTAATAACCCACTTGAAGTTTTAATTTTTTCTGTCTAAGGTATGCTGCTTTACTAAAAGGTTGATTTGTGGAGGTTTGATAGAATGCTTAAGCACATTGTCTGGACTCCAAAGTCAGGATCAGTTTGTATCCCTGGCTATGTCACTTACTTGTCGTATTGCATTGATAAAACTACTTTAGGCCAAGTCTTAGTGGCACAGGTGGTAGTGTTCTAATCTGCAGTGTTGAAAGCTACATGGCCAACTACAGGTTCAGATCCTAAACTGACCTGAAACATGCCAGGCATGAATGTGCCCAAGATCCTGACTAGCTTGAAAGCTCTAGGAAGGGGATCTAAGCATTACAAGACATTATTAGGGAGTGCTTCTCACTCATGAGCCATGCTCTCTCTCTCTCATGAAATAATTAAAATAAACTTTTAAAAAAGTTACTTTACAGGCAAGCAGATTGCATGGTAGTTAGGGCTCTAGACTCCATCATGGCTGACTGCAGTTTGAGTCCTAGACCTGATACTTTGATTTCTCACATTCCCTCTCTGTCTCTCTCTGGTGAATTAAATAATAATAATGATGATGATAAATAAAATTAAATAATTATTTTTTAAACGTTAGACTTTAATTCTCTTAGCTGTAAAATGGGTATATATTGGGACCAGCAGATGGTGTAATGGTTACATCACTGGACTCCCATGTAGTCACCCACAGTTCGAATCCTGAACCCAGTGGCTTAAAACTCACCCTGGGCACCTCTGCATGTGTGCCCAAAATCCCAAGAAGAGAAGAGATTGTGGTGTGACCATCCCCTTGGGGAGGGTGATTTCTTGTTTTCTGTCTTTTTATTTCTCTCTGTCTCTTGGGTGAGGCAAAAAACCTCTCTAATAAAAAGAGTATATGTTACTGATGCCACAAGTTTTATTGTAAGCCTTAAATAAGATTCTCAGTACAGAATCTGACACATCATAAGTGTACAGTAAATATTACTTTTATTATTAACACATATTTGGGGGCTTCAAAAAGTTCATGGAAATGATATTAAAGTACAAGTTTGTCTTTGTATTTTTTTTCTTTTTTTGGAGAGGTTTTTGCTATAGGGTGTGTGCGCTCACCAGAAAGACAGAGAGAGACAGAGAGACAGAAAGCAAGAAATCACCCCCTCCCCAGGGGGAGATGGCCATGCCGCAATCCCTTCTCCTCCATTCTCCTCTTGGGATCTTGAGCACTCACGCACACACGCCCGGCGTGAGTTTAAGCCACTTGGTCTGGGACGCGAACCACGGTTGGCTACATGGGAGTCCAGCGACATAGCCATTACGCTAACTGCTGGTCCCAAGTTTGTCTTTGTATTGACCAGAGGGCACATGCATTCATGAGAGAAAGAAAGGGAAAGAGAAAGCACCCCCCCCCCCCCCAAGGGGCATGGTCACACCACAATTCTTTTTTTCCCTACTGTCAGGGTTTTGGCCATTCTAGTACAAGAGCCCAGCATGTTTTTCAAGCTGCTGGGCTAGGATTCAAACCATGGTTGACTATGTGAGATCTGACTCCCTATACACTATATTTAACTGCTGTGCTATGGGGTCTCCCCTAGAAGTTTATTTTGGTCTAATAAAATTATTGAAATCAATACATGATGTTTTTGTATATGTATTTTCCATAAACTCTTGAAACCCACTCATGTATACATAGTAAACTGTGTTTTTAAATACCATTAGAGAGACTCCAGCCTGGTCTCAGTAGAACTGCTTCTCTGAGTGCACTCATAGGTCCTGGGAGTATCCTTGGAACTTTTGCCACTCAGTCGCCAAGGCCAAGTGTTCTGGCAGCCTGGGCTCATCCACCTCCTGGGAAACTTTGGCCTAGTCTCAGCAGGCCTCCTCTCCTGAGTGCACCCCTAAACCCTGGGAGTATCTTTGGAAAACTTGGCACACCAGCTTGCATGCTGCACCCAACACAGTGTGCTACTTGATCCTCTTCACCAAGTTATATCTCCTTAATTTGCTACCACCTCATCAAGAGCTGAAGCTTTGGCAAAGGAGACAAGTACCTGAAGGTACCTATAACTGTTCTGATCTGGGAGACACAGCCCTCCAATTGGATCACACCAAGGAACTAAGAGTGAAATGTCCTCTTCTAATACCAGAGAATCTACTGTAATAAATAGGAAAAAGTGAATACTACATCAGATGACCAAATACCAGTGCAAATCTTGAAGAAACAGTAGAAAATAGATGCCAGAAGTCACCTAGGCTATTCCACAGTGGCGTGGCAGCTGGACCGCTGCACCAATGCTACCACAGAGGTCAACGGGAAGACTTTTCTCCAGTGCAGGGCCAACTCTGAGTCAGAGGAAAATGAGCAGGACTCAAAGAAGGTTCAATTAAAACTGGAAGAGACTCAAGAAGTACAGAACTTGAGGAAGAGACCCAATGGGGTGAGTGCTGTGGCCCTGCTGGTGAAAGAGAAGGTACAAGAATAGACCACTCTAATGGATGATCCCTTTCAGATGAAGACAGGTGATATGGTGGACATGAAGAAGCTGAAAGAATGGGGTCAAGATAAGATTAGTGAAGAGGAGGACCTCCATTTAGGGATGTCATTTTCTGCAGAAACCAACCAAAGGGATGAGGATGCAGGCATGATGAAGTACATTGAGACAGAACTAAAGAAGAGAAGAGAAGAAGATTCCTCATGGCTCCTACGAACTAGTTATTTCAGGGTACAATAGAAATGAAGATTTTCTACTGATAATTCAGCCTCCAGCAAACAAGCTAGAGTGGCGGGAGAGGCAAGGCCTTCAGAAGAAGATTCCTCATGGCTCCTGCAAACTAGTTATTTCAGGGTACAAGAGAAATGAAGATTTTTTACTGATAATTCAGCCTCCAGCAAACAAGCTAGTGTGGTAGGGAGCCCCTCTGGCCTTCTATTTCTGTCTCTGTGTCTCTGTCTCTGTCTCTGTCTCTCCCTGCTTCTGTCTTCTCATTATTTTGTAATTTTTCCTTTTTATGATTTTTTTAAAGGTAAAGTTTTTCTCTTGCTCTCAGCGCCACCTTTTGTCTTGTTAATAATCTCCTCTTGTCCTCTCACCCAGGCAGGAGAGGAGAGAGGCAAAGCCTTCAGAAGAAGATTCCTCATGGCTCCTGTGAACTAGTTATTTCACATGGCACGCAAGTGCGCAAAGCGGTTTTCTATTTTGTGCTTTTTTTAAAAAAAAGAAAAACAATAATTACAATTTTTTCGTCTTTTTTCTTTCTTTGTTGTTGTTTCTCTCTCTCTTTTTCATTTTCTTTTTTCTTGTCTCTCCACTTTTCAACATCCATTTAATGTGTTTCTTGATGGATCTAAAGGCACTGTAGCTAAACATCCAAATACTATTAGGGATTACATATTCCTCAATATCTACTGAATCTGCTACACCAGCGATCACAACAGAATGGCAAAGAGATTCCAGATCACCTCTTTCTGCTTGCTCCTGAACATTCAGGTTGAACTTCAAGAATCAGAAAGAAAGACAGCATCCATCAGATGACAAGAAATCAATGCAGGACCACAAGAAATATGGGAAAGCAAGAAAATACCTCTCCTCCAAGGGAAAAGAATAACTCCTCTACATCCACAAGCAGTTCAATGGAAATCATGGAAATGTCTGATAAAGAATTTAGAGGAGTGGGGCCAAACGAAGGACATTTGGAGAAGGGATACGGAGGTAGAGCATTGACGGGACGGGGAGGTGTGCTGTTATCGGTTGAAGATATTTTGATCAATGGGACTGGGGAGAAATGTTCACATATTGAAATGCTCACATTGTAAGCTAAACAATGTGATTGAATGTATATACAAAAATAAATTAATTAAAAAATTTTTAAAAATGAATTTAGAGCATTTATAATGGCGAAGCTAACAGAGATGGAAGAGAAGAGAGACAATAAACTGCTGAAGAGAAAGGAGAAAGAAGTTGACGAGTTCCAGGAGGTAAGGAAATTCTTGCAAGATCTAAAAGACGAGTTGCTGGCCAGCAGTTCCAGGCTCCAGGCGGACTCAGGCTGCAGGCCCGACCCTTCTGAATCTCCACGCATCCCCACCGTTTCTCCTCCTTGGACCCCAGGTTGGTTGTCTGGGACTTTAAGGCGAACTCCCACCGCACCCCACCCGCAACCCGGATGGAGTCGGCCAGCAGTTCCGGGCTCCAGGCGGACTCAGGCTGCAGAACCCACCAACCTGGTCTTGTCACTCATCTTCTGACCCTTTCCCACTAGCCTTTGGACTCTTTGAATTGTAGTGATTTGAATAGCGCGCGGCGCGCTATTCCTTTTTTCATTCTGTTCTTCTTTGCTTTTGGGGTGTTGCTTATTCAGTCAATTGAAGATTCACCTCTCCTTAGAGACAGTGAGGACTTTGGGCCATCCAGGGTAGTGGCAACAGTTAATGGTAATTGTGAGCAACAGGTAGGCCAACCATAAGGGAAATCATCAATTTTCTAAGCCTGTACAACTTTTAACAATCAGTTAGGACGAAACATATAGATTACCTGATGACTAGGAACAATCGCAGAGGCTCAAGAAATATGAGCAACCAAGAAAAGGCCTCTCCCCCAAGAGAAATCATCAAGCCTACACCACCAACAGTCAATACAATGGATGTCTTGGACATGTCTGATAAGGAATTCAGATTATTTGTAGTGACCAAACTAACTGAGATGGAAGAGAAAAGAGACAAGGAGCTCCAGGAGATGAGGAAGTCCTTCGGTGTCTTGAAAGAAGAAATGGATACCTTAAACAAGAACCAGATGGAACCTTTAGGATTGAAGAATGTGATACAGGAAATCAAAACCTCCCTTGAAAGTATTAAAAGTAGGTTAGACCAGGCAGAAGATCGAATCTCCAACGTAGAAGACAAAACATCTGACCTAGAAAAAAGTATCAAGAAGATTGAGAAAACAACCATGAAAAATGAGGATAATATATGAGGAATACTGGATACTATCAAGCGCCCCAACATCCAGATAATTGGTATTCCAGAAGAGGAAGAAAATAATAAGGGCCTAGATAATTTATTCCACGAGATCCTGGAAGAAAACTTTCCAAATCTAGAAAGGCATTCAAGTATCCAGACCCAGGAAATACATAGGACCCCAGGTAGAATCAACCCAAGAAGATCTTCTCCAAGGCACATTATAGCCAGACTGGCAAAAACAACAGATAAAGACAAGATACTAAAGTTGGCAAGAGGGAAATGCCAGGTTACTTACAAAGGTCACCCCATCAGGCTAACATCGGATCTCTCGGCCGAAACAATGCAGGAAAGGAAAGAATGGGGAAGCATAGTAAAAGTGTTGAGTGAAAAACAATTTCAACCAAGAATACTATACCCAGCAAAATTATCTTTCATATGGGAAAAAAAGATAAAAACATTCTTGAATAAACAAAATTTGAAGGAATTTACCAACTCCAGACCAGCTCTTCAAGAGGTTCTGAAGGGAGTATTATACCAGGAAAGCTAAAAAATCAGAGACAGTTATACGAGAACAAAAAGCAATCAAGATAATGACTCACTTAATGATAGGATCAGGTACAGAAATATCGATAATTACATTGAATGACAATAGATTAAATTCTCCAGTTAAGAGACATAGACTGGCTGAATGGATAAGTAAACAGAAATCCTCTATCTGTTGCCTACAAGAAACTCACCTTATGGATAAAGACATACATAGACTAATAGTCAAGGGCTGGAAAAAGATACTCCATGCAAATCGAAATCAAAAAAAGGCTGGAGTAGCGATATTGATCTCAGACAAAATAGATTTCAAGACAAAGACTGTAAGAAGAGACAAAGAAGGGCATTATATAATAGTAAATGGGGTAATCCAACAAGAAGACATAACCCTTATAAATATCTACGCACCCAACTCAGGTGCACCTAAATATGTGAAGGAAAGACTGCTGGAGCTAAAAGGAGAGATAGGGAGAAATACTATAATTGTTGGAGATCTCAACACCCCATTATCTCCTATAGACAGATCTTCTAGACAGAAAATAGAGAGATACAGGACTTAAATGATACTATAAATGGAATGGGCTTGACAGATATCTATAGAACTTTCCACCCTACGTCCACAACATACATTTTTCGCACCCCGACATGGAACCTTTTCAAAGATAGATCATATATTAGGACACAAATCAAGCCTTTATAGATTCAAAGGCATAGAAACTGTACCCAGCATCTTCTCTGACCATGATGGAATTAAACTCAAGATTAATTTCAAGACACAACCCCGAAGATACACGATCACATGGAGACTGAACAACCTACTTCTGAATGACTTCTTCACTACTGAAGAAATTAAGGCTGAAATAAAAAAATTTATGGAAACTAATGATAATGAGTACACAAGTGTCCAGAATCTATGGGACACAGCAAAAGCAGTCATAAGAGGGAAATTCATAGCAATTAGTGCGCATAAGAAAAGGATAGAAAGATGGCAAGTAGATAACTTATCATCATGCCTCAGAGAGTTGGAAAAACAACAACAAACAAACCCCCAAAATGCCAGGCAAAAAGAAATAATAAAGGTTCGAGCAGAAATAAATGAAATAGAAAATAAACGAACCATACAGAAAATAAATGAAAGCAAAAGCTGGTTCTTTGAAAAGATTAACAAGATAGTCACACCATTGGCTAGACTGATTAAGAAGAAGAAAGAAAGAAACCAGATTAATCAAATATGTGATGAAACAGGCAATATTACCACAGACATAGCAGAAATACAAAATATCATTAGAGGATACAATGAGCAACTTTACGCCAACAAACAAGATAACCTGGAGGAGATGGACAAATTCCTGGATGCATATAATCTACCAAGATTGGATCAGGAAAACATAGAGAACTTGAATAGACCCATAACAAGCCAGGAGATTGAATCAGTAATAAATAACCTCCCAACAAAGAAAAGCCCAGGCCCAGATGGCTTCACTTGTGAATTCTACAAACCTTATCAGGAAGAGTTAACCCCTATCCTACTAAAATTATTTCTAAAGATTCAAAAGGAAGGAAACCTTCCAAATTCATTTTATGAAGCCTCCCTCATCCTCATCCCCAAAACAGATAAAGATATGACAAAAAAGGAAAACTACAAACCAATATCATTGATGAATATAGACGCGAAAATTCTCAACAAGATACTCGCAAATCGTATCCAACAACATATAATAAAGATCATTCATCACGATCAGGTAGGCTTTATACCAGGGATGCAAGTTTGGTTTAATATACGCAAGACCATAAATGTAATACACCACATTAACAGAAAGAAAGATAAAAACCATATGATCATCTCAATTGATGCGGAGAAAGCATTTGATAAAATACAACATCCTTTTATGATTAAGACCCTCAGTAAGATTGGTATAGAAGGGTCATTTCTGAGCACAATAAAAGCAATCTATGAAAAACCTACAGCTAACATTATATTGAATGGGGAAAAGCTGAAAGCTTTTCCTCTGAAAACAGGTACTAGGCAAGGCTGCCCACTTTCTCCACTGCTCTTTAATATAGTACTGGAAGTCTTAGCTATTGCAATCAGAGAAGAGAATAATATTAAAGGCATTCGAATAGGCAAAGAAGAATTGAAAATATCTTTATTTGCAGATGACATGATGGTATACTTAGAAGACCCAAAGGTATCCATGAAAAAACTGCTTGAAGTAATAAGTGAATACAGTAAGATGGCAGGATACAAAATCAATATCCAAAAATCTATAGCATTTCTATTTATGAACAACAAGTTGAACGAAGCAGAGCTGAAGAAAGGAATCCCTTTCACTGTAGCCACAAGGTGTATAAGATACCGAGGGATAAACCTAACTAAGAAAGTGAAAGACCTTTATAAAGAAAACTACGAAAATCATAAAAGAGACATTGAAAGTGACATAAAAATGTGGAAGGACATCCCATGTTCCTGGATTGGAAGAATTAACATAATCAAAATGGCAATTCTACCCAAATTAATCTACATGTTTAATGCAATTCCAATCAAAATACCAGATATATTCTTCAGAGATCTAGAAAAGGCAATCATAGAATTTGTCTGGAACCATAAAAGACCTCGTATTGCAAAAGCAATCCTGCGCAAGAAGAATGGAGTAGGAGGCATATCACTCCCTGATCCCAAGATATACTATAAAGCTGTGGTCATCAAAACAGCATGGTATTGGCATAAAAACAGACATGTGGACCAATGGAAGAGAATAGAGACCCCAGAAATAACCCCCAAAGCTTACAGCCAACTGATCTTTGACAAAGGATATCAGTCAATCCATTGGGAAAAGGAAAACATCTTTAGTAAATGGTTCTGGAAAAACCGGGTAGCCACCTGCAGAAAGATGAAACTGAACCCCCATCTTTCACCATTAACAACAGTCAACTCAAAATGGATCAAAGATCTGAACCTAAGACCTCAAACAATAAAACTACTGGTGGAAAATGCTGGGGAAACTCTGGGAGACATTGGAGTAGGCAAAGACTTCTTAAATAAGACTCCCAAAGCACAGGCAATAATCCCTAAAATAGACAAGTGGGACTATATTAGACTAAGAAGTTTCTGCACAGGAAAGGACACAGTAACAAGTATGAACCGTCAACCCTCAGAATGGGAAAATATTTTTGTTAAATATGCCTCAGACAAGGGACTGATAACCAGAATACATAGGGAACTCAAGTGCCTTATGCGGAAAAAAAAAATGATGAACCCAATTAAAAGATGGGAAAATGAGCTGAACAAAAGTCTCTCTAAGGAAGACATACAAACAGCCAAAAAGCATATGAGAAAATGTTCAACATCCCTCATCATAAGGGAGATGCAGATAAAAACTACAATGAGATACCACCTAACCCCTGTCAGAATGGCAAAGATTAAGAATATAAAAAGTGGTAAGTGTTGGCGGGGATGTGGTGAAAGGGGAACCCTCCTACACTGTTGGTGGGAATGTAAACTAGTTCAACCACTGTGGAGAACAATATGGAGGTTCCTCAAAGATCTACAAATAGAACTACCATTTGATCCAGCAATCCCACTTCTGGGTATTTACCCAAAAGACAGGAGAACGCTTAGTCAGAAAAGTGCTTGCACATCAATGTTTATTGCAGCATTATTCACAATTACCAAGACATGGAACCAACCTAGATGTCCACAAACTGATGAATGGATTGGAAAAGTGTGGTATATATACTCTATGGAATACTACTCAGCCATAAAAAATAACAAGACCCTGGAATTTGATAGAAAGTGGTCAGATACGGAGGATATATTGCTGAGTGAAGTAAGCCAGGCTATGAAAGAAAGATATTGTATGTATCCACTCAATATGTACCGACTATCAGCACTCTATAATAGAGAGCAAAAATTGGAGGACATAAAAGCAGTGAAGGTACTTAACGAGAATAGGACAGTGTGGAATGGGGGAAGTGAAGAGAAGAGAATAGAGAAAGATAACAAGTGAACAATAGAGAGGCAGGACATTAGTGAGAAACAGATATGGCTTATTAACTGTTGATGTTGACATGTATAGTATTCTCAACTGGATTTGTCTAAGAATTATTTCATGATGGGCAAAGTATTTGTACAAGCAAAATGAGAAATAGCAATTGACTTTTTTAAAAAATAATTAGAATAATAATAATAATGATTGGGGAAAACATAGAAAAGATATTGAATGTTAAAGTGGGGAGATTAATGTCTCTGTACTGACTGACATGCATGGCATTCCCTTTTCAAAAAGCAATGTAATACACTGTAAAGTTATATGTAATTCAATGTAATATAAAGAAGAATATGATGATAATAAAAAAAATAAAAGACGAGTTACACACTTTACAAAAGAATCAAATGGAACTGTTAGAAATAAAGTCTATAATACAGGAAGTCAAAATCTCCCTTGAAAGTATTAAAAATAGACTAGATCATACAGAAAATAGAATCTCAGACGAAGACGAGAAAATTGCTGGCCTAGAAAAATCCACCACGAAGACTAAGGAAATGGTCCCAAAATTTGAGAATAATATATGAGAAGTACTAGATACCATCAAACATCCAAACATACCGATAATTGGCATTCCAGAAGGTGAAGAGTCCCATAAGGGCATTGATCTATTTCATGAAATCCTGCAATAAAACTTCCCAAACCTAGAGAGGCATTCAAAGATCCAGTCCCAAGAAATACAAAGGACCCCCAATAGAATCAACCCAAGAAGATCTTCTCCAAGACGCATTATAGCCAGGTTGACCAAAAACCACAAAGACAAGATACTGAGATTGGCAAGAGAAAAACATCAAGTTACCTACAAAAGACATCCTATCAGGCTAACAGCAGATCTCTCATTGGAATCAATGCGAGCGAGGAGAGAATGGGAAAATATATTCAGTGTTAAGAGAAAAGCAATTTCAGCCAAGAATACTGTACCTGGCAAGATTATCTTTCATGTGGGAAGAAAAGACAAGAACATTCTCAGATAAACAAAACCTGAAAGAATTTACCAGTACCAGACCAGATCTCCAAGAAGTTCTCAAGGGTGTGCTATATCAGGAAAAGTAAATACAGACACATGGAAATAAGAGTTCAAAAACTAAGAAAGTGGCCAACTTAATCATAGGGATAAGTCTGGAGTTAAATATTATGTCCCAGAATTGAATCAGGAAAATTGAACCAGAACAGAAGATAAAGTACATGAGACTGATAGGTTCATGCACCTACCATTTGAACAGAATCCTAACCTGTTTCCTGGCTTTAAGCAAAGTTCCTTGGCATTTCTTTGATTTAAGTTAAAACTGGTTTTCTTAATAGTACCAAGTGAACTCACCATTGAAAGTAGTTAGATTATGTAAGAAATTGTGTGATCAATACAATGTGGGTGGGAAAGGAATGGAAGACAATTGTAGACACCAGAGATAGTGTGAGAAGAGGGTGGGAAAGGACAGAGGGTCAGAAAGAAGGGTAAAAAAAAATTCTGGGAACTAGAAATGGAAAATCTTTGATAATAATATGCATGATTAAGTCACTATGCAGTATATTCTGGATGGGAAATCACATTTTGTATGCTGTGATGATGCTTAGTGAAAGAATGTAAATTAAGTTACAAAAAAAGTTTCAGAAAAAAAATATCTATTCAGTGACTGCAGTAAGATATATAGCCCCAGCTAGGTGCTACTTTACTGGATGCCTAAAGTTAGACTTCTGTCCATGGAAATGTATTTATCAGCTATGTTTGCTATGAAAATATTTAGATTAAGATCTTTATTAATTCAATAAAATGTGGGGGGGAAAACAAAATAGAAAGTAAACATATATACCAGAGACAGTGTGGGAGGAGAGTGGGAGATGGCAGAGGGTAAGAGATAGGTAATCAAGGATGGGGGATAAAAAACAAAACATACAGGAAACAAGAAATGGAAAATTATTTGTTGACAATAACAAGTATGTTAATGTTCTTGATTGAGACAATATACAGTGTACTCTGGGTGGAAAATCTCATTTTTTATTCTGTAATGATGTACAGTGAATGAATGTAAATAAATTTTTAAAAAAAAGAACTAAAGAAGAGAAAAGGGGTCGTGAAACATGAGGAGCAGAAAGTGAAGCCAAAGAATGTAGAGGACTATCTTTATTAACTTCCAGAAAATATCTGCCTTTCCTCAGCAAAGAACACCGAGGAGATGCTTTGTAACCAAATGCTGAGTGGCATCTCTGAGGTGGACCTCAGCATTGATGCTAAAATAAAAAATATCATTTCCAGGGAGGATGCCAAGGCTCGCCTGCTGGCAGAGCAGCAGAACAAGAAGAAAGACAGTGAGACATCCTTCATGCCTACCAACATGGCTGTGAATTATGTGCAGCACAACCAATTTTTTTTTTTTTCTGCTCGAAAGTATTCTTTTTTTTTTTTAATTATCTATTTTTTTATTACATTGAATTACATATAACTTTACAGTGTATTACATTGCTTTTTCAAAAGGGAATGCCATGCATGTCAGTCAGTACAGAGACATTAATCTCCCCGCTTCAACATTCAATATCTTTCCTATGTTTCCCCCAATCATTATTATTATTATTCTAATTATGTTTTATGATAAACATGATTTTTTTTCCAATTATCAGATCATAAAGTTACCAACAATAGGAAACGTAGACTGCACTCAGGGCTGGACCAAGGGTGGGTCTCGTGCAGCCCCGCAAATGTAGGTGAATCTCCATGGAACACAGTTTCAGGAACGCGGCTCAGGAAAGCAGAGACGGCCATCAGCGGTTAGGGCACGCGGGGCAGAACCCGGCCACGGCACGCGGGGGCAGACCCCGGCCACGGCACGCGGGGCAGACCCCGGCCACGGCACGCGGGGCAGGGCCCCAGCCACGGCACGCGGGGCAGGCCCCGGCCACGGCACGCGGGGCAGAGTCCCGGCCACGGCACGCGGGGGCAGACCCCGGCCACGGCACGCGGGGGCAGACCCCGGCCACGGCACGCGGGACAGGGCCCCGGCCACGGCACGCGGGGCAGGCCCCGGCCACGGCACGCGGGGGCAGACCCCGGCCACGGCACGCGGGGGCAGACCCCGGCCACGGCACGCGGGACAGGGCCCCGGCCACGGCACGCGGGGCAGGCCCCGGCCACTGCACGCGGGGCAGAGTCCCGGCCACGGCACGCGGGGGCAGAACCCGGCCACGGCACGCGGGGGCAGACCCCGGCCACGGCACGTGGGGCAGAGCCCCGGTCGGGCCGGACCTCCGGATAGGGCATGTGGTGCAGAGCCCCGGCCACGGCACGCGGGGGCAGAACCCCGGCCACGGCACGCGGGGCCGAGTCCCGGCCACGGCACGCGGGGCAGAACCCGGCCACGGCACGCGGGGGAAGACCCCGGCCACGGCACGCGGGAGCAGACCCCGGCCACGGCACGCAGGACAGGGCCCCGGCCACGGCACGCGGGGCAGGGCCCCGGCCACGGCACGCAGGGCAGAGTCCCGGCCACGGCACGCGGGGGCAGAACCCAGCCACGGCACGTGGGGGCAGACCCCGGCCACGGCACGCGGGGGCAGGGCCCCGGCCACGGCACGCGGGACAGGGCCCCGGCCACGGCACGCGGGGCAGAGCCCGACCACGGCACACGGGGCAGAGCCCCGGTCGGGCCGGACCTCCGGATAGGGCATGTGGTGCAGAGCCCCGGCCACGGCACGCGGGGGCAGAACCCCGGCCATGGCACGCGGGGCAGAACCTCGGCCACGGCACGCGGGGCCGAGTCCCGGCCACGGCACGCGGGGCAGACCCCGGCCAAGGCACGCGGGACAGGGCCCCGGCCACTGCACGCGGGGCAGAGTCCTGGCCACGGCACGCGGGGCAGAGCCCGGCCACGGCACGCGGGGCAGAACCCGGCCACGGCACGCGGGGGCAGACCCCGGCCACGGCCCGCGGGGGCAGGGCCCCGGCCACGGCACACGGGACAGGGCCCCGGCCACGGCACGCGGGGCAGAGCCCGGCCACGGCACGCGGGGCAGGGCCCCGGCCACGGCACGCGGGGCAGAGCCCGGCCACGGCACGCGGGGCAGAGCCCCGGTCGGGCCGGACCTCCGGATAGGGCATGTGGTGCAGAGCCCCTGCCACGGCAGACGGGGCAGAACCCCGGCCACGGCACGCGGGGCAGAACCCCGGCCACGGCACGCGGGGCAGGGCCCCGGCCACGGCACGCGGGGCAGGCCCCGGCCACGGCACGCGGGGCAGAGTCCTGGCCACGGCACGCGAGGCAGACCCCGGCCACGACACAAGGGGTCAGAGCCCCGGCCATGGCACACGGGACAGAGCCCCGGCCACGGCACGTGGGACAGAACCCGGCCAAGGCACGTGGGTCAGAGCCCCGGCCACAGCACACGGGGCAGAGCCCCGGCCACGGCACGCGGGACAGACCCCGGCCAAGGCGCGCGGGACAGGGCCCCGGCCGCGGCACGCGGGGCAGGCCCCTGCCACTGCACGCGGGGCAGAGTCCTGGCCACGGCGCGCGGGGCCGAACCCGGCCACGGCACGCGGGGGCAGGGCCCCGGCCACGGCACGCGGGACAGGGCCCCGGCCACGGCACGCGGGGCAGAGCCCGGCCACGGCACGCGGGGCAGAGCCCCGGTCGGGCCGGACCTCCGGATAGGGTATGTGGTGCAGAGCTCCGGCCACGGCACGCGGGGCAGACCCCGGCCACGGCACGCGGAGCAGACCCCGGCCACGGCACGTGGGGGCAGAGCCCGGCCACGGCACGCGGGGCAGAGCCCCGGTCGGGCCCGACCTCCCGATAGGGCATGCGGAGCAGAGCCCCGGCCACGGCACGCGGGGCAGACCCTGGCCACGGCACACGGGGCAGACCCCGACCACGGCACACGGGGGCAGAGCCCGGCCACGGCACACGGGGCAGAGCCCCAGTCGGGCCGGACCTCCGGATAGGGCATGCGGAGCAGAGCCCTGGCCACTGCACGTGGCGCAGACCCCGGCCAAGGAACACGGGGCAGACCCCGGCCACGGCACGCGGGGGTCAGAGCCCCGGCCACAGCACACGGGACAGAGTCCCGGCCACGGCACGTGGGACAGACCCCGGCCAAGGCACGCGGGGTCAGAGCCCCGGCCACGGCACACGGGGCAGAGCCCCGGCCACGCCACGCGGGACAGACCCCGGCCAAGGCACGCGGGGCAGACCCCGGCCACGGCACACAGGGCAGACTCCGGCCATGGCACACAGGACCGAGCCCTGGCCACGGCACGCGGGGCAGAGCCCGTCGGGCCGGACCTCCAGACAGGGCACGTGGAGCGGAGCCCCCTCACCCTGACCCCAAACCCCAGCACGTGGATTGGAGCCCCCGCGCCCGCCTCCCCACCCCCGCACGCCGGCCCGCGGAGCGGAGCCCCCGCCTGCCGCCCCTGGATGTTTAATTGTATCTGGTACTTCTTGCATATTATTCTCAAAGTTTTGGGCCATTTTCTCAGTCTTTATGGTGGACCTTTCTAGGCCAGCCATTTTCTCATCTACATTAGAGATTACATTTTCTGAATGATCTAGTCTGCTTTTAATACTTTCAAGGGAGATTTTGACTTCTTGTATTATAGCCTTCATCTCTAACAGCTCCATCTGATTCTTTTGTAAAGTGTGAAACTCCTCTTTTAGGTCTTGCATGAATTTCCTCACCTCCTAGAACTCTTCAACTCCTTTCTCCTTCCCCTTCAGCAGTTCCTTGTCTCTCTTCTCTTCGATCTCTGTTAGCTTTGCCATTATGAGTGATCTGAATTGTTTATCAGACATTTCCATGAATTCCCTTGAACTGTGTGTGGATGAAGAGGAGCTATCCATTTCAATTGGAGGAGGGGCATTTTCCTGCTTCTCCATATTTCTTGTGGTCCTGCAGTGATTTCTAGTCATCTGGTGGATGGCCGGTTTCTTCCCAAACTTTTGAAGTTTAATATGAGGGTTGGGAAGTGTGCAGAAAAGGAAGCAGAGAGAGGGAAACAATACCAACAACAACAAAAAAAACAGACAAGAAACAGAGAAAAAGAAGAGAAAAGCTTTGGAATTCATATAAAAAAGAAAAATTAATATTAAAAAAATTTCAATAAAAATCAAAAATTAGAAAACCGCGCGGCGCGCTAGCGCGCCGCGCAAAATATCTAGATCTCAGGAGCCATGGAGCAGGCTTTCTCTTGAAGAAGGGCTGTTCTGGGAGGAGCAGAGGGGATTATTAACAAAACAAAGGCCTAGGAGGGAGGGGCCAAAGGGCCCTGCAAGAAGCCTCATCTTAAAAAATTCTAAAAAGCAAAAATTAAAAAAAAAGACAGACAGACAGACAGACAGACAGAGAGAGAGAGAGAGAGTGAGAGGTAGAGAGAGACAAAGATTGATTCAGAGACAGGAGATATGAAAGGGGTTTTCCTACCACGTGGGTTTTGTATGGTGGAGGCCCAGTTAGGAGTGGGACATCTTCATTTCTCCCAGCATGTCTAGATCTCAGGAGCCATTGAGCAGGCTTTCTCTTGAAGAAGGGCTGTTCACGTGGGTTTTGTATGCTGGAGGCCCAGTTAGGAGTGGGACATCTTCATTTCTCCCAGCATGTCTAGATCTCAGGAGCCATTGAGCAGGCTTTCTCTTGAAGAAGGGCTGTTCACGTGGGTTTTGTATGCTGGAGGCCCAGTTAGGAGTGGGACATCTTCATTTCTCCCAGCATGTCTAGATCTCAGGAGCCATTGAGCAGGCTTTCTCTTGAAGAAGGGCTGTTCCAGCACAACCAATTTTATCATGAAGAGCTCAATGCTCCCATTCAGAGAAACAAAGTAGACCCCAAAGCATGGCCCTTGAGAGTGGGCAACAATGAGAAGCCAGAGCCTGAACGATCCCCTCCTAACCACAAGCATCCTGTTAATGAGAAGGTCACTGATGACTATCACTATGATAGTCAAGTGAACAGGTGAAACTGAGTCAGAACGAAGCAGAGCAAGATGTGAAGATGTGAAGACACCTCCCTCCCTGCCCCATGAGAGAGGCTTCCTGGTCTGGCACCTGCTCATCGGCTTGCACTCAGTTCAAGACCAGACTCAGCCCTGTTGCCTACCTGCTGCTTTTTCAAGCACTAAATTTGTAACTTTTTTAAACAAAGCAATGTGCAGTTTTCCTATTTAAGGGCAAACTCTCTTCTTGTGAGTTATTAAATCTTGTTTGTAAATAAATTTTAAAAAGAAGAAAGAAAACAAGGGGTCACTATCTGCCAGGTGAGTGCAGTAGTTCCTCACCAACAATGTATAGCACAAAGGAATACACAAAAATGTCTGAAAAAGAATTCCAAATATTCATAGTGACAAAACTCAATGAGATACAAGAAAAAACAGACCATCAGTTCCAGTAAACAAGAAAATCATTTCAGGACATAAAAGGGGAATTTTGTAAAGAGACGGCACCCTAAAAAAAAGAATCAAACAGAACTACTGGAAACAAAGAATACAATACAAGAAATTAATATCTCCCTAAAGAGCATTAACAATAGATCGACATGCAGAAGAAAGAATTTCTGACTGGACAAAGTCTTCAACATAAACCAAACCACCAAAAAGAATGAAAAAAAATGAGGAGAATGTATGGGAAATTCCAGACATCATTAAAGGCTGCTAAAGACATGGAAAACCTCTTTCATAAAATACTATCTGGAAAATTTTCAAATATTGAGAAACATGGAGAAATTCAAGCCCAATAAATAGAATGGACCCCAAATAGAATCAACACAAAAAGATTCTCCCCCCAGGCACATCATAGCCAGACTGGTAAAAATTAAAGACAAAGACAATATCCTAAAAATGGCAAGGGAGAAACATCAAGCTACTTAAAAAGTTTATCCCATTAGGCTAACATCGGACCTCTCAACTGAAACAATGCAGGCAAGGAAAGAATGGGAAAATGTATTCAAAATATTTTTTTTTTTCCTTTTTTTTTTTTTTTTTTTTTTTTGAGAGGTTTTTCGCTAGAGGGCGCGTGCGCTCGCCAGACAGACAGAGAGAGACATAGAGACAGAAAGCGAGAAATCACCCCCCAGGGGGGATGGTCACGCCGCAATCCCTTCTCCTCCATTCTCCTCTTGGGATCTTGGGCACGCACGCACACGCGCCCGGCGTGAGTTGTAAGCCACCGGGTCCGAGACGCGAACCGCGGTCGACTACGTGGGAGTCCAGCGACATAGCCATTACGCTAACTGCTGGTTCCCCAAAATATTTTTTTAAAAAAATCAATCAAGAATTCTATATCCAGCAAGATTATCCTTCAAATTGTAAGAACACATGAAAGTATTCTCAGATAAACAATAGCTGAAAGAATTCAGCAATACTAGACCAGCTCTACAGGAATTACTGAGGGGAGTACTGTATCAATATAGCTGAAGAAAGAAAAACAGAAATAAGAGAACAAAAGCAAACTGAGAAAATGGCTAGAAAAATGAGAGGGTTAAGTCTACAATGATCAATAATAACATTGAATGTTAATAGATTAAATTCTCCCATTAAGACACAGACTGGTTGAATGGATATGAAAACAGAAGCCATCTATATACTGCTTACAAGAAACATACCTCACTGATAAGGACATAGACATACCAAAAGTGAAGGCCTGGAAAAAATATTCCAAGCAAATGGAAACCAAAAAAAAAAAAAAAAAGGCTAGAGTTGTGGTACTGATATCAGACAAAATAGACTTTAAGATGAAATATATAAGAAGAGACAAAGAAGGGCATTATATAGTACTAAAAGGACTTGTTCACCAAGAAGATATAGCACTTGTAAATATCTATGCATCCAACACTGGAGTACCTAAATACATCAAAGAGAGACTATTTTATACCAAGGGAGAGATAGACTGCAACACAATAATTGTAAAGGATCTTAATACCCCATTGTCTCTTCTGAACAGCTCATATAGACAAAAACTAAACAAAAAGATACAAGATCTAAATCATACTATATGTGAACTGGACTTGACAGACATCTACAAAGTATTTCACTCAACTACTACAAAATACACATTTTACTCATCCCCATATGGAACATTTTCAAAGATTCATGACATGATAGGGCACAAAACAAGCTTTGACAAATTTAAAGATATAGAAACCACATCTAGCATCTTTTCTGACCACGATGGACTCAAACTTGAAATCAACTACAGAAAAAGCCCTTGAAAATACGCAAACACATAGAAACTACAAAATCTACTCCTGGATGACTTTTCAACTACAGAAAACATTAAGACTAATATCAAAAGGTTAGTAGAAATCAATGATAATGAACAAACAAGTTTTTATAACCTATGGGACACAACAAAAGCAGTCTTAAGAGGGAAGTTCATAGCAATTAGTGCACACAAGATAAAGAGCAGGAAGTGACAAATACACAACCTGATGACACAACTCAGGGAACTGGAAAAATAACAACACACAAAAAACAAATTCCAGGAGAAAAGAAATAATAAAGATTCAAGCAGAAATAAATTAAATAGAGAATAAAAGAACTATATAGAAAATAAACTAAACCAAAAACTGGTTCTTTGAGAAGAGAAACAAACTGGACACACAGTTAGCTAGATCAGTCAAGAAGAAAAGAGAGGAACTAGACAGATCAAGTCAACAAGAAGCAGGCACCATTACAATGGATATAACAGAAATACAAAATATCATGAGAGAATATTATGAGTGATTATATGCCAACAAAGAAGAAAAGTTAGATGAGATGGACAAATTTCTGGACACCTGTAACTTACCAAGATTGAACGAGGAAGAAATAGAAAACCTGAATAGGCTCATAACAAGCAATGAGCTTAAATCAATACTAAATAGTCTCCCAATAAAGGAGAGCCCAGGTTCCAATGGCCTTAATTCGGAATTCTACAAAACTTTTAAAGAAATATCCCCAATTCTCCTCAAAATATTTAAAATCCAAAAGGAAGGAACCCTCCCGAATTCATTCTACAAAGCTTCATCATCTTAATACCAAAAGCAGAAAAAGATATGACAAAAAAGAAAATCTCAGGACAAGATTCCTGATGAATACAGATGCAAAAATTCTCAACAAGATACTTGCAAATTGTATTCAGTAACATATTAAAAAGATTATACATCATAACCAAATAGGCTCTATTACAGGAATGCAAGGATGGTCAAATATATACAAATCAATAAATGTTATACATCACTTTAACAAAAAGAAAGATAAAAACCACATGATCATGTCAATTGATTCAGGAAAAGTATTTGATAAAATACAACATCCATTCATAATTAAAACTCACAGCAAAATTGGCATAAAAGGGATGTTCTTCAACACAATAAAAGCCATCTATGACAAACCCATAGCTAATATCATATTGAATAGGGAAAAGCTAAAATATTTTCCACTAAAAACTGGAATGAGACAGGGCTGCCCACTTTATTCACTCCTTTTTAGTATAGTACTGGAAGTTCTAGCCAATGCAATGAGGCAGGAAGTAAAAAAAAAAAAATGCATCCAAATAGGAAACAAAGAAGTTAAATGATCTTTATTTGCAGATGATATGATGCTATACACAGAAAATCAAAAAGAACACACAAAAACTCCTGTAAGTAATAAATGAATATAGTAAAGTGGCAGGATACAAAATCAACATACAGATTTTTCTCAGAGCCTTTGCTCTGCCGACCAGGGAGAAATGGCTGCTGGTGAGGGAAGTTGAGACATGAGACTCTCCAGGCTTTTTCCTGTTTCCCAATTCATTCCAGTAATATTCTAAGACTTCACAGTTTTCTGAAGTGCAAGGCGTAATTCCTTTTCTTCTGAAAAGCTCCAGGTTAGCCCCAGGTACACCTGGTCAAGAGACTGGGAAAGGAAGCAACACTTAAAGATGACTATCTACACATTCTCTGACTGGGAGACAAGGCCCTCTACCAAGAACACATTTGAAAAGTAGAGCTCTTTTCCCTTCCTGACATTACAGAATAGCAACAGAGAAGCAGGAAGTAGTGTATACTCTTTCAGATGACTACAAACCAACATGGAGGCACAAAAAGTATGAGAAATCAAATAAATACCTCTTCTTCAATGGAATAGAGCAACTCTTCAACTATGAACAGCACAGAGGAATTAGCAGGACTGTCAAAATAGAGTTCAGAATATTTGTGGTGCCAGAGATGAAGAAGTCTTTCCAAGGAGGAGATAGAGACTATTAAAAAAAAAATCAAAACTCCAAAAGATGAAGAGAGTAATACAGGAAATCAAGCCCTTTCTCGGAAGTATTAATAGTAGACTGGATCAAGCAGAATGCATTATCTCTGAGCTAGAAAACAAAATTTTTGACTTAAATAAAATCACCAGAAATAACAAAAATATATAAAATAAAATGAGAACAATATACAGAAATACTAGATATTATGAAACACCCAAATAATTGAATTATAGTTATTTCAGAAAGTGAAGAATAGGACAAGGGCATAGAAGGTCTATTTCATGAAATACTTGCAGAACACTTCCTAAACCTAGAGAAATAATCAAACAACAACACTCAAGAAATACAAGGACCCCAAATAGAATCAGCCCAAGATTTTCTCCATGGGACATCATAGCCAGAGTGATGAAAATTGCAAATAAAGGCAAGATGCTAAAAATGGCAAGAGAGAAATGTCAAGTTACCTACAAAGGTTATTCCATCAGGTTAACATCAGGTGTCTCAGAAGAAACAATGCAGCGAAGGAAATAATGGGAAGATATATGCAAAGTGTTAAAAGAAAAACAATTTCGGGAACAAGCAGTTAGTGTAATGGCTATGTCGCTGGACTCCCATGTAGTCGACCGCGGTTCACGTCCCGGACCCGGTGGCTTAAAACTCACACTGGGCGTGTGTGCGTGCGTGCCCAAGATCCCAAGAGAAGAATGGAGGAGAAGGGATTGCGGCATGACCATCTCCCCTGGAGGGTGATTTCTTGCTTTCTGTCTCTATGTCTCTCTCTGTCTGACTGGCGAGCACACGCGCCCTATAGCGAACATCTCTAAAAAAAAAAAAAAAAAAAAAAAAAACAATTTCAACCAAGATTACTATACCCAGCAATATTATCCTTCAAATGGGAAGAAAAGATAAAAAATATTCTCAAATAAACAAAACCTGAAAGAATTTACCAAGGGACCAGCAGTTAGCATAATGGCTATGTCACTGGACGCCCATGTAGTCGACCACGGTTCACGTCCCAGACCCGGTGGCTTAAAACTCATGCTGGGCGTGTGTGCGTGCGTGCCCAAGATCCCTAGAGGAAAATGGAGGAGAAGGGACTGTGGCATGGCCATCCCCCCTGGGGGGTGATTTCTTGCTTTCTGTCTCTGTCTGTCTGGCAAGCGCACGCACCCTATAGCGAAAACCTCTAAAAAAAAAAAGAATTTACCAACACCAGACCAGTTTTTCAAGAAGTTCTGAAGGGAGAGTTCTATCAGAAAAACTAAAAAGAGACAGATAGAAACAAAGGAAAAAAAAAAAAAAACAAACAAACAAGAAAATGGCTAACATAATGGTAGGGACAAGTCCAGACATATCAATACTATAACATTGAATGTTAATGGGCTAAATTCTCTAATCAAGAGACGCAATAAAGAGACGCATATTAGTCAAATGGATTAAAAAGCAGAAACCCTCTATATGTTCCCTACAGGAAATGCATCCAATAGATAAAGACATACATAGACTAAAAGTGAAGGGCTAGGAAACGGTATTCTATGCAAACAAAAACCATAAAAGGGCTGGAGTTATGATACTGATTTCAGACAAAATAGTCTTTAACACAAAAACTGTAAGAAGAGACAAAGAAGGGCATTATATAGAAGTCAAAGGGATAATTTATCAAAAGGATATAACTCATATAACTATCTACCCACAAACACAGGAGAACACAAATATGTAAAGGAATAGATCTAAAAGGAGAGATAGACTGTAACACACAAATCATTGGGGATCTCAACATCACACTGTCTCCTTTAAAAGATTATCTAGACAAAAAAAATAAGCAAAGAGATATAGGATCTAAATTATATCATAAATCAAATGGACTTGACAGACATCTATAAAGCCTTCCACCCAAAAACCACAAAATATGCATTTTTCTCACCTCCTCATGGAACCTTTGAGAAGATTGACCAAATAATAGGGCATAAAACAAGCCAATACAGATTTAAAGGCGTAGAAACTATATCTAGCATCTTCCCCGACCATGATGGAATTAAATTTCTATATTAATCTCAGAAAAACTCTCAAAAATAAACAAACACATGGAAACTAAGAAACCTACTCATAAATGACTTCACAACTACTAAAGAAATTAAGACTGATATCAAAAGATTTGTGGAAACCAAAGATAACTAATACATAAGTTTCCATTACCTATGGGACACAGTAAAGGCAATAATAAGAGGAAAGTTTATAGCAATTAGTTCACATAAGAAAAAGAAGGAAAGGAGGCAAGTAGATAACCTAACATCATGCCTCAGGAAATTGGAAAAACAAAACAAAGCAAAAAACTACCAAAAAATGCCTGGAGAAAAGAAATAATAAAGATTCGAGCAGAAAAAAATGAAATAAAAAATAAATGAACTATAGAAAAAATAAATGAAAGTAAAAGTTGGTTCTTTGGAAATAAAAATATCGACAAACCATTAACTAAACTAATTAAGAAGAAAAGAGAAAGAAAGAAGATAAATCGAATTTCCAATGAAATAGGCAATATTACAACAGACATGATAAAAAAATTAAAACATCATTAGAGAATACTATGAGCAACTATATGCCAACAAACAAGAAAACCCGAATGAGATGGACAAATTCCTGGACACATATAATCTACCAAGATTGAATTAGGAGGACATAGAAAGCCTGAATAGATTTATAACTAGCAGTGAGATTGAAACAAAGAAAAGACCAGGCCCTGATGGCTTCACTTCTGAATTCTACAACACTTTTAAAGAAGAGTTAACCCCCATTCTACTCGAATTATTTCTAAAGATCAAAAAAAGGAGTAACTCTTCCTAATTCACTTTACAAAGCCTCTATTACCATCATCACCTAACCAGATAAGGACACACAAAAAAGGAAAACTACAGACCTATATTTCTAATGAATATAGATGCAAAAATCCTCAACAAGATACTAGCAAATAGTATCCAACAACATATAAAAGAGATTATACATCAAGACCAGGTAGACTTTATTCCAGGGATGCAAGGATGATTCAACATATGCAAAACTATAAATGAAATACACCATATTAACAGAAAGAAAGATAAAAAAAAAACATGACAGTTGCAATCAATGCAGAAAGAGTATTCACTAAAATACAACATCCCTTCATGATTAAGACCTCAGCAAGGGACCAGCAGTTAGCGTCATGGCTATGTCACTGGACTCCCACGTAGTCGACCGCGGTTTGCGTCCCGGACCCGGTGGCTTAAACTCACGCCGGGCGCGTGTGCGTGCGTGCCCAGGATCCCGAGAGGAGAATGGAGGAGAAGGGATTGCGGCGTGGCCATCCCCCCTGGGGGGTGATTTCCTGCTTTCTGTCTCCCTGTCTCTCTCTGTCTGTCTGGCGAGCGCACGCGCCCTAGAGCGAAAACCTCTCAAAAAAAAAAAAAAAAAAAAAAAAAAGAAAGACCTCAGCAAAATCAGAATAGAAGTATCATTTCTCAGAATAATAAAAGTAATCTATAAAAAAACCTATTGCTAAGATTATCGTGAATGGGGAAAAGTTGAAAATGTTTACACTAAAAACTGGTTTCAAGACAAGTATGCCCACTTTCTCCACTTCTTTTTAATATAGTGCTGGTCAGCCGAAGACCCACCCTTCAGGTAAGTAGCTAGTTTTTTCTGCTTTTTATTTTTATGCTTCTCCATTCTCTTGTTAATACCCTGGTCTTCCTCCTCCCACAGACTGTCCTTTCCCCTGCAGAAGGCGCCAGATCCAGCTCCAGGTCTCTGGCGCTAATGCACGGCACGTGACTTTTCCTTCATTTCTCTGTGTTGTCTTTTCTTACATCTATTATCCTCTCCTCTTCATCTTCCACCCTGCCAGAGAGACTAGACAGGTCTATAATCAGATATCTGAAATTCCCTAGTAATGTAAGTTTCTCTGGGATTCTCCCTTGTACTGATACACCTGTGAAAAAGGAGATACTGCTTTTCAGACACCTCAGTAAAGTACCACTCTTTTTTTTGAGAGAGAGATTTTTGCTATAGGGCGCATGCATTCGCCAGACAGACAGAGAGATAGAAAGCGAGAATCATTCCCCGGGGGGGATGGCCACGCCGCAATCCTTTCTCCTCCATTCTCCTCTCGGGATCTTGGGCACGCACGCACACGCGCCCGGCATCCGGCATGAGTTTAAGCCACCGGGTCCAGGACTCGAACCGCGGTCAACTACGTTGGAGTCCAGTGACATAGCCATTACGCTAACTGCTGGTCCCTAGAGTACCACTCTTGAACCACAATGGTAAAAACAACAGAAGAGAGACTTCAGCAAACATCAAATCACAGCAAAAGGGAAATACACTTACTCCTAGTCGGACAAATGTTCCCGTAAGAGGTATTCAAAAGTGAATACATCTTCCAGGACCAGCAGGTGGCATGGTGGTTAAGGCGCTGGACATTCCCACATGGCCAACCACAGTTCGAGTCCTGGGCCTGGTGGCTTGATTTCCCACTTTCCTTCTCTCTGTGTCTCTGTCTATGGTTAAATTAAAAAATAAAAAAATGAATGAATAAATAAAATTAAATAATTCTTTTAAAAAAAAGTGAATACATCTTCCAATGGCTAAAAGTAGAAGAAGAGCCTCAGGTCTGAATAAACAAGGAAATATGTCTCCACGAAATGAAAAAGGGTAGCTCCCTTCCATCTCTCGTAAATATAGAGGGCGTTACCAAAATGTCAAAGAATTTCGAACATTCATGGTAACCAAATTCTATGAGTTGGAACAGAAAAGAGCTAACTACAGGAGATTAGGAAGGCCTTCCACAATATAAAAGAAGAAATGGACACTCTGAGAAAGAATCAGCTGAAACTATCAGAGATAAAGTCTGCAATACAGGAAATCAAAAACTCTCTTGAAAGTATTAAAAGTTAATTAGACCATGCTGAAGATCAAATCTCTGATGTAGAAGATAAAACCTCTGACATAGGAAGAAAACACCAAAAAGGTCAAGAAAATAACAACAACAACCAAAAAAAAAAAAAAAAAAAAAAAAAAAAAAAAAAAAAAAAAAAAAAAACCACGAGGATAATATACAAGAAATACTAGACTCCATTAGATGCCCAAACATCAGAAAAAATTGGCATCCCAGAAGGTGAAGAAACTAATAAGGGCATGGAAAATCTGTTCCATAAAATCCTGGAAGAAAATATCCCAAGTCTAGAGAGGCACTCAACCATCCAGACCCAAGAAATACAAAGTACCCCAAATAGAATCAACCCCAGAAGAACTTCCCCAAGGCACATCTTAGCCAGACTGTCCAAGACAACAGATAAAGACATGATACTAAAACTGGCATGAGAGAAATGACAAGTGACTTACAAAGGCCATCCCATCAGGCTAACACTAGACCTCTCAATGGAAACAATGCAAGCAAGGAAAGAATGGGAAGATGTATTGAAAGTTTTAAGAGAGAAACAATTTCAACCAAGACCATTATATCCTGCAAGATTCTCTTCCATATGGGAAAGTATTAAAATCTTCTCAGACAAACAAAACCTGAAAGAATTTGCCAGGGTTCAAGAAACCCTGAAGAAAGTACCGTTCCAGGAAAACTAAAGAATTAACAGTCCGAAACCAAGAAATAAAAAGCAACTAAGACAATGGTCAACTTAAACGTTGGTACAGATCCTATAACATCGATAATAACATTGAATGATAATGAATGAAATTCTCCAATCAAGAGACAAAGACTGGCTGAATGGATAAAATAATAGAAACCCTCTATTTGTTGCCTACAGGAAACTCACCTCATAGAGAAAGACATACATAGACTGAAAGTAAAGGATTGGAAAAAGGCTTTCCATGCAAATGGGAATGAAAAAAGAGCTGGAGTTGCGATACTAATTTCTGACAAAATAGGCTTTAAAACAAAAACTGTTCGAAGAGACAAAGAAGGGCACTATATCGTAGTAAAAGGCTCTATAGATCAAGAAGATATAACGCTTATAAATATCTATGCACCTAACATGAGAACACCCAAATATGTGAAGGAAAGACTGTTAGATCTAAAAGGGGAGATAGACTGCAACACACTAATTGTTGGAGATCTCAACACTGCACTATCTCCTCTGGATAGATCATCTAGGCGAAAAATAGGTAAAGAGATAAAGGATCTAAATGATACTATCAATCAAATGGACTTAACAGACATCTATAGAATTTTCCATCCAAAAACCACGAGATACACTTTTTTCTTACCCAGACATGGAACGTTTTCGAAGATTGACCACATCATAGGGCACAAAGAAAGCCTTTACAGATTCAGAGGCACAGAAAATATATCCAGCATCTTCTCCAACCATGATGGAATCAAACTTTATTTTAATTTCAAGAGAAATCCTAAAAAATACCCAAATACATGGAAACTAAATAACCTACTCCTGAATGACTCCACTACCACCTACGAAATAAAGACTGAAATCAAAAGATTCATGGAAGCAAATGAAAATGAGGACATGAGTTTCCATAATCTTTGGGACACTGCTAAAGCAGTCATAAGAGGGAAGTTCATAGCAATTAGTGCACATAAGAGGAAGATGGAAAGAAGGCTAATGGATCACCTAACATCATGCCTCAGAGAACTGGAAAAGCAACAGCAAAAATAATCCAAAAAACCTCCAGGAAAAAGGAAATAATAAAGATCTGAGTAGAAATAAATGAAATAGAAAATAAACGTACTAAATAGGAAAAAAAAATGAAAGTAAAAGCTGATTCTTTGAAAGGATAAACAAAATTGATACACCATTAGCGAGATTTATTAAGAGAAAAAGGAACCAGGTGAATCAAATCTGCAATGAAGCTGGTAATATAACAGACATCTATAGAACATGCCATTCAAAAATCAACAGACATAGTAGAAATTCAAAACATCATTAGAGGATACTTTGAACATCTATATGGTAAGAAACAAGACAATCTGGATGAGATGAACAAATTCCTGGACAAATATAATCTACCAAGAATAAACCAGGAGGATATAGAAAGTATGAATAGGCCCATAACAAGCCAGGAGATTGAATCAGTAATAAATAACATCCAAACAAAGCAAAGCCCTGGACCTGACGGATTGGCCTCTGAATTCTCAAACACTTTCAAAGAAGAGTTAACCCCCTTTCTTCTCAAGTTATTTCTAAAGATCCAAAAGGGTGTGTCTCTCCCTAATTCATTCTATGAAGCCTCTAACACCCTTATCCTTAAAACAGATAAGGACAGGACAAGAAAGGAAAACTATAGACCAATATCTCTGATGAACACAGACGCAAAGATTCTCAACAAGATACTAGCAAATCGTATCCAACAACTTATAAAAAGGATCATACACCATGATCAGGTAGACTTTATTCCAGGAATGCAAGGTTGGTTCAACATATGCAAAACCATAAATGTAATACATCATATTAACAGGAATAATGATAAAAATCATATGGTCATATCAATTGATGCAGAAAAGACATTTGATAAGATACAACATCCCTTCAGGATCAAGACTCTCAGCAAAATCTGCATAGAAGGGTGATTTCTCAACCCAATAAAAGCGATCTATGAAAAACCCATAGTGAACATCATCCTCAATGGAGAAAAGCTGAAAGCTTTCCCACTAAACACAGGAACAAGACAAGGATGCCCGCTTTCTTCACTCCTTTTTAATATAGTACTGGAAGTCCACGCCAATGCAATCAGAAAAGAGGATAAAATAAAAGGCATTCGAATAGGAAAAGAAGAGGTGAAACTCTCTCTATTCGCAGATGACATGATTGTATACATAGAAGACCCAATGGTCTCCATGGGAAAATTACTGGAAGTAATACATGATTACAGTAAAGTTGCAGGATATAAAATCAATATACAGAAATCGATAGCATTTCTATAACAAATAACAGGAAGACTGAGATAGAACTGAAAAAAGTTATTCCATTTACCATAGCCACCAAAAGTATAAGATATTTAGGAATAAATCTAACCAAAGAATTTAAAGACCTCCACAAGGAAAACTATGAGAAGCTAAAAAAAGAAATTAAAAATGACACAAAAAAGTGAAAGGACATCCCATGTTCCTGGACTGGAAGAATTAATATAGTCAAAATGGCAATTCTACTCAAATTAATCTACACATTTAATGCAATGCCAATCAAAGCACCAGACACGTTCTTCAAAAATCTAGAAAAGACAATCATAAAACATTTCTGGAATCATAAAAGACCGTGTATTGCCAAAGCAATTCTACACAAGAAGAGTAGAGTGGGTGGCATCTCACTCCCTGACCAAAAAATATACTACAAAGCTGTGGTAATCAAAACAGCATGGTACTGGCACAGAAACATACAGGTGGACCAATTGAACAGAATAGAATCCCCAGAAATGAATGCCCAAACATACAGTCAACTGATTTTTGACAAGAGGTACCAGTCAATCCAGTGGGAAAAGGAAAGCCTCTTCAGCAAATGGTGCTGGAAAAACTGGATTTCCACCTGCACAAAGATGAATCTGAACCCCTACCTCTCACCTTTGACAAAAATCAAGTCAAGGTGGATCAAGGGTCTAAATCTAAGACCTCAAAGTAAAAAACTGCTCCTGGAGAACACTGGGGAAACTCTGGGAGACATTGGTTTAGGAAAAGACTTATTAAATAAGACCCCAAAAGCACAGTCGACAATCCCCAATATAGACAAGTGGGATTACATCAGATTAAGAAGTTTCTGCATGGCAAAAGACACAGTGATTAGTGTGAATAGAGAGCCCTCAGAATGGGATAATATTTTTGTAAATTATGCATCAGATAAGGGACTGAAAACCAGAATACACAAGGAACTCAAGCCACTGTTTGGAATAAAGATTATCAGCCCTATTAAAAGATGGGAGAAGGAGTTGGAAAAAAACACTTTCTAAAGATGACATATGAATAGCCAAAAGGCACATGAAAAAATGCTCAACATCCCTCACCACAAGGGAAATGCAGATCAAAACAACAATGAGATACCACCTAACCCCAGTCAGAATGTCTAAGATTATAAAAACAAAAATGATAAGTGTTGGCAGGGGTGTGGTGAAAGGGGAACTCTTTTACACTGCTGGTGGGAATGTAAATTGGTCCAGCCACTGTGGAGAACAATTTTGAAATTCTTCAAAAATCTACAAATAGAACTACCATATTAGCCAGCAATCTCACTCCTCAGTATCTACCCAAAGGACAGAAGAATTCTTCATTGGAAAAGTGCTTGCACATCAATGTTTATTGCAGCACTATTCACGATTGCTAAGACATGGAACCAACCGAAATGCCCCCGTACGGATGAATGGACTGAAAAACTGTGGCACACATACTCTATGGAATACTATTCAGTCATAAAAGCCAACAAAACCCTGGCTTTTGACAGAAAGTGGATGAATTTGGAATATCTACTACTGAGTGAAGCAAGACAGGCTAAGAAGGAGGGACATCGGATGTCCCCACTTGATATATACCGAGTGCCTGCACTCTATGACTAAAACTGATTGACTAAAGGTTGTACAAACACAAGAAAAAAATGTATATAGTGCTGGACATCCTAGCCAATGCAATCAGACAAGAAAATGAAATAAAAGACATTTGAATAGGGAAAGAAGTGTTGAAAGTATCTCTATTTGTAGATGACATTATGATATACATAGAAGATTCAAAAGTATGTATGAAAGACCTACTAGAAGTAAAAAATGAATACAGTGAAGTTGCAGGATACAAAATCAACTTACAAAAATTGAAAGCATTTCTATATACAGCCAAGCAGAAGGAGGTAGAACTGAAGAAAGTAATGCCATTTACAACAGCCATAAAAAGTATTACATACTTAGGAATAAATCTAACCAAGGAAGTCAAAGACCTCTACAAGGAAATCTATGAAAATCTTTAAAAAAAAGAAATTAAAAATGACGCAAAAAAGTGGAAGAACATTCCAAGTTCCCGAATTGGGAGAATTAATATAATCAAATTGTCCATTTGACCCAAATTAATCTACATATTTAACATAATTCCAATCAAATTAACAGAGACATTCTTCACAGATCTAGAAAAGACTATCATAGAATTTGTCTGGAATCATAAAAGACACCATATTGCCAAAGCAATCCTGTGCAAGAAGGGTGGAATGGGCAGCATTTAAATCCCTGGCCCCAATATACATAACAAAACTATGATAATCAAAACAGCCTGGTATTGGGACAAAAACAGACATGTGGACCAATGGAGCAGAATAAAGATCCCAGAAATAAATCCCTAAACGTACAGCTAATTGATCTTTGACAAAGGGTACCAGTCAATGTAGTGAGAAAAGGAAAACCTCTTTAGCAAATGGTGCTGGAAAAACTGAGCATCCAAAATGAATATGAACCCCTCTCTTTCGCGATTAACAAAAATCAACTCAAAGTGTATCAAATATCTAAACCTAAGACCTCAAACTATAAAACTACTGATGGAAAATATTGGGGGAACTCTGAGAGACATTGGGGTAGGCAAAGACTTCTGAAATAAAACCCTCCCCAAACACAGGCAATAATCCCAAAAATAGACAACTGGGATCACATCAGATTAAGAAGTTTCTGCACAACAAAAGGCAGTAATTAGTGTAAATCAACAACCCTCAGAATGGGAGAATGTTTCTGTAAACTATGCCTCAGATAAGGGACTGATAAGTATAATACACAGGAAACTCAAGCGGGTTACCAGAAAATAAATGACTAACCCAATTAAAAGATGGGAAAATGAGCTGAACAAAAAACTCTCTAAGGAAGACATATGAATAGCCAAAAGACATATGAAAAAATGCTCAATAACCCTCATCATAAGGGAGATGCAGATCAAAATCACAATGAAATACCCCTTAATCCCAGTCAGAATGGCCAAGATCAAAAATAAATAAATGAATAAATAATAAGTGCTGCCAGGGATGTGGTGAAAGGGGAACTCTCCTACACTGCTGGTGGGAATGTAGATTGGTCCAACCATTGTGGAGAACAATATGGAAGTTCCTCAAAGACCTACAGATAGAACTACCATATGATTCAGCAATTCCACTCCTGGGTATCTACCCAAAGGATAGAACGTTCATTCTGAAAAGTGATTGGACATCTAGGTTTATTGTGGCATTATTCAAAATTGCTAAGACATGGGACCAACCCAAATACCCATGAACAGTTGAACGGATTGAAAAACTATGGCAGAGAAGAAGACTTCCATGGCTCCTGAGAACTAGTGATTTCAGGGAAAAAAGAGAAATGAACATTTTTTACTGATAATTCAGCCTCCAGCCCACAAAATCGAGTTGTAGGGAGCCATTCTAGCCTTCTCCCTGTCCCTGTCTCTGTCTCTGTCTCTCTCTGCCTCTGTCTCTGCCTTCTCTTTTTTTTTAAGTTTTCCTTCTTAAAAATTGTTTAAGGTAAAGTATTCTCCTGGCTTTCAGCCCCTCCTTTATCTCATTAATAATCCCCTTTACCCCACCCATCTAGGAGAGGCAAGGGGCACACCTTCAGAAGAAGACTCCTCCATGGCTTCTGAGAACTAGTGATTTCAAGGGAAAAAAAGAGAAATGAAGATTTTCTACTGATAATTCAGCCTCCAGCCCACAAACTCGAGTGGTAGGAAGCCCCTCTAGCCTTCTCTCTGTCTCTGTCTTCTCATTTTTTGTAATTTTTGCTTTAAAAAATTTTTTAAGATAAAGTATTCTCTGGGCTTTCAGCCCCTCCTTTATCATGTTAATAATCCCCCTTCCCCCATCCACCCAGGAGAGGCAAGGGTCAGGCCTTCAGAAGAAGACTTCTCCATGGCTGCTAGGAACTAGTGATTTCAGAAAAAAAAATAGAAATTAAGATTTTCTACAGAAAATTATTTTATGCTGTTTTTTATAAAAATTAAATTTTAGTTGTTTTCTTTTTTCCTTCCTTTTCTCTCTCTTTGTTCTCTCTCTCTCTCTCTCTCTCTCTCTCTCTCTCTCTCTCTCTTTCCTTTTCTTTTTCTTTTATCTCTTCATTCTGCTCTTCAAACTCCATTCACTGTTTCTAGATGGATCTAAGGGAACCATAAACAAAGCTCTAAATACTATTAGGGTTAACATATTCTCAATATCCACTGAATCTGCTGCATAAAAGAAAAAAAATGAAATGGCAAAGAGATAACAGATCCCCGCCTTCTGCACACTCCTGAATGCTCAGATTGAACTTCAAGAATTAGGAAGAAGCTTTTCAGTCGGGCACTGAGTGGTTTTCTGGATCATGTCTGGTGGCTCTGCGGATTATAACAGAGAACATGGCGGCCCAGAGGGAATGGACCCCGATGGTCCATTGAGAGCAACTGGAATGAGATTGTTGATAACTTTGATGATATGAATTTAAAGGAGTCTCTTCTTCGGGGTATCTATGCTTATGGTTTTGAGAAGCCTTCAGCTATCCAACAGAGAGCTATTATTCCTTGTATTAAAGATACAAAAGTTAATTCTGGCACTTGGAGACTATATGGGAGCAACTTGTCATGCCTGCATTGGTGGAACAAATGTTCGAAATGAAATGCAAAAACTGCAGGCTGAAGCACCTCATATTGTCGTTGGTACACCAGGGAGAGTGTTTGATATGTTAAATAGACGATATCTTTCTCCAAACTGGATCAAAATGTTTGTTTTGGATGAAGCAGATGAAATGTTGAGCCGAGGTTTTAAGGATCAAATCTATGAGATTTTCCAAAAATTAAATACAAGTATTCAGGTTGTTTTGCTTTCTGCCTCAATGCCAACTGATGTATTGAAAGTGACCAAAAAAATTCATGAGAGATCCAATTCGAATTCTGGTGAAGAAGGAAGAATTGACCCTTGAAGTAATCAAACAGTTTTATATTAATGTTGAAAGAGAGGAATGGAAGCAGGATACACTCTGTGACCTGTATGAGACACTGACCATTACACAGGCCATTATTTTTCTCAATACAAGGCGCAAGGTGGACTGGCTCACTGAGCAAATGCATGCCAGGGACTTCACAGTTTCTGCTCTGCATGGTGACATGGACCAGAAAGAAAGAGATGTTATCATGAGAGAATTCCGGTCAGGGTCAAGCCGTGTTCTGATCACTACTGACTTGTTGGCTCGTGCGATTGATGTGCAACAAGTGTCTTTGGTTATAAACTACGACCTACCTACTAATTGTGAAAACTATATTCACAGAATTGGCAGAGGGGGTCGATTTGGGAGGAAAGGTGTGCCTATAAACTTTGTTACTGAAGAAGACAAGAGGATTCCTCGTGACATTGAAACTTTCTACAATACTACAGTGGAGGAAATGCCCATGAATGTGGCTGACCTTATTTAATTCCTGGGATGAGATAGTTTTGACTGCAGTGCTCACTGTTGCTGAATAGGCGATCACAACGTTCGTGCATTGTGCTTCTTTCTTTGGGAATATTTGAATCTTGTCTTGATGCTCATAACGGATCAGAAGTACAGATTTTGATAGCAAAGCGACATTAGTCATGAGCTCTTGTGAGGAAAGTCATTGGCTTTATCCTCTAGAGTTAGACTGTTGGGGTGGGTATAAAAAAAGATGGGGTCTGTAAAATCTTTTCTTAGAAATTTATTTACTAGTTATGTAGAGATGGTTGTATTAGATGTTCTCTATCATTTAATAATATACTTGTGGACTAAAAGATATAAGTGCTGTATAAAATCAGCCAATTATGTTAAACTAGCACATCTGCCTTTATTGTGATATTAGCCTGAATAGTAAGGTCTTTAAAATGATTTTTTTAAGAAAGTATTTGAATGCATTTTGTTTGGTATTGTATTTATTCAATAAAGTATTTAATTAGTGCTAAAAAAAAAGAATTAGGAAGAAACACACCATCCATCAGATGACTAGAAATCACCACAGGGCCACAAGAAATATGGGAAAGCAAGAAAATACCTCTCCACCAAAAGGAAAAGAATAACTCCTCTTCATCCACAAGCAGTTCAATGGAAATCATAAAAATGTCTGTTAAAGAATTTAGAATATTCATAATGATGAAGCTAACAGAGATGGAAGAGAAGAGAGACAATAAATTGCAGAAGAGGCAGGAGAAAGGAGTTGATGAGTGCTAGGAGGTGAGGAAATTCATGCAAGATCTAAAAGAGGAATTATACACTTTACAAAATAATCAAATGGACCTGTTAGAGATGAAGGCTATAATACAGGAAGTCAAAATCTCCCTTGAAAGTATTAAAAGCAGACTAGATCATACAGAAAATAGAATCTCAGACATAGAAGAGAAAATTGCTGGCCTAGAAAAATCCACCACGAAGACTGAGAAAATTGCTCAAAAAATGAGAATAATATAAGAGAAATACTAGATCCCATCAAACATCCAAACAGCCGTATAATTGGTATCCCAGAAGGTGAAAAGATTCATAAGGGCATTGATAATCTATTCCATGAAATCCTGTAAGAAAACTTTCCAAACCTAGAGAAGTATTCAAAGATCCAGTCCCAAGAAACACAAAGGACCCCAAATAGAATCAACCCAAGATCTTCTCCAAGACACATTATAGCCAGATTGACCAAACCCACAAAGACAAGATACTAAGATTGGCAAGAGAAAAACGGCAAGTTACCTACAAAGGCTATCCCATCAGGCTAACAGCAGGTCTCTCATCAGAAACAATTCAAACAAGGAAAGAATGGGAAAATATATTCAAAGCATTAAGGGAAAAGCAATTTCAGCCAAGAATACTGTACCCAGCAAGATTATTCTTCATATGGGAAGAAAAGACAAGAACATACTCAGATAAACAAATCCTGAAAGAATTTGCCAGCTCCAGACCAGATCTCCAAGAAATTCTCAAGGGAGTGTTGTGTCAGGAAACTTAAATACAGACACACAGAAATAAGAGTTCAAAAACTAAGAAAATGGCCAACTTAATTGTAGGGACAAGTCTGGAGTTGACTATTATATCCCAGAATTCTATTGGGAAGATTGAACCACAACAGAAGAAAGATTAAGTACATGTAACTGAATTGGTGAAATAGAATTTTATGACTTTTGACTAAAACATTGCTGATTTTCTTCTAGACTTTGTTGTCCAGTTTTAAGGATTTTTGTCCTGTCTCGAGCTGTTGATAGGTTCATGTACCTACTATTTGAACAGAATCCTAACTTGTTTCCTGGGTTTAAGTTTTAAGCAAAGTTCCTTAGAATTTCTTTGATTTTTTTACTAAAGTTAATACTGCTTTTCTTGAAATTGCCAGCTGAAATTGCTATCGAAAGTAGTTAGATTATTTAATAAATTGTGTGATCAATAAAATGCGGGGGAGAAAGAAATGGAAAACAACTGTAGACACCCGAGATAGTGTGGCAGGAGGGTGGGAAAAGGCAGAGGGTCAGAAATACGGGATAGATAGATAGATAGATAGATAGATAGAAAGATAGAGATAGATGCAGATATAGATACATACATATATATATACAAAACTGGAAATGGAAAATTATTGACAATAACATGCATGATTAAGCCACTATGCAGTATATTCTGAATGGGAAATCACATTTTGTATGCTATGACAATGCTTAGGGAATGGATGTAAATTAATTAATTTTTAAAAAGTTTCCGGAGTGGCCACGCGGCCGGGGCTCTGCCTCGCGGCCGGGCCTGCGCGGCCGGGGCTCTGCCTCGCGTGCCGAGGCTGGGGCTCTGCCTCGTGGCCGGGCCTGCGCGGCCGGGTCTGCACGACTGGGGCTCTGCCTCACGCACTGCGGCCAGGGCTCTGCCTCACGTGCCACGGCCGGGGCTCTGCTTCACGTGCCGCGGCCCGGACCGCCCGGCCCCCGCTGCCTCTCCAGCGCTGGGAGTGTCCCGCACTCAGCGCCAACGCGGGCCGGCGGTACGGACCAGCTGAGTTCGCCATCCTTCCTTTCTCAGGGGAGCGGGAGGTGGCGCTGGATCCTGCGCACATTCACACGCTCGGGGCTGGGCGTGGCTGCAGGGCCTGCGTGTGGCTGCCGGGCCTGCGCCTGTGCGTGGCTGCAGGGTCCGAGCGTGGCCACCGGGCTAGTGCCTGGCCGCCAGGCCTGCTCGTGGCCGCCGGGCCTGAGCATGGCCGCCGGGCCTGCGCGTGGCCCCTGTGCCTGCGCATGGCCGCCGGGTCGGCGCATGGCCACCGGGCCTGTGCGTGGCCGCCGGGCCTGCGCCTGAGCATGGCCGCCAGGCCTTCACGTGACCGCCGGGCCTGCCTGTGGCCCCTGGGCCTGCGCGTGGCTGCCGGGCCTGAGTGTGGCCGCTGGGCCTGCGCCTGCGCGTGGCCGCCGGTCCTGCACGTGGTCGCCGGCCCAGCACGTGGCCCCCGGGCCTGCGTGCGGCCCTTGGATCCACGCGCGGCCGCCAGGCCGGAGCGTGGCCACCGGGCCTGCGCCTGCGCATGGCCGCCGGGCCTGCACTTGGCCCCCGGGCCTGCGCCAGCATGTGGCCACCGGGCCTGCACCTGCGCCTGGCGGCAGGCCTGCACGTGGCCCCCGGGCCTGCGTGTGGCCGCTGGGCCTGAGTGTGGCCGCTGGGCCTGTGTGTGGCCCCCGGGCCACGCGCGTGGCCGCCGGCCGCAGGCGGCAAACTGAAGCCGAAAACTAGGACTAAGAACTTGCAACTACAAGCAACAGAAAGAAACTTTAGCTGTCTTAAACCAATTGAGAAATATATTGTATAGGAGGATTTTCTCTGCCTATGGACAGTGAGAAGATGATGGTTACCAGCCCTGCATTACCTCAGGGAAAAACAAGAACTACTCTACCATTCTTAAGGAAGCCAGATACCCAAGGATGACTCATGCTGCAGATCCCCGCAACACCATTCCCAGTAATCACAAAATGGATGCTGTGCCGCATCAACTGATAATCATCTCTGCTTTCCAGAACTGCTTTCCTGAAACTGTATTTCATGGAGATTCGCCTACAATTGCGGAACTGCACGAGACCCACCCTTAATCCAACCCTGAATAGAATCTATGCTCCCTATTGTTAAAAACTTTATGAGCTGATAATTGAAAAAAAAAACTGAAAGAACTGGAAGGTATAATAGCAGGGAAGGCAACTGCAGATACTAGAGACAGTATGGGAGAGGTAATGGAATGAGTAATTGAGGGCGGAAGGGGGGGATTCAGGGACCAAACAACACACTTAATAGACACAAAAATGAAAAGTTGTCTGTTGATGATAATGTATATGGTAATATCATTGTTTTGACTAATGTGCACTGTATTCATGCTGGGAAAAACCATGTTGTACACGGTAAAGAGGTGCAATGATTAAATATAAAAATAAAAATAAAAAAAAAAGTTTCCGGAAAAAAAAAAACTCATGGAAATACATGTAATGGGAAAACTATATATGAATCTCAAAAAGTTTTTGTACCAAAATAAATTCATACTTTAATTGTAAAAAAATAAAATAAAATGGGGACCAGCAGTTAGCATAATGGCTATGTCGCTGGACTCCACGTAGTTGACCACAGTTCACATCCCGGACCCAGAGGCTTAACATTCATGCCGGGCGCATGTGCGTGCGTGCCCAAGATCCTGAGAGGAGAATGGAGGAGAAAGGATTGCAGCATGACCATCCCCCCTGGGGGGTGATTTCTCACTTTCTGTCTCTGTGTCTCTGTCTGTCTGGCGAGCGCACGCGCCCTATAGCGAAAACCTCTCCAAAAAAATAAAATAAATAAATAAATAAATAATAAAATAAGAGAGAAAAAAAAAGAAAAAGTATGGCACATACACTTCATGGAATTCTACTCAACCATAAAAACCTATGAGACCCTGGTATTTGATTGAAAATTGACAATTATGGAAGATTTACTGCTGAATGACGCAAGTCAGGTTATGAAAGAGGGACATTGTATGTTTCCCCTTTAAATATAATGATTATCTGTACTCTATGGTGAAAACTGGAAGATTAGAGGTCATAAAAGCATTGAAAATGGTTGTGGATACTGGAGATAATGTGGGAAGAGGATGGGAGAAGGGGGAAAATGTAAGGAAATAAATTAGGAGAAAAATAGAGAGCCAATACATTTATGGGATGCAGAAAAGGATTATTATCTGTTGATGATAACATGTTTTGTATCCTCAACTGGTCTGGTGTGAAGTGTATTCATGCTGGTCAATTCAACTTACAAGCTAAGTGATGTGTAGCTATTAAATGTATAAAATTTAAATAATAATAATAAAAAGTTCCCAAAAAATCAACATACAAAAATCTATACCATTTGGGGACCAGCAGATTGCATAATGGTTACATCACTGAACTCTCACATAGTTAATCATGGTTTGACTCTCAGAGCTGGTGGCTTAAAACTCACACCAGGCATATGTACGTGCATGCCGAAGATCCCAAGAGGAGAATGGAGGTAAAAAGATTTTGGCATGGCCATGATTTCTTGCTGTCTGTCTCTCCCTTTCTGTCTCTCCAGCGAGCACACATGCCCTATACCAAAAATCTCTCTTAAAAAAGAGGTATAGCTTTTTTTTTGAGAGAGAGAGAGAGAGGTTTTTGCTATAGGGTGCATGCACTCACCAGAAAGACAGAGAGAGACAGACAGAAAGTGAGAAATCACCCCCCTGGGAGGGGGATGGCCATGCTGCAATCCTTTCTCTTTCATTCTCCTCTTAAGATCTTGGGCACGCATGCACATGTGCCCAGCATGAGTTTAAGCCACTGGGTCAGGACTTGAACAATAGACAAACTGAGACAGAATTGAAGAAAGAAATCCCATTTACAATAGCCACAAAATGAACAAGGTATCTAGGAATAAACTTTACCAAATGTGTCAAAGATCTCTACAAGGAAAACTATGAAGCACTTGAAAAAGAAATTAAAAATGATACAAAAAAGGGGGCCATCAGGTGGCGTGGTGGTTAAAGCTCTGGACACCCCACCATGGCTGATGGCTGAATACAGTTCAACTCTCAAACCTGACAGCTTTCTCTCTCTCTCTCTCTCTCTCTCTCTCTCTCTCTCTCTCTCTCTCTCTCATCAAATTAAAATAAATGAATTAATAAATAAAAATAAGTAAATATTTAAAAAATAAAATGATACAAAAAGGACCAGCATACGGTGTAATGGTTACGTCACTGGATTCCCATGTAGGTGATCATAGATCAAGCCCCAGACCCTGGAGGCTTAAAACTCATGGCAGGCATGTGTGCATGCATGTCCAAGATCCTGAGAGGAGATTGGAAGAGAAGGGATTGTGGCATGTCCATCCCCCTGAAGGGTGATTTCTCACTTTCCGTCTCTCTGTCTCTCTGGTGAGTGCATGAACCCTATAGCAAAAATATCTATAAAAAATACAAAAAAAAATGGAAAAACACCCCATGTTCTTAGAAGAATTATCAAGATGTTAATCCTACCCAAGTTAATCTACAAACACAATGCGATTCCAGTCTAACTACCGAGATACTCCTCACAGAAATAGAAAAAAATCATAAAATTTGTCAGGAATCATAAAAGACCACATATGGCCAAGGCAATACTGTGCAAGGTGAATAAAGTAGGAGACATCTCACTTCCTGACCTCAAAACGTATTACAAAGCTGTTATAATTAAAACAACATGGTATTGGCACAATAACCTGTCAGGTAGATCAGTGGAACAGAATTGAGAACCCCAAAATAAACCCCCAAACAGCCAGTCAACTGATCCTTGGAAAGGACACAAGACAATCTAGTGGGAAAAAGAAAATTTCTTTAGCAAATCATGCTGGGAGAACTGGATATCAACCTGCAAAAGAATGAAACTAGACCCTTATCTCTCACCACTAACAAAAATCAACTCAAGATGGATTGAAGATCTAAACATAAAACCTCAAACTATAAAAATACTAGTGGAGGGACCAGCAGTTGGCATAATGGCTATGTCGTTGTACTCCCACATAGCCTACCACAGTTCAAGTCCCAAACCCGGTGGCTTAAACTCATGCCAGGCATGTGTGTGTGCATGCCCAAGATCCTGAGAAGAGAATGGAGGAGAAAGGATTGTAGCATGGCTATCCCCCCGGAGGATGATTTCTCGCTTTCTGTCTCTCTGTCTCTCTCTTTCTTTCTGGCGAGCGCCCACGCCCATGCCCTATAGCAAAACCTTCTCAAAAAAAAAAAAAAAATACTAGTGGAAAACACAGGAAAAATTCTTGGAGAACTTACAGTAGGAAAAACTTCTTAAAGAAGACTCCCAAAACAAAGGGAATAGTTCCAAAGATAGAAAATGGAACTATATTAGGTTGAGAAGCTTCTGCACAGCAAAAGAAACAATAATTGCAGTGAGAAAACAACCCTCAGAGTGGGATAATATATATGCAAACTTTACCTCAGATAAGGGACTGATAACCAGGATACAGGAAACTCAAGCAGCTTACCCACACACAAAGAAATCAATTCAATTAAAGGATAGGCAAATAAGCTGAACAGACAACTCTTCAAGGAAGACATACGAACAGCCAAACAGCATACAAAAATATGCTCTACATCTCTTACCATAAAGGGAAATGCAAATCAAAACCACAACAAAATATCACTTAGCCCCAGTTAGAATAACTAAAATTAAAAGATAATAATAATGAGGGACCAGCAGATGGCTTAGTGGTTACATCACTGGACTCCCACCCACATGGCCGACTGCGGTTCGAGTCCCAGGCCTGGCAGTTTCAAGCACGCCAGGCACATGTGTGTGTTCATGCCCCCAAATCCCAAGACTAGAGAAGAAGAAATTGCAGCATGGCTATTTCCCCCTGGGGGTGTGTGTGTGATTTTCTGCTTTCTGTTTATCTCTGTTTTTCCAGTGAGCACACACACCCTGTAGCAAAAAAATCTCTCTAAGATTAATTAATTAATTAATTAATGTGCTGGAAAAACTGTGGTGAAAAGGGAACTCTTCTCCACTGTTGATGGGAATGTAAGTTAGTACAACCACTTTGAAGAATGGTATGGCACTTCCTCAGAAACCTACAAATAGAACTACCATATGACCCAGTAATTCCACTCTTAGGATAGAAAAACCCTCTGTTGGAAAAGCACTTGAACATTCATGTTTATTGCAGCATTATTTACGATCGCTAGGACATAGAATCAATCCAAATGTCTAAAAATAGAAAAGTGGATTGAAAAAATGTGGCATATGTACTCTAGTTCTCAGTCATAAAAAACAATGAGACCCTGACATTTGATACATAGTGAGTGAATATAGATTTTTTTATTTAAATTTATTTATTTATATTCATTCACTGTACATCATTACAGCATACAAAGTGAGATTTTCCATCCAGAGTACACTGTACGTTGGTTCAATCAAGCACATCAACATACATGTTATCATCAACAAATAATTTTCCATTTCTTGTTTCCTGTATGTTTTGCTTTTTTATCCCATCCTTGATTCCCCATCTCTTACCCTCTGCCATCTCCCACTCTCCTCCCACACTATCTCTGGTATCTATGTTTGCTTTCTATACAGTTTTCCCCCACATTTTATTGAGTCACTAAAGATCTTAATTAATATAAATATTTCCATAGCAAGCACAGCTGATATATACATTTCCATGAACACAAGTCCACTTTAGGCATAAGCCTCAGTGAATAGAATGAACATCCTATAAAGTAGCACCTAGCTAGGGCTATATATCTTACTGTAGTCATCGAATAGGTATTTTTAATGCATTTTTTTAAATTTCTTGAAAAACAATTTTAGTTTTCTTTTTTTCTTAAATTTTTCTCTTTTTTTAACTTAATTTACATTCATTCCCTAAGCATTGTCACAGCATACAAAATGTGATTTCCCATCCAGAATATACTCATAGTGGCTTAATCATGCATGTTATTATCAAAAATTTTCCATTCTAGTTTCTAGTATTTTTTTAACCCTATTTCTGACCCTCTGTTCTTTCCCACCATCTTCTCACACTATCTCTGGTGTCTACAGCTGTCTTCCATTCCTCCTCCCACCCCACATTGTATTGATCACACAATTTCTTATATAATCTAACTACTTTCAATAGCAATTTCACTTGGTATTATTAAGAAAGCCAGTTTTAACTTAAATCAATGAAATGCTAAAGAACTTTGCTTAACACTTAAAGCCAGAAAACAGGTTAGGATTCTGTTCAAATGGTAGGTACATGAACCTATCCATATCTCAAGACAGGACACAAATCCTTACCACCAGATAACAAAGTCTACAAGAAAATCAGCAATGTTTCAGTCAAAAGTCATAAAATTATACTTCACCAATTCAGTCTCATATACTTTATCTTCTATTGTGGTTCAATTTTCCCGTTTAAATTCTGAGATATAATATTCAACTCCAGACTTGTCACTACAATTAAGTTGGCCACTTTCTTAGTTTTTGAACTCTTTTTCTGTGTTTCTGTATTTAATTTTCCTGATATAGCACTCCCTTGAGAACTTCTTGGAGATCTGACCTGGTGCTGGTAAATTCTTTCAGGTTTTGTTTATCTGAGAATGTTCTTGTCTTTTCTTCCCACATGAAAGATAATCTTGCTGGGTACAGTATTCTTGGCTGAAATTGCTTTTCCCTTATCATTTTGAATATATTTTTTCATTCTTTCCTCATTCGCATTGTTTCTGATGAGAGGTCTGCTGTTAGCCTGATGGGATAGCCTTTGTAGGTAACTTGAGGTTTTTCTCTTGCAAATTTTAGTACCTTGTCTTTGTCTGTGGTTTTGGTCAATCTGGCTATAATGTGTCTTGGAGAAGATCTTCTTGGGTTGATTCTATTTGGGGTCCTTTGTATTTCTTGGGACTGGATCTTTGAGTGCCTCTCTAGGTTTGGAAAGTTTTCTTACAGGATTTCATGGAATAGATTATCAATGCCCTTATGAATCTCTTCACCTTCTGGAATGCCAATTATCTGGATGTTTGAATGTTTGATGGTATCTAATACTTCTTGTATATTATCCTCATTTTGGGGGGCAATTTTCTGTCTTCGTGGTGGATTTTTCTAGGCCAGCAATTTTCTCTTCTATGTCTGAGATTCTATTTTCTGTATGACCTAGTCTACTTTTAATACTTTCAAGGAGATTTTGACTTTCTGTATAACAGCCTTCATTTCTAACAGTTCCATTTGATTCTTTTTTAAAGTGTGTAATTCCTCTTTTAGATCTTGCAAGAATTTCCTCACCTCCTAGGATTCATCAGCTTCTTTCTCCTTTCTTTTCTGCAGTTCATTGTCTCTCTTCTCTTCCATCTCTGTTAGCTTCGCCATTATGAATGTTCTAAATTCTTTATCAGACATTTCCATGATTTCTATTGAACTGCTTGTGGATGAAGAGGAGTTATTCTTTTCCCTTGGAGGAGAGGTATTTTCTTGCTTTCCCATACTTCTTGTGGTCCTGTGGTGATTTCTAGTCATCTGATGGATGGTGTGTTTCTTCCTAATTCTTGAAGTTCAATATGAAAGTTCAGAAGCAAGCAGAAAGAGGTGATCTGGAATCTCTTTGCCATTCTGTTGTGATCACTTTGTGCAGCAGATTCAGTAGATATTGAGGAATATGTTAACCCTAATAGTATATGGATGTTTAGCTACAGTGTCCTTAGATCCACCTAGAAACACAGTAAATGGATATTGATGAGTGGAGAGATGAGAAAAAAGAAAACGAAAAAGAGAGAGAGAAACAACAACTAAACAAAACAGAAAAAAAAGAATAAAACTTTTAAAAAATATATAATTATGGTTTTTCTTTTTAAAAAAATAGCACAAAATAGAAAACTGTTTTGTGTGACTAGTTTGCAGGAGCCATGAAGACCCTAGTCCTGAAGGCCTGCCTCTCCCCTCTCCTGCCTGAGTGGGAGGAGCAGAGGGGATTATTAACAGGACAAAAGGTGGAACTGAGAGCAAGAGAAAACTTTACTTTTAAAAAAATGTTTAAAAAGAAAAATTACAAAAAAATGAGAAGACAGAAGCAGGGAGAGACAGAGACAGAGACACAGAGACAGAGATAGAAGGCTAGAGGAGCTCCCTACCACGCTAGCTTGTTTGCTGGAGGCTGAATTATCCAGTAGAAAATCTTCATTTCTCTTTTACCCTGAAATGACTAGTTCGCAGGAGCCATGATGAATCTGAATATAGACTTCATGGTAAGCGAAGCAAGTCAGGATATGAAAGACAGACTTTGTATGTCCCTACTCAATATATTCCTAATTAATGTGCTAAATAGCAGAAACTGAAAGTTTAAAAGGTATAGTAAAAGTAGGTATAGTAGTAAATAACTAGAAATAGTAAGGATGGAGTAATACAGGGGTGGGCTATAGAGGGAGGGAGGGAGAGACAGATGAGAAGAGGAAGAAAAAACACATTTGACCAAAAAATGAAAAGTTATTTGCTGATGATAATTTATATGGTAATATCTTTGCCTTGACTGATATACACCATACTCATGCTGGAAAAATCAATGTTGTACAATATAAAGCTATATAGTGATGAAATATAGTTTTTTTAAAAAGAGATTAATTAATTTTAAAAAATAAATGACATTAGCTTTCTTCTTTGAACATTGTGCAAGATTGATAGTTATTTTCTTTTCTTTTTTTAAATATTAGCTATAGGAGAGAGATGGGGGATGTAGTAAGAAAGTACCCCCTCCAATCCCAGAGGAGATGACCTTGCTACAATCCCTTCTCCATTCTCCTCTTGGGATTTTAGGCGCACACACACACATACACACACACACACACACACACACACACACACACACACAAGTGCCGGGCATGTTTTTCAAGCTGCTGGGCCCAGGACCCAAACAGTGTGGTCATCTATAGCTATGTGGTATCTAGCCACTTTAACTACCACACCAGACTGGTCCAGACTGATAGCCATCTTCTTACAGGTAGATTATCATGAGTGCCTGGAAGTAGTTGAACACTGACAGAACTTTCTTCAAGTCAAAGGCTGCAGCCTTTATTTTGGTATTTCCAAGAGCTTTTATTTTGCCAGAAAGAAAAAAAGGTAATAAGCCTAGCCAAATTAATAGGTGATTTTGGCTGATTTCTGCAATGAAGACATGTGAGGGATGGGATGGAAGGAAGAAGGAGAGAGAACTTACTTTAGAAAATACCAGCCCTGGAGCCAACAAGCTATGTGATGTTTAAGGCACTGGACTCCCACAAGGCTAACCATGATCCAAGTCCCAACCCCAGCAGCTTGAAATTCACACCAGACACATGCGCGTGTGTGCCAAAATCCCCAGAGGAGAATGTAAATGGGATTGCAGTGTGCCCATCCCCTCTGGTGGGAGGAGGGGGTAGTTCTTGTACATGCTCCATGACAAAACAAAACAAAATAAAACTTTAAAAAGAGAGAGACCAAGCCCAAGGGAAACAATGTAAGAACAACTCCATTGACCATCTTTGACCTTAGAGCTGGAAGGGGGCCACAACCAAGGATGCCAGCAGCCTCTAATACCGGAAAAGATCAGGGGATGATCTTCTAGATCTCCCAGAGGGAATGCAATTTACCAGTCCTGGATTTTGGCCCAGTGAGACCAATTTTGGATTTCTGACCTCCAGCAAAACTCCGCTGCAAAACACAGATTGTTTGGCCATTGAAACTGAAGATCAGAGCCAGATTCAAGAAAGCATTCAGATCTTTGACAATTCAGTGCTTGATGGCATTTTACAGACAAATGACCAAAAAAATTGTTAATTTTTTTTGAGAGATTTTTGCTATAGGGCACGTGTGCTTGCCAGAAAGACAGAGAGAGCCAGAGAGACAGAAAGCATGAAATCACCCCCCAGGGGGGATGGCCACACCGAAATCCCTTCTCCTCCATTCTCCTCTCAGGATCTTGGACATGCACACACACGTGCCCGAAAGTTTCAGCTACCGGGTCCAGGACTCGAACCGTGGTCATCTACATGGGAGTTCAGCGACATAGTCATTAAAACCAACTGCTGGTCCCAACAAAATTATTTTTAACTAAAGGAATTGGTGAATCCATTTTGTTTCCATGAGCAATTGTACCTGAATTCTTTAACATTTGGAATAGGTGCATGCCTAGAAAGATGCCTGCACTGGGTGGTCCTGTCATTCATTACATTCTCTTAGGATAAGAAGCCTGGCGCCTGGCTCTCCTTCACCCTGTGTTCAACGTAGACCTTATTCCTTTTTTTTTTTTTTTTTTTTTTTGAGAGTTTTTTGCTATAGGGCACATGTGCTCACCAGAAAGAAAGAGAGAGACAGAAAGCAAGAAATTACACCCCATGGGACCAGCAGGTGGCGTGGCGGTTGAGGTGCTGGACACTCCCACGTGGCTGACTACGGTTCAAGTCCTGGACCTGGTGGCTTGCTTTCCCACTTTATCTATCTCTCTCTCTCTCCCTCTCTCTCTCTCTTTCTCTCTGGTCAAATTAAAATAAATGAATGAATAAATTAAAAAATTAAGAAGAGTATTATTTTTTTTAAAAAAAATCACTTAAAAAAAAAAGAAATTACACCCCAGGGGGGATGGCCACACCACAATCCCTTCTCCTCCATTCTCCTCTTGGGATCTTGAGCATGCACGCACACGTGCCCGGCGTGAGTTTAAGTCACCGGGTCCAGGACTCAAACCGCAGTCGACTGCATGGGAGTCCAGCGACATAGCCATTACACCAACTGCTGGTCCCGACCTTATTCTATTAATAGAAGAAAAAGAAGAGTGTTTATTGATTTGTTTTTCCTTCTAAAAGCTATTAGAGTCATAGCTTTATTGAAACAAGTTTTAAATACTATTTTTACGATTTAATTAATCTTTGAGAGTTCATATGTATTATCACTTTATAATGTTCTCATCAACTGTATGAATCAAGTAATAAAATAATAAAACATAAAAAAGGACAGATATATTCAAGATCTTTAGTAGATATTATAGAATGTCTGAGCATTGAACTAGGTTTTCTATCTTTTAAAAAAAAGTTTTTTTGAGGGACCAGCAGTTGGCATAATAGCTGTGTCGCTGGACTCCCATGCAGTTGATTGCAGTTTGAGTCCCAGACCCAGTGGCTAAAACTCACGCCAGGCATGTGTGCATGTGTGCCCAAGATCCCAAGAGGAGAATGGAGAAGGGATTGCGGCATGGCCATCCCCCCTGGAGTGGTGATTTCTCGCTTTCTGTCTGTCTGTCTCTCTGTGTCTTTCTGACAAGTGTGTGCACCCTATAGCAAAGTCCTCCCCCCAAAAAAATTTTTTGTGAGAGATTTTTACTATATGGCATATGCCTCATCAAAGAGATAGAGAGAAAGTGAGAAATCACCCTCCAGGGGGATGGACATGACATAATCTGTTCTTCTCCATTATCTTCTTGGGATTTTGACCATACATGCACACACACATCTAGTGTGTTTCAAGCTGCCATGTCTGGGACTTGAACTGTGGTCAACTACATAGGAGTCCAGCACCTTAACCACTACGTCACCTGCTGGGCCCAGGTTTTCTATCTTTTAAATCATCTTTAAGTAAATGTTTAAAAAAATTTTCTTTATTCATAAAAGAGCATGTGAATGTTCTAGAGAAAGAGAAAGACCAAAAAAGAGACAAGTACTCTTCACAGGGTCTGGTCACATTGCAATACTCTTACTTCAGTTCAGTCTTCCAGTCTGGCCCTCAGGTCCTCCAGCCCATTGCATCTTGGGCACTCTTATGTGTACCCTGGCATGTTTCAAGCTGACCAGGCCAGTGATGTGAACCATGGTTGCCATATGGGATCCAGCTTCTCTTAAGCAGCCCATTACTGCTGTGTGACAGAGCCAGATCAAGAAAATATTTTTAAAATGTATAATTTACTTGAGACCTGATTTAGGAGCTAGGATATCTGGGATGTTTTGTTTGTTTGTTTGTTTGTTTTTTACTTTTTTTTAGAGGTTTTTGCTATAGGGCGCATGCACTCGCCAGACAGACAGAGAGAGACAGAGAGACAGAAAGCGAGAAATCACCCCCAAGGGGGGACGGCCACTCTGCAATCCCTTCTCCTCCTTTCTCCTCTCGGGATCTTGGGCACACATGCACACGCGCCTGGCGTGAGTTTTAAGCCACCAGGTCCAGGACGTGAACCGTGGTCGACTACTTGGGAATCCAGCGACATAGCCATTACACTAACTGCTGGTCCCAGGATATCTGGGATGTTAGAAACAGTGTGCGTTCTTTTATTTAATATAATGTGATGGCAGGTAAATTTTGTGTGTATGTGTGTTTTTTTTCCTGTTGTTTCTTACTGCTTTGGGATTCACTTTCCTTACCTACAAAATATATAAATTTATGACATTCTACCAATATAACCTTCTGAGTGATTTAACATAGTGTTACCTGGACCCCTATAACAAAGCAAAAACATCAGCTTTAGCTTCCACATATCTTTACAAAATGACTGTGATTTAGCTCTTTTGTATATTCATTATGCGCTTCTTTAATTTAATAAAATTAAATAAATCATTCTTTTTGATTTTTTTTTTTTTTTTTTTTTTTTTTTTTTTTTTTTTTTTTTTTTTTTTTTTAGCACACGGTGCATGTGCTCGCTGGAGAGACAGAAAAAGATAGAAAGCGAGAAGTCTCCCTTCTCCTCACCAGGATGGCCAGGCCACAATCCCTTCTATTCCGTTCTCCTCTGAGGATTTTGGGCATGCACACACATGCACCTGGCATAAATGTCCAACACCCCAATCATCATGCCACCTGTTGGTTCCAAATAAATAATTCTTTTTTTAAAAAAAAAGAAACAAAGAAACTATTCAATTTCCCATTGCTCTTAGGATAAGATTCAAAACCACTTACTTTTTGCAGATGGTAAGAAATAAAAGCATTTTACTCCTATATTTCGAGTGTTTCACCTAATCTTTCATTAACTGATTAATTGATTCAATCAATACATAATGACTGAGCCCCATTTTTTATTTTAGGTTCAGTAAAGATGAGTATTGCTCTCTATCCGGCCTAACACCCAGCAAAAAGCCAGAATCCATGTACATTTGAAGTGGGCCTAACCCTGCCCTTTAATAGGAAAGCCTCTGCCTTAAACCTCTCCTTCTGGCCCAAAGCCCAGCAAAAAGCCAGAATCCATGTGCATCTGAGGTGAGACTAGCCCTGCCACTTTAACCTGAAAGCCTCTACTCTAAATCTCTTTCTGGTCCTACACCCAGTGAAAATCTAGGTAGAGGGGTCGCTGTCTTCTTCCTGTCTCTATCTCTCTTTCTCTCTCTCCCTTTCTCTCAAAATTTTTATCTTTTTTATATATATGTATATATGTATATATATAATATACATATATGTATATATATTATATACATATGTGTGTATATATATTTTTATATATGTGTGTGTGTGTGTGTGTGTGTGTGTTTCAAAAATTTGTAGGTACTGTCTCTTGTCTATGACCTCTCCTTTCTCTTGCTAAGTTCAGAATCCATATGCATTGAGGTGGGCCAAGCCCTGCCTGTACACGTGGTGTGCTAGTGAGCTGCATGGTTCTTACATTTTTGCCTTTTTCTTAAAAAAACTTTTTTTTGGGAACCAGCAGTTAGCGTAATGGCTATGTCGCTGGACTCCCACGTAGTCGACCGCGGTTTGCGTCTCAGACCCGGTGGCTTACAACTCACACCGGGTGCGTGTGCGTACGTGCCCAAGATCCCAAGAGGAGAATGGAGGAGAAGGGATTGCGGTGTGACCATCCCCCCTGGGGGGTGATTTCTCGCTTTCTGTCTCTATGTCTCTCTCTCTCTGTCTGGCGAGCGCACGCGCCCTATAGCAAAAACCTCTCAAAAAAAAAAAAACTTTTTTTTCCCTTTTCATTGTTTTGTCTTTTTATTTTTGTCTTTTCCCCATATTTCCTTTCTTTTGCCTAATTTTCTCACCTTGCTTCTCACACATTGAGTATCTAGGCAGGTCCACATGCACAGTAGTGAATCATCTGAATACTTTTAGTGTTGTAGTAAACCTCAATTCCCCACTGAACTGGTGAAGAAAAGGAAAAACTCATCTTTATAAATCTAAATTGAAATTCTTTTCTGTGGATACCACGTTGCAAAACATAGTAGTAGAGAAATAGGCATAGAAGTACTTCACAGTTAAGTGAAGCATATGAGTTTACGGTAGCAGAAATATCTAACAAATTAGCCAAACGTGAATATATCACCAAATGACTAAAAATCAGAGAAGATAGTCTGCAAAGTGAGCAGCTGGGAGAAATACTGAGCTGCAGTGAGAGTGGCTCATCTCCTCCCACACATCTCTGAATTCTTAGTTGAAACCCCACAGCTCAGCCCAGGTGCACCTATTCCCTTGAAACTGTGAGGCCTTTGTAATATCCAGTTCCACTGAAAAAACACCTCTAACACTCAGAATTAACTCCAAGAACGTAGGAAGTAACGTATAATCCATCAGGTGAACAGAAACCACCACAGAGGCACAAGAAATATGAGAAATCAAGAAAATATCTTTCTACCGAGGGGAAAGGAACAGCCTTTCATCATCCACAGACAGTACAATAGAACTCGTGGAAATGTCAGATAAAGAATTTAGCATTTTTATAGTGACAAAGCTAACAGAGATGCAAGAGAGGAGAGACAATGAACTCCAGAAAATGCAGGAGAAAAAGACAATGAGTTCCAGGAGGTGAGGAAGTTCTTCCACGATCTGAAAGAGGAAACACACACCATAAAAAAGAATCAAATGGAACACTTATAGATGAAGGCTGTAATACAGGAAATCAAAACCTCCCTTCAAAGTATTAAAAGCAGATTAGATCATGCAGAAGATCAAATCTCAGATGTAGAAGACAGAACCTCTGACCTAGAAAATTTCACCAAAAAGACTAGGAAAATAACTCCCCCAAAATGAGAATAATATGCGAGTAATACTAGATACCATTAGACACCCAAACATCTGGATGATCGGTATCCCAGAAGGTGAAGAAACTAATCAGGGCATTGATAATCTATTCCATAAAATCCTGAAAGAAAACTTCCCAAACCAAGAGAGGCATTCAAATATCCAGACTCGAAAAATACAAAGGACCCCACATAGAATCAACCCAAGAAGATCTTCTCCAAGGCACATCATAGCCAGATTGACCAAAACCACAGAGACAAGATACTAAAATTGGCAAGAGAAAAACATCAAGTTACTTCCAAAGGATATCCTATCAGGCTAACATTGGACCTCTCAGTCGGGAAAAATGCAAGCAAGGAAAGAATGGGAATATATATTCAAAGCGTTAAGTGACAAACCATTTCAACCCAAAATAGTATATCTGGCAAAATTATCCTTTATGTGGGAAGAAAAGATAAAAACATTCTCAGATAAACAAAACCTGAAAGAATTTACCAATACCAGACCAGCTCTTTAAGAAGTTCTGAAGGGGGACCAGCAGTTAGTGTAATGGCTATGTTGCTGGACTCCCATGTAGCCGACCACGGTTCGAGTCCTGGATCCGGTGGCTTAAACTCACGCCAGGCACCTGTGTGTGCGTGCCCAAGATCCTGAGAGGAGGATGGAGGAGAAGGGATTGCTGCTGCGTGGCCATCCTCCCGGGGGGGGGGGGGGTGATTTCTCACTTTCTGTCTCTCTGTCTCTCTCTGTCTTTCTGGAAAGCGCACACGCCCTATAGCAAAAACCTCTCAAAAAAAATAAAAGAAAAGAAAATTTCTGAAGGAAGTACTATCCCAGGAAAACTAAAGACAGACAGACAAATAAGACAACAAAAAATGACCAAGAAAAAAGACCAACTTAATGGTAGGGACACGCTCTGAAATATCAATAATGTTGAATGTTAACAGAAAGGTCAGACCACAGTAACACTGCAAATTTCACAAAAGAGAGATTACATGAGACTGAACTGGTGAAACAGAATTCTATGACTTTTTTTCTAAAACATTGCTGATTTTCTTCTATGCTTTGTCTTCCAGATTTAAGGATTTCTGTTTACTTTTGAGTTGTTGATAGGTTTAGCAGTTTGTTAAAATATTTTTTAATTGAAACATAAACTTTTCTACCTTCGTGACTCCTTTACAATTGAAATATATTTGTGAGCACTCTTATTTTGTGGCAGAATAGCTATTTGCATAAGTTCAATAATACAATAGTATTTGTTGCCTTGCATCAGAAATTGAATTTTTATGGGGCTTTGTGCCAATAACAGACCAAATTGAGATTAATCTAATTATAAATATGTTAGTTTTTATCTCTCTTTAGTAAAGGGGAATGGAGAGAGAAAAAAAATGTTTCAGAAGAAAATTACAATGCACTTGTCACTACATTTTAGCTTCGTCCATACTTTTAGTCTAAGATCTTTTGTGAATCAATAAAATGTGAAAAAAAAAAAACAATTTAGTATGGAAGGGAGGAAGGGGAAAGAGGAAGGAAAAAACTGGTAAAAGTATGCTTGATTGACAAAAATTGAGAAGCTATTTGCTGATGATAATGTATATAGTAATATCTTTGTCTTGACTCACATTCATGGTATTTGCATTGGAAAAAGGAATGTATACTGTAAATACATGTGATTAAATGTAAACAAATTTTCAAAAAAAGAAAGAAAACATCAGTATTTAGGTTGTGGAGTACAGCCTCAGTTCCCACAGAGTTTACATTTTGAGGAGTGGGGGCAAACTATTGGGAAGACTGACAAACTTTAAACATATAAGTAAAATCAATAAACAGATAAACAAGATAACTCTCTATGTCACAAGTGCTATGAAGAAGTACAATATTTGCTAAAGTAAGCTATTATTTCAGTCCCCCACACTCCACCTTCTCACTTCTGGGAATTTATACAAGCTATTCCCTTTCCCAGATCCTCCCTCATCCTTCCAGAACTATCATTCTTCCTCATGTCTCAGCTAAAAATTATAGTTTCTCTTGATTCATTGTTTCTTTTATATACTTCCCATTGTATTCACAAGCCTCTTTTGCAATGCTAATTACACTTGTAAGTATTTGTTCAATGTCTGTCTTGCCTCAGGGCAGGGTCTTCTTACATGTGGACTACTGGTATAGCTACTGGTGTATCCCCAGATACCAGCCATATAGTAATGATCCACTCATTTTGCAGAAATGAACAAAAAGAAGATTTGGGCAATTCTTTTATTATTACTTTTTCTTGTTAAGGGCCTCTAGAGCAATAGGTAAAAATCATTCAAAGGTAATAAATACATGAAAAGCACTTGGGAGGAAGATACATTTAGTCTGAATGGAAACTATTTAATGGTTGCTTCACAGGATTGTAGAGTAGTACTGAATGCCATCATTGGATAAACTGTTTTGACTACAGCTACTGTGGAGAATAATATGGAAGCTCCAGTAATATCTTAGATATTGGGAGTAAGCAGCTCCATGCTTATAAAAGAGCATAGAGGAATATATGAAAGCAGAAAAGAAAACGTGTATATTTGAAGCACAGAAGGAATAAATAGATAAGGAAGATACTTTTGGTTTCAAATTCAGTCAGATTTTTCTTTCAAAATTAAAGTCATTCTCCATCCCTCCCATACCAAGTATTACATGCACATTGTAAAATATTCAAGATAATAAATAAAGGATAAAGAAGTTAAAATGACTAGTACTTCTATCACATTTTTATTTATATGGATTGTATACTTATCTAGACATGTTTATAGGCATTTTATGCATATATTTTATGTAAAAATGGAATCATACATGCTTTTTTGTAAATTTATATTTTTCATTAAAAATGTAATCTGGGGCTGGCAGGTGGTGTGTTGGTTGAGGTGCTGGACTCCCATATGGCCAAACACGGTTCAAGTCCCAGACCTGGTGGCTTGCTTTCTCAGTTTCTCTCTCTCTGACTCATTCTATCCTTCTCTGGTCAAATTAAAATAAATAAATAAATGGAAAAAGTAATTCTTAAAAATTAAAGAGAAAAATATGTAATCTGCATATATTTCCAGACCTAGCTACTTGTTTTTCTTTAAAGTAATTATGTATTTAACTTTATTATTATTATTTTTTAATTTGACCATAGAGAGAGAGAGAGACAGGGAAAGTAAGAAGGCAAGCCACCAGGTCTAGGACTTGAAGTGCAGTCTACCATGTGGGAGTCCAATGCCTTTAACTACCACAATACCTGTCGTCCCCTAGTTAGTCATTCTCAATGGCTATGTGTAGTTGTCCATCATGGAAATGTACTATTAATATATTTAGGTAATTATTGTTCAATAGTCACTTTTCTGATTTTCCAATAGCTCAACATTATAAACCAGACTGTGCTTAGCATCCTTGTACATTCATTACATATACCTTTACAAACTTGTCCACTTGCTTTTCTTTCTTTTCTTTTCTTTTCTTTTCTTTTTTTTTCTTTCTTTTCTTTTCTCTTCTTTTAATTTGCTACAGGGTTGTGCTACCCAGAGCAAAACAGAGGGAAATGGAGTGAACCCTGGGGGGATGACCACATTGCATTCCCTTCTCTTCTGTCCTCCTCTCAGGATTTTGAGCACACAGGCACACGCACCCAACATGTTTTTCAAGCCACTCAGCATGCCCCAGTAGGGCATGTGGGATCTAGCTGCCTTAACCATTACGTCATCAGATGACCTCCCAAAAAGTCATGTTGGTTCATCAGTATATAAATGTTCCCATTTCATAGTATCATCATCAACACTTAATGTTATCAATTTTTAAAGAATTTATTATTATTATTATTATTATTATTATTATTATTTGATTTGACCAGAGAGAGACACACACATACAGAGAAAAGGAAAGTGAGAAAGCAAACCGCCAGGTCCAGGACTTGAACTGCAGCCGGCCATGTGGGAGTCCAGCACATTAATCACTGCACTACCTTCCAGCCCCAGTGTTAACAATTTTTTAATCTTTCACATTCTGATAGGTAAAACAGAGAAATCACTGTCGTTATTCTCATTCTTTGGAGCGATTTTTGCTACAGGGTATGTGCACTCACTGGAGAGACAGGGAGAGACAGAAAGCAAGAAATCACCCCCTCCGGGGGGGTAGTGACACCACAATCCTTTCTCTTCCATTTTCCTCTCGGGATTTTGTGCACACATGCACACACACGTGGCATGAGTTTTAAGCCTGGAACTCGAACTGTGGTCTGGAACTTGAACTGCAGATGACTGTGTGGGAGGCCAATGACATAACAATTATGCCATCTACTGGTCCCCTATTTTCATGTTTGATTACTGCTGAGGTTACACATACTTTCATATGCTTATTAGCTAAGTATTGTCTCATTTTTGTGAGTTGCCCATTCATGTCCTTTGCACATTTTAAAATTAGGGCATATATCTTTTTAAAAATCAATGTATAGGGGCCAGCAGGTGGCTTGGCTAGACTCCCACATGGCCTACTGTGGTCTGAGTCCAAGACCTAGTGGCTTGCTTTCACATTTCTCTCTCTCCTCTCCTCTCTCTCTCTCTCTCTCTCTCTCTCTCTCTCTCTCTCTCTCTCTCTCTGGCTCTCTCTGGTGAGTACACCTGCCCTATAGAAAAAAATTTAATTAATAGTAATAATAAATAAAATTAAATAACTCTTTTAAAAAAATGGGAGCTGGCAGGTGGTATGGAGGTTAAGGGCACTGGACTCCCACATGGCCAACCGCAGTTCAAGTCCCAGGCCTGGTGGCTTGCTTTCTCCCTTTCCCTGTCTCTTTCTCTCCCTCTGTCCTTCTCTGGTAAAATTTAAATAAATAAATAAAATAAAGTTAAATAAAATAATTCTTTAGAAAAACAATATACAATAGCTCTTTATATACTAATGATTTACCTATTGATATAGCTGTTCATTAAATTTTATGATATATGTAGCACTGTTCCAGTTTGTCTTTTTTCTTTTATTATAAATTAATAACATTACCCCTTATTTGTCATTTGTCATGGTGAAATTTTTTTTTCAGTTTGTCATTTGTCTGTTATTTTGTTTTACAGGTTTTTGCCATAGGAGAGAAAGAGACAGTGAAAGGGAAAACGAGGACTCATCTCCCAGGGGGAATTGCCATGCCACAATCCCCTCTCCTCCAGTCTCCTCCTGGAATCTTGGGCACACACACATGTACATGTCTGGCATGATTTTCTTTTCTTTTTATTTTCTTAGAGAGATTTTAGTATAGGGCATGTGTGCTCAGTGGAGTGACAGAGAGAAGCAGAGACAGAAAACAAGAAATGAAGCCCCTCACCAGGAGGAATGGCCATGCTGCATTCCCTTCTCCTCCATTCTCTTCTCAGGATTTTGGGCAGGCATGCACATGCACCGGCATGATTTTCAAGCTGCCAGGTCTAAGACTCATACCACAACTGACCATGTAGGAATCCAGAGATGTAACCACTACACCACCTGCTGGCCCCAGTTTATCATTTGTCTTGTCGCTTTCATAATCTTTCAATTTTTCATTCAGCAGATTTGCTTTTATATATGTTATATTTATCAGACTTTCCCTTTATGGATTTTGTATCCTGTTTAGAAAAACTTTCTGCATCCCCAAGGCTATAGACATATTCATGCATATTTCCTTTCACATCTTTAAAATTTTATATTAAATTATATGTGCCCAAGAATCTGTCAAAGAGCAGCTAATATTATTGTTATAACCTGAAACGTTAGGCTTAATGACTGCTGCAGGTCACTGAAAAATTCATTTTATATGTTTTAGGTAAATGTTCTAGTACATTATTATGTAAAGTAAGACAAAACCAAGTAGCAGCACAGTACCTAAACCATATATCACACTGTCAAAATGACATTATCAAGAATACTGGGAAGTTGTGCAGCTAAGTATGAAGAATACTGTTTTAACTACTTGGAAGGAAACACTTTACTTACATTTCAGGCTGATACAATCTATAATTGTGCTGAGAAGGAAAACTCTCTCAAAATATATTTGAAGATGAACAAAGCAGGGAGGTTTAGTACTGTTCTTATAGAATGGGGTAAACAATATACTTTTAGATTAAGTGCTTTAAGGAAAAATAAGGACGGGGATGTGGGAAGTCATTATTATTACTATTATTTTAGCTTTTGCTATATAGGGCTTGTGTGCTCACCAGAGAGAAATAGAGAAAGTCAGAAATCTCCCAGGGTGGATGGCCATACTACAATCCCTTCTCCTCCAGTCTCCCCTAGAGATTTTGTGCATGTGGATCTTGGGCAAACACAGGTGCCTGGCATGATTTTCTTTTTTTTAAAAGAGATATTTTTGCTATAGGATGCATGCACCCGTGTGCTCACCAAAGAGACACAGAGTGAGAAATCACCCTCCAGGGGGATGGTCACACCACAATCCCTTCTCCATTCTCCTCTTGGGATTTGGGCAGGCACTCACACGTGCCCAGCATGAGTTTTAAGTCACCGAGTCCTGTAGAAGTGCAGCAGACTACGTGGGCGTCCAACCATGTAACTATTGTGCCATCTGTTGGTGTCCAGCTATGTTACCATTGTGCCATCTGCTGGTCTCCAGGTGTGATTTTCAAGCCACCAGGTCCGGGACTGGAACCATGGAGTCTGCACTGTGGGATCCAGTACCTTTACCTCCAAGCCACCTGCTGCCCCAGAAGTCCTTCTTTTACATAGGGTGGTCAGGGAAGGCTTCCAGGAGAGGTGACAATTATGAGGCCTGAATGATTAGAGCAAAGATATTAAAGGGAATACTTCAGTGTAGGTAAAGTATATATAGTTCAAGTAGAACAAGTTAGGTTTGTTGGAAAAGTAATAAGAAAGCTAGTATGGCTGGCGTGTTTCAAAAACCAGAAAAATAGGAGAAACAGGAACGCCTTAAAAACTCTGGTAAGGTCGTTTTTCTAAAACTGTGACCAAGGGAATTGAAGCTGTGTGACGCATTCCCTTGATTCTTTCAGGTATTACCTTCCGAAAAAAGCCTTCCTTACCTACTCTTTTACAAATTCCAATGTTATCAGATTTTCCCACCCTTTTACAAGCACCGCCCTCTTTCATGTACTTCAGCGAGTTAGCACCTCAAAGAGACCGTCCCTTACCACTCTTAATCTTGGTAAGTCCGGTTTTCTCCCTAAAGGTCACTTCCCCTCCCCCCCAGCTTTATTTTCCTCCCTAGCATTCATTTATCCCCAACTAATCTGATATATTTATTCTTGTTTCTTAACAGTACCCCGACCCCCGTAGATTTAAAGATCTGTAAGAACTGGGATTCTGATCTATTTTATTTTCCTTATCTTCTACAACAGCGCTTAACATAAAACTGACGCTCAATAAATACATGTTTTGAATAAAATGTAGAAAGTTGTATGAACTGATGTGGACAGAGTGTGAACTGACGCCACCGTGGATGAATAACACATTTCCTGCCGTCTGAAAAGGGCTTCACGCAGTCACACAGTGACGTCGTTTAGGTTTCAAAATGGGAAAGCAAAGGTTCCCACAATTCTCAGAACGCGAATTTCTCGCCACAATTCAAAATGGCGGAGGAGGGTGGGGCCTGTCACATGGTGGGCGTCACAGCAGCTTTCCTTTCCAAATCGCGGCCCGCCTTGCCGCGTCGTCTGCCATCTCCCTCCTCCTCCCTTTTCGGGGAATTGACTGTGATTGGCTAAGAGGCTGGGAGTGGAGCTGCGGAGTCGGGACGCGGCATCATCACTTCCTGTTGTGGGCAGTCGTTTCCTGTCGCTGCTTGGTAACAATGGGGAAGATAATGGCTGCCTGAGCAACGTCTCCGAGTAGGCGCTGGGTTAGAGGCGGGTCTCAACCAGCGACTCATCGGAGGCGGGCTTGACAGCTGAGACAGGGGAGACGCGGAGGAGCCTCGGCGGCGGCAGCCGAACCGACCGGGTCGGATCCTGAGCCTGAAACTTGAGTAAGTGAAGACTTAGGAATCCCGTGCGAAATGGATGTAGAGCGAGAGGAAGACAGCGGAGCCGCGTCTGCCGCGTTCTCGCAAAATGGCCTGAGTGACGCGTCGTGGCGGAGGCTGAGCGCCGCCTCCGGACCCCAGGCCCGTTGCTGTGGGGGGCTCCGTGGCGTAGGCGCCGCTGCCATTTTAGTTGGGTGGTATAATCGATGGACTTTTTGCAGAAGGGGAAGGAGGTGGGTAGTACTTCCTCTCGGTGCGAGGCGACCTGCAGCCCGGGCCCCCTGGAACCTTAAGAATTCGGGGGAGGCGGTACTCTAGTTTTGGCCTCAGGCGTGAGAATCTTGTCGGGTTTTTCTCTCCTCTGTTCTGGGGGGTTGCCCTCGCTTCCCCGCGTTGTATATGACGAGCTTGGGTTTGGAAAAAGAGGAACAAAAATCAGGCTGCTCTATGTCAGATGCTGGGAACTCTTGGGCCTTTAGATTCCCCAGGATTTGCAAAACCCCATTTTGAGCCCTTCTGCGGGGCATTACCAATTAGGCGCCCCCTGGGGCCAAGATGACATCTTCCCTGAAGATCTGAGGCAGATGTGGTTTACTCCCATGTTCGAATAACTCTGGCGTATCCTTTGCCAGATATCACTGGAAGATCCCCCAAAAGGGAGGGAAAAGCCATTGCGTGTTTGTTTTTCCCTGGGAAAGGGTGGGAAATGGGCCAAATTATTTCCAAGTTAATTTCCGTTCAATTCTCCAACAGCCCGACCCCTCCCCCCTACAAAAATAAAAAAGCTGAAGGGTCTCTGGGCTTCTGCGGGCGGTACCTGCCACGTACGCCCTAAGCTTAGTAACTAGTATTAACCGGTTGGGCTTCTGCTTCCTGAATACTCAGTCCCTTTTTCCCTTATGCTGATTAATTTCAAGATGGAGGAGACAGCCACGTTCCTTCCCTAGACAGTTTCACCATACTTAATCCACAGGTTAGTCTGGGAATCTAAGACCTAGCAGACTTGTTATTCCATTTTTTTCATTTGGGGGCAAGAGGATGCATTTATATCAGATTGTCTTCCATTATTTGCTGGAGATGAGCCCGCATTTCCTTAATCTGAGTTAACTGCAGTGCTTTTGCACGATTGAAGGGAGGGAGAAAATAGTGAGCATACTGCTACTAATAATTTCTTTCAAAGTAACTACTCCTATCACTCCATCAGGTATATGAAGGCACAGGGATGCCCCCCATCAGTTTTCTAAACTGTAAAAACATAGTTTAAGTACTCAGAAAGACTAAACACTTTCTTAAAATATAATTTTAGGACACTCACTGAAAAAATGTTATAAACACTATTTAGCCTAAGATGTCCTTGTGATTTTTTTTTAATACTTTAGTTCCTGGCTCACGCTAGTGTAATGTGCCAAGTAAGTCCTAGAAAGAGACTGTCAGAATCTGAAAATAATTACCGGTCTGATAAGGAAAGGACCATTTTAAGCAAGCTTATATTAAAAGGTGGATTGACTATCAGTCTTTAAGGAAATCGTACGGCTCCTGATTCCCTCTGATCTTGGTCACTCCAAATGTACTAATACTATCAATAATATTGAATTAGGTTGGGTTATGGTGTGTGTGTGTGTGTGTGTGTGTAATTATAATACATAGGATGTTCTGTTTCAAAGTGTGTCTCTTATGAAAGAGGAAGAATAATGGATTCTTTTTTTTTCTAGAGCAGAGAGTGAAGAAAACTAAAATCCAGTTTATTGTATTTCAATACTATGTCATAAGTCAGGTAATTTATTTTTTGTTGCGTCTCCTGATGATTTATATATAGAATGCATGTTTACAAATACTTATTGTTCCATTTTGCAGGCCCTGTAATTGGATGGGCTCATTGATATGTGTTAGTTGGTGTTGGGTATCCTTCATGAAAATGGGTACTTTACACAGGGAATTCAAAGGGTAATGTTTCTGAGTACCTGGAACTTTCCAGTGATTAATCTGTGGGTTTTACTCTTTTAAAATAATGCCTGAAGTTTACCAGTAGTTGTATAGAACAGAAAGAACAGAAATTTATTGCCTTCAATAATTGTTGGAATGATATGGCTATAAGTAAATAGCATTTAAATGTTCACTGAATAACTAAATGAAATAGACTATCTTATAGTAGTACAATCTTATATTTTCTGTAGTAGTTGATTTTTCTGAGATTCAAGAAGTCATAATATATATAATACCCTGATTACTATTAACTTTTCATTATCATCATCATCAAGGTAACCACATAATTTATGACTCTCACCAGGACACTTTTAAGAGCAAAAGGAACATTATTAGTAATTATTCCTGGACAACAGGTGCAGACCTGGATTGTTCCTGGCAAAGTGATATGGGTGGTTAGCCTATATTCATTACTACCATTGAAGGCTTATGTGCTAGGCCCTGTACTTTGCATGCATTATTTTATAATCTTCACAGTAAAGCTTTATGAAGATGTTAACTGTTTCATAGAGGAAATGAAGATTCAGAGAACAGGTTAAGTAATTTCTCCTTAAATAGCTGGAAAGTGGAGAGCCCTCATTTTATCCCAGGTTTGTCTGACATTGAAGTCACTAAATTTTGGTGCCTTGGTTTGATCAAGTCAGATCAAATTAGACTTGATTTGTCTGATTATATTGAAAATGTAATGGAGGGACCAGCAGGTGGCATGATGGTTAAGGCGTAGGACACTCCCACATGTCCGATCATGGTTCAAGTCCTGGACCTGGTGGCTTACTTTCTCATTTTCTCTCTCTGGCTGATCAAACTGGAAAATAATAATAATAATAAATAAAGTTAAATAAAATAGTTCTTCAAAAAAAGGTAATGGAAACATTGGGAAATATTATAATAAGAAATCTATAAGTTATTCTGCATCAGAATCTTTCTTTCCCCTTGTGCTAGTTGTTATCAAAAAATTTTGTTAGCACTTAAGGTAATCTGCTTTATGAAGCAGGTGAAACTTTTCTGGCAGCTAGCTATTAGTGCTCTCTCCATATAATTTGATAAACTTAATTAAAAATCAAGAATTTTTTTTAGAAATAGTTCAGTGATAAAATGATATCTAGAAATGTTAAGCTGGTTGGATATCGTTCAGATTTTTTTTTGAGAGGTTTTTGCTATAGGACACATGCACTCGCCAGAAAGACAGAGAGACAGAAAACAGGAAATCACCTCCCAGGGGGGATAACCACGCCTCATTCCCTTCTCCTTCATTCTCTTCTTGGGATCTTGGGCACACATGCACACCCGCCCAGCGAGAGTTTAAGCCACTGGGTTCCAGACTCAAACTGCGGAGTCCAGCGATGTAGCCAGTGTACCATCTGCTGGTCCTGAATATCTTTCAGATTAGTGAACATGTACTAAGGCCTAAAATACAGCAGGTAAAGTGGGGCATCTGAGTTAATGGAATTACGGTATGTGTATATTACTTTTCACATTGTCCAGGTGGATTAATAAAAAGAAATCACTGACCTGCCTCATCTTACCTTGATTTACTATAGCATGAGTAATAAAGTAGAAAGTGAAAAGTCTTCTGTCAAACTCAGACCAATAAGATATTAGAATTTGGGGCCACAGCCTAGGACGGAGACAAGTTTTTCTTTTGTAAGTCTAGTTCCTTAACATTTTTGTATAGTATAAATATTTCCAAAAACCTTATGGCCTATTGATTTAAAAAGTATTCTGTTTTTATAATAAGAAGTTTTGATAAACAGTGTAAGAAAACAGTAATACTTCTGTGTCCATTTTTTTTTCATTGTTTTTTTCTCAAATGCGAGTATATCCAGTTTTGCAAATCAAGCAGTTCATTTTCCTTTCATCAGTTGAAGTATTCTTTTAAAAGTAAGCCTCATTTTGGAAATATATTTGTGAACTTAACAGCTTCCAAAGTAGTTGATAGGTTCACTCTAGATTTTCTCATGTTTTATTGCTCCATCTCAAGATTTTAATTTCATTAGGTGTAATAGCACCTACATATGTGAGACAAATATCTGTAGATAGTGCTTGGTGTATAAATAAATTTATGGATCTCTTGGCATTAATTTTATAACTACAAGTAGAGATGCTGTAAGTGTTTGATGGTCCAGGTGTTTACATGGTAAACCAACATGATACCTTCTCGTGGGAAAGGAGATATTTAAGTTTAATGTAATTTCCCTTTAGCATCAATTATAAGTAAGATGACCATATAAATTATCCAAACTAGAATACTTTTGAAAATAAAAGGGGGTTCATTTTAATAATTACTCTGACACAAGTATTAACCATTACTCTTCTAAACAAACTACAATCACCCTTATCTTACCATTTCTACGTAGGAACATTGGTTCAGGGAGGACAGTTGTCAGCATCTTTGTTCCTAAATACAAAATTGTTTTTGTCAATAAAACAGTGCTTGGTGTAAATCATATTTTCTTTTTTGGTCAAGTGATTTTAATTTAAAAACTTGGCTTCAGAGAGAGCAGATGATATAGCAGTTACATTGCTTGACTCACACATGGCCAACCATGGTTTTAGTCCCAAACCTGGTGGCTTGAAAATCACACCAGTCTTGTGTGCATGTGTGCCCAAGATCCCAAGAGGGTGTGACCATCACTCCTGGGGAGTGGTTTCTCACTTTCCCTCTAACTGTCTCTGTCTCTCTCTCTGTCAAGTACACACAGCCTAAAGCAAAAACCTATAAAAAAGAATTGACTTCACTCTTCTTTTTTTTTTTAAGTGGACTTCTTTATGGGAAATGTGTATGTCCTTAAAATAGTTACTTTAGTTACTAGTAAATACCAACGTTGCCAGTAATCAGTGCTTTTATATTCATAATTTTTTTAAATAGGTGAACCTTTTGGGTTCTTGAGTCCCTCCTCCTTTCTTTTTGACTTCTTGGGAATAGTGAAAAATCGAGTCAAAATTGACTTCATAGGTATGACCAAATTCTAATTTAGTGATGTTGCTTGATAATAAAAGAACATGAAATGGGTAATGAAGATTAAATTCGCTATCTAAATTGAAGTACGTGAGAAGATGAAATGTCATCATAATGATTGCCTTTTTTTTTCCCATAGGGCATGTGTGCTTGCTGGGGAGACAGAGAGACAGAAAGTGAGAAATCACCCCCTGGGGGGATGGCATGTACACTCACATGACCAGTGTGAGGTTTGTTTGTTTTTGTTTTGTTTTTGAGAGAGAGATTTTTGCTATAGGGCACGTGAGCGCTCCAGAAAGACAGAGAGAGACAGAAAGCAAGAAATCATCCCCCACGGGGGATGGCCACGCTGCAATTCCCTTCTCTTCCATTTTTCTCTCGGGGTCTTGGGCACACACACGCACACGCACCTGGTGTGAGTTTAAGGCACAGGGTCCAGGACTCAAACCATGGTCGACTACATGGGAGTCCAGCGACATGCCATTAGGCCAACTGCTGGTCCCGTGAGTTTTAAGCCGCTGGGTCCAGGACTTGAACTCTGGTTGACTACATGGGAATCCAGCGACATAACCATTATGGCATCTGCTGGTCCCAATCATCATGATTTCTTAACTAGGTTGATTTTATAAATTGGTGATATTCTGCCAAAGTCTTTGGTCTTTTGATATACTGAAGTTCTTAATACTTTTTCAATTTAACTATTACTTTTTCAATTTAACTATTTGAGAGGATGATAGTAGTCAAAATTGTGAACTGCAAGTCAACCACTATCAAGAGATTAGACACATGAGGAAAATTCCTAAGTCCTTTTGGCTTTCTCTTTTTCCCGTGGTCCTATTCTAGTGATAAAGATAGAAGGATACAATGGAGGCTAAGCTAACACTGCTATTTAGATAATGTTTTATAATCTCTTATTTCAATAGTAGTATCAGCAGTGGTGGATTCTTTGGTACTATACTCTGACAGGCCATTCTTGGAAATTATCAAGAAATTGTGTGGTTGGTAAGGGGTCTCATGCAATAATAAAGGCTATGAAGCATTAACCTTGCCTTGCTTTTTAAACAATGCTTTATATTTCTTTTCAAAAGGATAAGGTAGTCATGTAATAGAGAAAGAAATGCAAAATTAGCAAAATGGCAGTGAGAAAAACACAGCTTCCAGGCTTACATTTCTAGTTATGTTTTTTTTTAAGAATTATTTAATTTTGGGACCAGCAGTTAGCATAATGGCTATGTCACTGGACTCCCATGTAGTCGACCATGGTTCGCATCCCAGACCCAGTGGCTTAAAACTCACGCCGGGCGCATGTGCATGCGTGCCCAAGATCCCGGGAGGAGAAGGGATTGCGGTGTGGCCATCCCCCCTGGGGGGTGATTTCTCATTTTCTAGCTCTCTTGTCTGTCTGGCGAGCACACGTGCCCTATAGCAAAAAAAAAAAAAGAATTATTTAATTTTATTTATTCACTCATTTATTTTAATTTGACCAGAGAGAGAGAGAGGGGGAAAGTGAGGAAGCAAGCCACCAGGTTCGAGACTTGAATCGTGGTTGGTCATGGCCATGTAGAAGTGTCCAGCCCCTTAACCACCACACTACCCTGTTGTGTTGTTTCTTTATTTTTTTCTTTTTTTCGAGAGGTTTTTGTTATATGGCAAGTGCACTCATCAGAAAGACAAAGAACAGAAAGCAGGAAATCACTCCCCAAGGGGGATGGCCACACTGCAATCCCTTTTCCTCCATTCTCTCCTCTTGGGATCTTGGGCACGCACACACATGTGCCCGGTGTGAGTTTAAGCCACCAGGTCTGGGACTCGAACCATGGTTGACTACATGGGAGTCCAGTGACATAGCCATTACGCCAACTGCTGGTCTCTTTTCTTAAGCATTATTTTTCTGACTTAATACTGTAATGTGACCTAGATTGTATAATATTCACAACCATACGTCATAGAAACTGGGAGGAACCTTATAAATGGCTTAATCCAGTACTCTAACATGGATGGGGATTCTGAGGCACAAGACATTAAATGAATTACCCAAATTTATATATGAAAGTTACAGCTAAGACTGGAATTCAGTATCTTGGGTTTTCTGGGGTTTTTTTTCTTTCACAAATCTGAATTCCACCTTCCTACCCCTGTATAGAATAAAAAGCTATCTGATTTTTATCAACGTTTAATTTGTTACAAATACCATAAAGTTTTAATTGAACATTGTGTATATGAATAATCACTGTTTTTGGTATCTTCATAGATGATGGTTCTTTATGTCCTGACCTCAAATTTAGCAGTTCTTTGTGATTTAACTTTTTAAAGAATTATTAATTTTATTTATTTATTTACATTAATTGACCAGAGAGAGAAAGAAAGTGAGAAAGCAAGCCACCAGGTCTAGAATTTGAACTGCAGTCTGCCATGTGGGAATCTAGCACTTATTTGTTGTTGTTATTTTTAATTTGCCATAGGGCACATGCTCTCACCATAGAACAATGGAGAGTGAGAAAGCAAACCACCAGGTCTGAAAGGGAAAGTAGGAAAGCAAGCCACCAGGTCTGGGACTCAAACCAAAATTGGCCATGTGGGAGTCCAGCACCTCAACCGTCGTGCCACTTTCTGGCCCTCGTGATGGTATTATTGAGTTAACATTTCATTTATTTAAAAGGATCACTTGTCATTAATTCTTATCTACTTTATGAGGTTCTTAATGAAGCATTGTTACAGCTGAAATGATGCATGCCCTTCTCATTGTAGCATTACACAGTTTTGTATTGATATTTGGTGAAAATGTTTAACATTTAGTAGTTGGTTGGTATTATAGGTTATCTTAATTCCTCCCACTCACCCCTACCTTTTTAAAAATGAGGTTAACATCTTCTAGGCTTAATAGATACGGCTTAGTTCATTTTTTTTGAACATTTGTTATAGGACACATGCACTCACTAGAGAGATAACAGAGAAAGAAAAAAGGAGAAGCACCTCTCCAGGGGAGATAGCCACACCGTAATCCTTTCTCTTCCGTTTTTCTCTTGGGGTTTTGGGCATGCATACACTCATGTGCCTGGTGTGTGTTTTGTTGTTGTTTTTGTATAGCTTTTTGCCATATAGCATGTGTGCTTGCCAGAGAGAGACAGGAAAAGTGAAATATCACCCTTGGTATTCTCTTCCCCCCCACACACAAGTGCCCAGAGTGATGTTCAAGCCACTGGGTTCAGGACTCAAACTGCTGAGTCTGGGACTCGAACTGTGGTCAACAATGTGGAGTACAGTGCCAAATACCACACCAACTGCTGACCCCATCTGGCATTTTTTGTTTATTTATTTGTTTTGTTTTGGTTTGGTTTTTTTGGAGAGGATTTTGCTATAGGGTGTGTGTGCTCACCAGAAAGAGACAGACAGAATGCGAGAAATCACCCCCCTAGGGGAGATGGCCACACCACAGTCCCTTCTCCTCCATTCTCCTCTCGGGATCTTGGGCACGCATGTACACGCACCCAGCGTGAGTTTAAGCCACCGGGTCCGGGACTTGAACTGCAGTTGACTACATGAGAGTCCAGCAATATAGCCATTATGCTAACTGCTGGTACTGTGGCATGTTTTTCAAGCCGCTAGGTTGAGCATTGCAGTTGGCCATGTTGGATCCAGCTGCCACCAGATTGCCTGATAATGATTTAGTTTTAAATTGATTTTTACATAAGTGTTTGACTTGGTATGTTAGCATTTAGTTTTATAAGTCTGTTTTGTTAACAGCATGTAAATTTATTTCATTTTAAATCAACATAATTGTACATATTTATGGGATATTGTGTGACCTTTTTTCTATGTATGTATACATTTGTACAGTAATCAAATCAGCATATTTAGTATGTCTGTCACCTCACATAGTCATTTTTTAATGGTAAGAATGTTCAGAACGTTGTCTTGTAACTGTTTCAAAATATTTAGTACAATATTATTAACCATGGTCACCAAATTGTACAATAGAACACCAGGACAGCTCTTACCTAACTAATTTTGTGCTCCTTGACCAGTCTTTCCCTATTCCTCTTCTATTCCCCAGCCTCTGGTAACCACTGTTTTGCTGTTAACTAAAACACCAGAACAACTCTTAGCTAAGTAACTTTGTGCTCCTTGACCAGTCTCTCCCTATTCCTCTTCTATTCCCCAGCTTCTGGTAACCACTGTTTTGCTGTCAACTTATATGAGATTACCTTTAGGTTCTATGTATAAAGTGAGATCATGTTTTATTTCTCCTGTGCCTGGCTTATTTCTTTCATATAACATAATGTCCTCCAGGTCCATCCGTAGTGTTGCAAATGACAGGATTTCAGTCTTGTATTGACCGAATAGTATTCGGTTATATATATACACATACATTCACATTTTCTTTACTCATTCATTGATGGATAATTCCATATCTATCTCGGGTGTTTCTAAGAGTGCTGCAGTAAATTTTTGAGTGTAATTGTCTTTTCTACATACTGATACCATTTTCTTTGGATTGTGGACAGTAATTTTAGATGTCTTACAACTATTATGATGTTGCATGTCCATTGTATATAATATGTGTGTTGAGTCCTAGACCTAGCAGTTTGAGTTCTAGACCCAGTGGCTTGGTAATCACACTGGGTGCTCATGCATGGGTGAATGGAGGAGGAGAATACCAAGAGGCAAATGGAGGGGAAGGGATTGTACCGAAGCCATCCCCCCAGAAGGTTATTTCTCACTGCCTCTGTGTCTCTTTCTTGCAAGCACACACACATCCACACATTCGATTGTACCGAAGCCATCCCCCCAGAAGGTTATTTCTCACTGCCTCTGTGTCTCTTTCTTGCAAGCACACACATCCTATGGCAAAAACCTAAGGGGGAAAAAAAAGAACAGCAGTACACATACCAGGCACGTGGTATGCATGTTCAAAATGAAGATTTTTAAAAATTGATGTGCATAGGTTGGCTGGTTGGCATAGTTAAGGCTGCTGGATCCCACGTGGCTGACTGAACATTTCAAGTCCCGAACCTGGCAGCTTAAGAAACATACTGGGCAAGACCAGCAGTTGGCGTAATGGCTATGTTTGTTGCTGGACTCCCATGTAGTTGACTGCGGTTCAAGTGCCGGACCTGGTGGCTTAAACTCACGCCAGGCACATGTGTGTGTGTGTCCAAGATCCCTAGAGGAGAATGAAGGAGAAGGGACTCTGGCGTGGCCATCCCCCCTGGGGGAGGTGATTTCTCGCTTTCTGTCTGTCTTTCTGGCGAGCGTACCCACCCTCTAGCGAAAAACTCTCCAAAGAAAAAGAAACATACTGGGCACATATGTGTACATGCCCAAAATCCTGATAGGAGAATGGAAGAGAGGGTCTTGTAGCATGGCCATTCCCCCAGGAGTTGATTTCTCACTTTCCCTCTCTCATGTACCCATTAGCAAAAACTTAAAAAAGATTGGTGTGCATGGATTAGGAGAGTTAAATAAGGTACTGCTTTTAGAATTGATCAAAAAATAGCAATTTGTGTAATTTATCTTAATATATGATGCCTATAAGGAGAAGTTGAGATTATTGACAACGTTTTAAAAGTTTCAATGTGAATAACGTCTTTTTTTTAATTGCCAGAGGGTACATGTGCTCACCAGAAAGAGAGAAAGTATCCCTAAGGGGACATGGTCATACCACAATCCCTTCTTCATTTCTCCCTCGCGTTGGGATTTGGGGCATGCATGCACATGTATGTGCTCAATGTGTCTTTGAAACCACTAGTGATGAGATTTGGACCATGGTTGATCATGTGGTACCTAGCTCCCACTAGGCTATGGAGCTGACCCTAAAATCTGTTTTCAATTACCTAATTACTGAATAAATCTCAGATTTGGTTTTCCTACTGGCTTTTCCTCTCTAGAATTAAATTGATTGGCATAGCTAGATATCATTGATCAAATGAGTAGTTTTTAAAATAATTGGGCAGAATTTCTAATTTCACTCCTTTTCCCCAGAAATGGATTTGGATATATTGGCACACAGTACTCTGGCAGAAATAAGGTTAATAAAACAATGCTATTTATCTAAGGGGCTACAGTATTTAAAACAAAAATATTGAATACTTATTTATTTAAAGATATGACTGGTTGGGTTCGTGCTGCTTATGAAAAGGTGTGTGGTGATTTTGGAAGTTTTCGTACAAGGAATGAACATAGTATAAAAAATCTTATTAAGATTGAATATTTTAGTAATGCCTAGGGTATTGGAATATATTAAAGCTTTTGCTATAGGAATGTAGGGTTCAAGCACTTGCAAGGAGAGAGAGAAGGAGAGAAAGTGAGAAATTACTCCTGGGTGTGTGTCGGAGAGGGTGGTCACACGACAATCCCTTCTCTGTTTTATTCTCTGGGTATTAGGCATGCACGCACATGCTCCTGGCATGATTTTCAGGCAGTCAGGTTCAGGACTACAACTGTACAGTTGGCATGTAGGGTCTAGCACCTTAGCCACCATGCCACCTACAGGCCTGGAAAATGTTTTACAGTGTATAGTAGATATATTCAGAGGCAATTTATATTTATTAAAAAGTTGACTGGATTTGGAGTCTGGCGACCTGGATTTAATTTCTATTTACTAGCCTGGTGGTATGTGTTAAATCACATCCTCTCATATATATATGAAACTAGAAATAGAAAATTATTGATGATAACATGTATGATTAAGCCACTATGCAGTATATTCTGGATGGGAAATCACATTTCGTATGCTGTGATGATGCTCAGTGAATGAATGTAAATTAATTAATTAAAAATAAAAATAATTTTTAAAATCACATCCTCTCTCTGTGCTTCTGTTTCTCATCTGTAGAGTAGATGTGCTGATTCCTACTTTGTGAGATTATTAGGATTAAATGAAATATAGGTGTAAGGACTATGTAAATACACGGTGATGAGTATTTCATATAACCAGGGAGGGACTTAAGTGATTTTAAGAATAATTATATTGTATTACCTAAATTATGCTATATTGGTAATCTCTTCATAGAAATATTTAGGTTTAAAAATGGCTGGTGCTGGGACCAGCAGGTTGTGTAGTGGTTAAAGCTCTGGACTCCCACGTGGTCTACTGTGGTTCGAGTCCCAGGCCTAGCAGCTTGAAAATCTTGCCAGCCGCATGTGTGTCCATGCCCAAAATCCTGAGAAGAAAATGTAGGAGAAGAGATTGTGCCATGGCCATCCCTTCTGGTGATGATTTCTCACTTTCTGTCTCTGTCTCTCCAGCAAGTGCACACGCTCTATAGCAAAAATCTCAAAAAAATTTTAAAAGGCTGGTGCTGATCATATGCTCAATCAGAATTCCTGATTTATGCACATGGATGTGATAACTTAAGAATGAGTTAAATAAATAAATTTAAGACATTTTTTTATGCTGATGTTAAAGGAGCAAGGAGTATGCAGGGATTCTTTTCCCTCTTACTAGTTAAACTGGAAATATATCAATAAACTGGAAATGTATCAAGATGTTGTTCACCATAAATTAAAATCTGTAGACCTATTTTGTTAATACAATTCTTTGCTAATATTTTCATACCAAAATGGAGAAGGGTCAGGGACAGAACTTGCAGTTTGGATTTACTACGTTCTTCATTTTATGCCACTTAGATACTGAAAGACTGCTTAAAATGAAACCAAGTTTATTTGATTTGTGAGAGTAAGATAAATTTACAAGTGATTTGAAAGCATTGCTTGTGTTCAGGATTTACTTTCAAAATGTAATTACCAGGACCAGCAGTTAGCGTAATGGCTGTGTCACTGGACTCCCAAGTAGTCGACCGCGGTTCGAGTCCCGGATCCGGTGGCTTGAACTCACGCCAGGCGTGTGTGCATGCGTGCCCAAGATCCCGAGAGGAGAATGGAGGAGAAGGGATTGTGGCGTGGCCATCCCCTCTGGGGTGTGATTTCTCGCTTTCTGTCTGTCTCTGTCTGTCTGGCGAGCGCACGCACCCTGTAGCAAAAAACCTCCCCAAAAAATGTAATTACCTCTAGTCCAGGAGACCTTTGCAGGTGTTGACAGCCATAGCTTACCCCTTAAATGTCCCTGTAGGATGGAGGTACCTTGCCAGTCCTGAAATCTCTTGATCTCTATTCCTAGCTCAGGAGAAATGCAGAATAAAGGTAGAAAGGGTAGAGGCTTTGAGGAAAAGTAGAGTGTCAAATCAGATTTTTATCTCCCTGTACCCTAACCAAATGCACATACAAACTGCTTCCTCAATAGGAACCTCTGCCTTAGCAAAAAACACATGTTCTGTTTAATGAAGCCTAGTTTGCTTGCAGTTTTGAAAGAACAAGTAAGTGCATTGCAGTAGTATCGTGGAGAAAATATTTCTCCTGATTTTTTTTTTCTGGCATATATATGGGATAGTAGGGGAATGAATAACAACTTGTTATTATGAAAGTAATCATAATTTGTTCACATGTTGCTTTGTGTCTCATTAATATTTTGAATTAGGAAATAGAATTAAACCAAAATAATCTTATCTTACATGGAATGGAATCCAGGCTTGTTAGTCAGGAACTATTTAGTATTCAACAGTCCAAAATCAGTGTTGGAGAGTTTTGAATAGAAGTATAATGTTTTGTTTCTAATGTTCATGTAGGAAATTGTATGTATTCTGATCCAGCCCATGGTGTGGCAGCTAGATTCCAAAGGGCTAACTCTGTAGTTTGAATCAGACCTAGCAGCTTGAGAAGTGGTCCATGGTGGGTGTGCAAGCATGACCAAAGTACTGAGAAGAGAATGGAAAAGACCTGGTGGTGTGGTTATACCTTTTGGGGATGCTCACTCACACTCTCTCCCCTCCCCCACCCCCTTCATGAATGCATGTGCCCTATAGCAATTTTTTTTAAAGGAAATTGTATATATTCTAAAGGTCAACTTTTTTTCCCATTTTATTCATGATAGAGTGTACACACTTGAGATAAAGTGAAATAGGACCTTCCACAGGGTCCAGTCCCAGTCCTCTTCCTCTAATCTTTCAGCCCAGGGATTCAAATCATGGTCACCATGTGGGATCCAGTTTCCTTGAGCAATGCATTACTGCTGCACCATGGTGCTGGCCCAAGAATAGTGAGCATAGGAAAGAATTAATCTACCCATGCTTATTTCTAGAATATTCAATGTTGTTTTCAAAAAACATGAAGGGATGTATAGTGTATTTACAGAGCATGAACAGTATATTGGGAACATTGAAACCCTTTCTGTCTGTAGAATTTCTCTACATTACAAACAAATGCTTTAAACTGTGCTGTTCAGTATGATAGTCACTAACTATGTATGGCTGTTGGACACTTGAAGTGTGGCTAAGTGTAACTATGGAACTAAAGTTTTAATTTTCTTTCATTTAAGTTTAGGTTAGAAAAGCCGGAGTAGTGTGAGGTACTCTTTCACTAAACTACTTCATTGTTTGGTAGGACTACATTCCACCTTTTTTTTAAAGTTTGTTTCCTTCTTGGGGAGGAGAGAGAATAGGGTCTTGATGCTACTCTAGCCCCAGTTTCAGTTGCTCCAGATCACAGGTACAGATGCATGTACCACACATACTCAGGGAGTTTCTAGGACATGAACCCATGGCCATTCTCATGTGGGTCTCAGTGCATTAACCACTGTGCAACCACCCAGACTCCTAGCTGCTTTTTTATTTTTTTCTTTTAGGTTTTAGCCATAGGGCACATGCATTCGCTAGAAAGAGACAGAAACAGAGAACGTGAGGGACCAGCAGATGGCGTAACAGTTACATCACTGGACTTCCACATAGCCAACCACGATTCGAGTCCCAGACCCAGCAGCTTAAACTCACACTGGGCGCGTGTGCCTCCGTGCTCAAGATCTTAGGAGAATGGAGGAGAAGGGATTGCGGGCGTAGCCATCCCCCCTGGGGGGTGATTTCTCACTTTCTGTCTTTCTGGAGAGGGCACACATCCTGTAGCAAAATCATCTCAAAAACAAACAAGAAACAGGAAAAGTGAGAAATCACACTGCAGGGGAGTTGCCATGCCACAATCCCTTTTCTTCCATTCTCCTCAGGATTTTGGTCATGCATGCACATGTACTATGTGATTTTCAAGCTATGTGGTTTGCAACTCAGACAGCCGTCAGCTATGTGGGAATACAACACTTTAACCACCACACTGCCTGCTGGCCCCCCTACTTGCTTTTTTAATGTGGCTGCTCAAATATTTTAAATTACATATGTGGTTTGCATTGTGTTTCTTTTGGATTGTGCTGCTTCAGGTACGGTATTAATGGAAATGAACTCAAATCACATTTGATTTGGTTAATTAATTTAAATATCTAGAAGGTATTATTGAAGGCATCCTTCTAGTGGCTTTTACAGGAGTTTTAAAGGGTGCATAATTCAGATTCTTTTCCTAATGGAACTACTTGGGAAAATAAGATGCACACAGTTTAGAAATATAACATGGAAAGCAGGAAGTAGCCACTCTGTAGCACAGGCAAATGGTGTATGTGGAGATTGATAAAAAATTGCTAACTGAGGTAGTAATTGCTTATTAGGGGGTAAGATTTCATTGAATCTTAAAGGGCAAGTGAAATAGGGAGAGACCAAGAAGGAGCCAAGATTACAGTTTAAGTGCTAAGGTCCAAAAGCATGAGGTATGTTGGAGGGCAGTGTAAGTAGAATGGTCTTGCCAAGGAAGTAGTATAATTTTGCTTCACTGGAATATGAAGTTTAATATGACCATAGGACCAGAATAGAAGGCTGAGAGACTTAACTATCCTTAATAATATTTCAGCTCAAAGGGTGTTTTGAAATCAGTTTCTTCCAATTCCTGCCCAACAAAGAATCCCCTCTTTAATATCCAGCCGCTACTTGAATATTTCCAGAGACAGACAGTAGCTGGCTTGCTTTAAGAGGTTGGTTGCATTTCAGGTTTTGGATAGTTTTGTTAGATCATTGTATTAATAGGAAGTTTTTTATTTTATTGGGAGAGATTTTTTCCTACAGGGCACGTGCCTTCGCCAGAAAGAGACAGAGAGATAGAAAGCGAGAAATCACCCCCCCAGGGGGGATGGCCATGCTGCAACCCCTTCTCCTCCATTCTCCTCTTGGGATCTTGGGCACACACGCAAACACGCCTGGCGTGAGTTTAAGCCACCAGGTCCAGGACTTGAACTGTGGTCGACTACGTGGGAGTCCAGCCACATAGCCATTATGCTAACTGCTGGTCCCCTGTTGGCCTTAGTTTTTGACCCTGTGGTTGTGCTTGTTCATATTATACCACTCTAGATATTTGAAGATATTTGAAGATGATGATCATGTATTTTTAGTCTTCAGGCTAACCATCTCCAGGTTAATTCTGCCAATTTTTGTGCGGTGTTCCTAGGCTTCGAGTCATCTTGGTTACTACTTTTCTGTGTTTGTCAGTTTCCTCCTGGATCTTTTTTTAAATGTTTCAAGGGGCCAGCAGGTGGTATGGTGATTAAGGTGCTAAACGTCCCCATGGCTGACTGTGGTTCGAGTCCTGGACCTGGTGGTTTGAAAAATCATGCTGGGCACATGTGCATGCTTGCTCCAAATCCCAGGAGGAGAGTGGAGGAAGGGATTGTGGCATGGCAGTTACTCCCCCAGTGGGTAATTTCTCACTTTCCCTCTCCTTCTTTCCAGTAAGCACACGTGCCCCTTGGCAAAAACCTTTTAAAAAGCATTTCAAATACTCCATATTTAGTTTGAATAGCAGGTTTCAGTGGGGGCTGTTACCTGCTTTTATTTGAACATTATGCTCTATGAAAGCAACCTGTAGCTCTGTTAGGTTTCTTAACAGCCAGGTCAAACAAGTTTCTATTGAGCTTGTGTTAGCTTAAAATCTTTAAGTCTTTTTTATATGAACTGCCCAAACAGGTTTTCCCTCTATTTTGTACTTGTACTATGGATTATTTTAGCTTAATAGCCCTTAATTAAATGTGCAAAGTAGGATATTTACAGTTTTATTTTATTTCAGCCCATCTTCAAAGTCCCTGAAGAATTTGGAATGTTATTTATCATATACGTCCTCCATGCCAGTTCCCAGCTTTGACTTATTTATATATTTAACATATCTTTGTCAGATTCATCCAAATGGTTCATTTTATTATTTTTTTAGTTTTCAGAGGACTTGTGCACTAACCATAGATAGTGGTGAAGGAGGGAGAGGGAGTAGGCACCCAGTGGAGAATGGTTGCACCTCAGTTCCTTCCATTTCTCCATCCTTTTGCAATTTGGGGCACACATGCACACATACCCAGTGTGTTTTTTCAAATCACCAGGACTAGGATTTGAACTGCTGTCAGCCATGTGGAATCTGACCACCCCCCACCCCCTTAACCACTAGGCTACTGGGCTGTCTATGTGTGTGTATGTGTGTTGAGAGATTTTTTGCCTTAGGGCACATGTGCTAACTGAGGACAGAGAGACACAGTGAGGGGAAAAAGGAATCACCCCTCCAGGGGCAGGAGCACACCACAATCCCTTCTGCTCTTTTCTCCTCCCAGGATTTTGGGCATGTACACACATGCACCTGGCATGAGTTTAAAGCCACTAGATCCTGACTTGAACATTACCCAAATGTTTGGGTTTAGGAATTATGGCTGAAGTTTCATTTTCCTTTGTGCCTTTTTTTTTTTTTTTTTTTTGGTGCTGACTCATATAACTTTAATGAATATTTTATTTTATAGTGATTTCTAGTCTTCCCAAAATTTTAGAAAATATTATAATCCTCTCCCATCCTTAACTTGGTTTTTCTTACTTGTTTAAGCAATGATAGGATAGTTATAAGAGTAATAATCTAAGCAGAACAGATTAGAGATCTGAGTGTGTCCTTATCTACACTAAAATTTATTTAGCTTCAGCAAGGAGGTAGGCTTCTTTGTGTTTCTATATATGGAAGAGGGTTTGTTTTGTTTTTCTTTTTAGGGTTGATTAGTGAACAGCTTCACGTGATTAGTGCAGGTGCGTATAGGCTTAAATGCTAGTACCAATACAGATTACCTTTGTTCCATGAATAAAATTTTAATATTGTTCTAGTTTTTCAGGCTGTATAAACTGGGTGGCTTATAAACAGCAGAAATTTATTTTTTTACAGTTTTGAAGGCTGGGAAACCCAAAATCAGGTTGCCAGCTGATTCAGTGTCTAGTGAGGGCCTACTTTCTCATAGATGGCTGTCTTCTCACTGTACCCTCACATGGCAGAGAATACACCTGAGGTCTCTGGGGACTTTTTCCTTTTTTTGCCAGCGTGTGTGTGCTCACCAGAAAGAGAAGGGCCCTGAGAGACCAACTCCCCTGGGGAATGGTCACACTGCAATCCCTTCTCTTTTCTCCCCTCCTTTTGGAATTTTGTGCATGCACACACATGTACTCAGCATATTTCTCAAGCCTCCAGGTCCAAGACTTGTACCATACAGTCAGCCATGCGCGATCTAGCCACCTTAACAGCCTTCCCATGAGCTGGCCCTGGGGACTCTTGTTTGTTTTCTTTCTTTTTTTTTTTTTTTTTAAAGAGATTTTTGCTATAGGGTACATGCACTCACTGGAGAGATAGAAAGCAAAAAGTCACCCCCCGGGGGGAAGGCCACACAGCAGTTCCTTCTCCATTCTCCTCTTGGAATTTTGGGCACACACGCACGCCCAATGTGAGCTTTGAGCCACCTGGTCCGGGACTAATACCTCAGTCAACTACGTGTGAGTCCAGCGATGTAACCATTGTACTATCGGGGACTTCATTTTATAAGAACACATTCATAAGGGCTCCACTCATGATCTACTGACTTTCCAAATCCAAAGGTCCTACTTTTGGAAAATAACATAGTAAATACCATCACTTGGAGTTGAAGATTTCTTTCTTTAGAAGTTTGTCTTATTCATGATAGAATACATGCACATGAGAAAGAGAGAGAGAGGCAGGTAGGTGAACAGGCACCCTCTACGGGGTTTTATCATGCTACAGTCCCTTTTTCCCAGCTTGTTAGGACCTTTGAGGTACACATGCACCTGCTATGTTTCAGGTCCACCATGCTGGGTATCTGGACTGTTGATCAGCCATCTGGCTTCCAGCACTGCAGTTCGGTACACTACCACCTATGCCACTGGCGCTGGGCCAGGGGTTAGGATTTCAGCCTGTGAATTATGACAGAAGACAAACATTCAGACCGTTACATGTATGTTCATGGAATTAAGTGTATTTTTTTGGTCAGTGTACGCTTATATAAGGTGAATCTGGAGTTTGAAGGAAAGGGGATTAGAAAATGAAAATTTTTGTTTGGCATTTTCATTAGAGTGGTTAATTGAGAATGTGTGAATATCTACCAGCATTCTAATTTCTGTCAGTTTGAATAAATAGTGAATTACAAATAAGAAATTTAGGCTAAATTTTTGTATTACCTAGAGCAGGAGTTGGTCAATTTTCTTCTGTAAAAGGCCAGTAAATACTTTGAGGAGCAAAAAGCAAAATTGAGGGACAGCAGGTGATGTGATTGAGGTGCTGGACTTCCACATGGCTGACCACAGTTTGAGTCCCAGACCCATTGGCTTGAAACTCATGCTGGGCACATGTGCATGCATGCTCAAAATTCTGATAGAAAAAATATAGGAAAAGGGATTGTTGTGTGGCCATCTGTCCTTGGGGGGGATATTTGGGGGGGGGGGGGGAAGGTTTTTGCTATAGGGTGCATGCGCTTGCCAGAGAGACAGAAAGTGAGAAATCACCCCCCAGGGGGGATGGCCATGTCGCAATCTCTTCTACATTCTCCTCTCAGGATCTTGGATATGCACGCACACACACCCGGCATGAGTTTAAGCCACCAGGGCTGGGACTCGAACCACAGTCGACTATGTGGGAGTCCAGTGACATAGCTATTATACTAACTGCTGGTTGTGGGGGGGGGGGTGGAATTTTTACTTTTCCTCTCGCTATCTCTCTCTCTGGGAATGCACACGCCCTATGGCAAAAACCTAAAAACAAAAACAAAACAAAAGCAAAATGTAACATTATGTTGTTATTTATGCAACAAGAGAAAGGTTAAACTTACACAAGGTTTTTCTCAATAAAACTCAATATAATGGTAGTTGAGTACAATGATTTATAATAAAGGTTTACTAATGACAAGAATAGTATTCTTTTTTGGAGGGGCAGCATTTTGCTTTACTGGGGTTTATTGTTAACCTTCATTATCATGTATTCATTGTTGACAACTTGAAATGAGGTTTTACATTTTTTTGGTTGAAAAATGTCTTGTCACATATATCAGTGCTGCTATCTTAAGCAATGTACAGCATAGGATATATTTTTAAGTTTTTCTTCCAGGGCTTGCAGGTAGCATGGTGGTTAAAGGTACTGGACTCCCACATGGCTGACTGTGATTTGAGTCCTGGACCTGGTGGCTTGCTTTCTCACTTTTCCTCTCTCTTTGTCTTTCTCTGGTCAAATTAAAAAACAATAATAATAATAATAAATAAAGTTGAAAAAATAAATCTTTTAAAAAAAAAGTTTTTCTTCCTTTCTTCCAAGGGTGAGAGAGACAGACCTACCCCCACCCCCCACCCTCAAACAGGGCTCCCACACCACAATTCAGCCTCATCCAGCCCTGGATCATGGTCGTCATACACAGGCTTGCCATGTTCTGGGAGGTTTCTGGACGTGAACCTGGAACCTTTTTCATGTGAGTCAGCTTCGTAAAGCATTGCATTATTGTTGCACCACCCTTCAGCCCAAAGTGTATGATTTTAATGAAGCATAATCATCTCTTAGAGGGCATCTGTAGAATTTTGTTATAGTCTTCTGTTATTTACCTTTAACATATTACTATACTGCAGAATAATCACTTTTAGTTGAAGGTTAGATGGAAGCTCCAGTTAAATCGATTTTGAAAGAAGGAAATTTCCTTTGCACTTATATTGGGTTCTAGAAATGCTTCTGGAACTAGTTTGAACTCAGAAGATATATCTGCTATAAGTTTGTATAGGAAGAGAACTCTTAATTTTTTTGATTACACAGGAAGCACATAGACCCAGCCTCTGTGGCATAGTTGATAATGTGACAGACTGTAGAGCTGGAAGCCATATGCTAACTGAAGTTCTAGTCCCTGGCCCAGTCGTGAAAATATGCCAGACATGTATGGGCTAGCGGAAAGGGATTACAGTATGATACCCCTGTCGAGGGTGCTTCTCTCTCTTTCATGTGCATGCATTCTATCTTGAATAGAGAAAAAACTTAAAATTTGTTAAAATGGTAAACTTTTTTTTAAAAGAGCATAAAGTAGCTTGTTTTTCCTTCCGATACTAGTGTTTTGTTTTTTTTTATTGCCAGAAAGTGTATGCATTCATCAGAGAGAGAGAGGAAGAAAGCATCCCCCCAGTAGGACATCATCATGCTGAAATCCCTTCTTTTCCTTTTCTTTATCTTAATTGGGATTTTGGACATACACACACACACGTGCCTGGTGTGCTTTTCAAACTGCCAGAGCCAGGATTCTAACCATGGGATGTCCATGTAGGATCTGACTCCCTTAGTCCCTAGGCTACAGGGCCAGCCAAGATACTAGTGTAATTATTGAAATGAATAATTTCAATAATTGAAATGAAAATGTAATTATTGAAATGAACAGTGTAAGTTTCCCATATAAGCTGTGTTTGCTTTGTTATTTTAGATTGGATTCTTTAAGAAACATTATCAAATCTGCAGCAGAATTTCCCAAGCCATTCTTCTAATAATAATTGAGGGCAGTTCTTAATCTGGAAAAAAGTTTCTTCTTTGCTCTGAGTGCAAGAGATCACAATCAACTTTACCAATGTAAAGCCATCAAAATGTTGTGTGGTGGCTGAGCGGTGGTGCAACTAAACCCATATGGGAGAGTTCACTTCCCAGGACCTCCCTGGCACACCAGATTGCATGTGTGCCTGTCATACAGGCTGGCTGGGACTGGGGGTGGATTGTTGTGTGGGGAACCTGTTGGCTATTTCTTTCTGTCTCTCATAGAAATAGACTTTTTAAAAAATGCTGTGTCATAAAGTTAAGATTCCTCACAAAAAATCATAGAACTGATGATGGTTAAGTCTGCAAGGTGAAGTTCACCATTGACACTGTTGGCTAAATAATACAATAGAATCCAGTATTTTTTGCAGAGTACCTGCTGATGAATAACATGATGATAATCATGGACTTTAAACATCCTACATTTTCATAAGCCTTGTAAACTTGTTTTACTAGGTCTTTTTCCACTCTACGCATACTACCATTTCATTTGTAACAAATCTTAGCAGGTTCTACTTCAGATTGTGCTGAATTGGTATTTTCTCGAGTTCTTTGGAAATATTCTTACCTGTAGTTGTTTCACACTGATTATTCATAGAGGCTACTTCTGCAGTTCAAACTCAACATAAATAAAAACTGAACAGTTACTTCATTGACTCAGAGCCAGAGATAAAACCATTCACTCATTTGCATTATTTTTCAGTTGATGGGTAGTGTTGCTTCCAATATCCTCAAGTTTTCACAAAAAGGTCAAACATTCTTAAAGAAGTTTATTTTTTCTAGACCTACTTCTTCAGCTTCTGCACTCAAACACAATTTTACTAACTCACTATGGGTAAATGGATTTCCTTGTTTAGACAATAAATGAGCCACTTGGAAATTTCTTTGGCTGAAGCTTCATTTTCTTTTATTTTTATTTTTTTAAATTTATTTATTTATTTTGGGAGAGGTTTTTGCCATAGGGCGCGTGCGCTCGCCAGACAGACAGAGAGAGAGAAAGCGAGAAATCACCCCCCAGGGGGGATGGCCACGCTGCAATCCCTTCTCCTGCATTCTCCTCTTGGGATCTTGGGCACGCACACACACGGCGTGAGTTTTAAGCCACCGGGTCCAGGACTCGAACCACGGTCGACTACATGGGAGTCTAGCGACATAACCATTATGCTAACTGCTGGTCCCTATTTTCATTTTTGTGGAGAAATATACTATGAGAAATTTTCTAATTTTCATTCTGTGGCTTTCCTGTGAATTGGGAATGTTGCGATTGTTTAGTCTTATTAATGTCAATATATTGTATATTGTATTAACTTTAGCATAGTTAGTGCCATATAATAAACGCAATTTTTGCTGTTTAATCTGATAACAAAAAATAGTTTGCCCTTTGCTGTGCTTTTTTAGCATAATATTCAGAGTCCGCTTTTTCCTTTGATATGAGTACTGGTAATTTTTAAAAATATCACAGTATGATGATACACATGGCACTTGAAATGCTGTCAAGTTATAACTATATCACTGTAATTTATACTGCACAGAGCACCAGTGCAAAGTAATGAGAGAGGGACGTACAGTCTGTCACAACTGCCCAGCCTTGCCATTATAACACAAAAGGAACCGTAGACTGACAATATGTAGATTAATGTGTATAACTGTGTTCCAGTAAAATTTTTATGAACGTTGCAATATGAATCTCATGTGATTTTTCACACATCTCACGATATTATTTTTTAACCTTTTCAAAGTGTAAAAACTGGACAGCCAGTGGCATCGTTGTTAAGGTGACTGGATCCACATGGCCAACTGTGCGATTTGAGTCCTGGGCCTGGTGGCTTGAGGAATATGCTGGGCACATGTTTGTGCATGCTCAAAATCCAGAAAGGAGGGAGAAATGAAGGAAAAGAAACTGCAATGTGACCATTCCTCATGGAGTGTGCATTCTCAGCCCTTCCCCCCATTTCTCTCTAGCAAGTGCATACACCCTCCAGCAAATTTAAAAATAAGAATTTACGTCGTATTAGGCATTATAAGTAATCTAGAGATGATTTAAAGCATACAAGAGGATGTGCATAGGTTATATGTAAATATTATGCTATTTTATTTAAGAGCCTCTGGGAATTTTGGTATCTGGAGGTCCTGGGACCAATCCCTCAAGGATACTGAATGTTGACTATAACAGTGCTTTTCAATTTTTTGTCTTGAAATAACCAGTTGAGGTCTTAAAATCTACATCTCAGCCCGTGTTCTGGATTTTCACACAATTTCACATAACTGTTGTATAGAATACACAGTGACTCTGTTTTCAAGATTGGTCTCATTTCTCCTTTTAGATAATTTTCCACTTGTTCGTCAAGATGGAAAACTCAGATTCTAATGATAAAGGAAGTGGCGATCAGTCTGCAGCACAACGCAGAAGTCAGATGGACCGATTGGATCGGGAAGAGGCTTTCTATCAATTTGTAAATAACCTGAGTGAAGAAGATTATAGGCTTATGAGAGATAACAATTTGCTAGGCACCCCAGGTATGCATGTAAATTGGTGGGTTTCTATAAAAATACATTAACCTGTTTTCAAAATTTTTTTTAGGCACTGTGAAATATCTTTGTTTAATACAAGGGATATAGAATGATATTTACTGCTTTACTCATTACCAGATTCTATTCATGCATATTTGGAATTATCCTTTATTAGAGATATTTAAATCATGAATTATAAATTTTCAATGAGCCGAATTGAAAAGAATAAAACAGCCATCTTTTTGTTCTTTGCTTTCTTTAACTTAATACACATGGATCCAAGTGTGGAATACCTAATGGAACTTCAGGTCCTTGGACAGACTTACTCTATTTTGTCATCCCTGATTTCCTGAATACATCCCAATTGTAATCCTCCAGTGCTAACCTTAGGTAAAATGGAATTAGAACTTCATGCTTGGGACCAGCAGATAATATAGGTTACATCACTGGATTTCCACATAGTTGATCATGGTTTGAATCCTAGATCTGACAGCTTACAACTCACGCTAGGTGCGTGTGTGGGTGTACCCAAAATCCCAAGAGGAGAATGGAGGAGAAATCCCCTCCAGGGGGTTTCTCGAGCGAGCGCGTGTGCCCTATAGCAAAAATCTCTCTTAAAAAGAACTTCATGCTTATACTGTTTTACCTCACTAAGTTCAGTTTGATTCTGCTGATTCGTAAAATCCAGTATCTGTCTTTTTCCTCTTTTCACCTTTGAGTAGTTGCTTAAATCTTGAAAGTAAATAAGTCTTAAACACTTGAATAAGAATGCATTAGTTGGGAGTTCTGAACCCTATAGAATTCAGTGTGACCTGTGGCAGGTCAGTCTCTCACTTAGCCCGTTTCCTCATTTTAAACTATAGGTCAACAATATCTGTCTCACAGAGTTGCAATTTTTAAAAATTGATATTGTTTGCAAACGCACTTTGTAAACTAGAAAGACACTTAAATAATGGTAAGTGGTAATATTCCCAAAAAAGTGAATTTTTTTTTCATCTTTCTTTTATTTTGCCAGAGGGTACATGTGTGCATGAGGGAAAGAAAGCATCCATCAGTGGGTCCTGGTCACGCTACAGCCCTTTCTTCCTCTAATTCTCCCGTCTCTGTCAGGATCTTAGTCGTGTGTGCACACTGGTGTGTAAGCCCCTTGGGCCAGGATTTGAACCCTGGTCGGCCATGTAGGACCCAGCTTCCTCTGCACAGCACTTAACTGCTACACTATGAAGTCAACCCAAGAAGTTAATTTTATCTAAGCTTCTATGCACACCTTGGTTTTTATCTCAGATAATTAAAAATCACTGGTTTTCTGTCTTTTCTTTTCTCCCCTTCCTTCCTTCCTTCCTTCCTTCCTTCCTTCCTTCCTTCCTTCCTTCCTTCCTTTCTTTCTTTCTTTCTTTCTTTCTTTCTTTCTTTCTTTCTTTTTGAGAGGTTTTTGCTATAGGGCATGTGTGCTCACCAGAAAGACCAGAGAGAGACAGACAGAAAGTGAGAAATCACTCCCCAGGGGGGATGGCCACACTGTAATCCCTTCTCCTCCATTCCCCTCTCGGGATCTTGGGCATGCACGCACATGCGCCCAGCGTGAGTTTAAACCACTGGGTCCAGGACTCGAACCACGGTCAACTACATGGGAGTCCAGCAACATAGCCATTACGCCAACTGCTGGTCCCCATTTTATTTATTTATTTTTAATGAGACGGTGCAGAGAGAAGAGAGAGGAGGATTGGTATTTTTGGTAGAGTCTCATCATGTTGCAATCCTCCTGCCCCAGTCTCCCAGTTAACTGGAACTACAGCTGTACACCATCATCCTCACTGTGTTTAGGTCGGATTGGGAACTGAACCTCAGCTTCCCATGTAGCCTTAGCCACTTTGCAGTGGCACCTTTCTGCGTGTACCACAACAGCTGGGTCTCTTCCCTTTTCTTAAAGTTTATTTTATTCATGATAGCATGTGCATAGGAGAGAGAGCATGAGATAGCACAGTCTCCTTTCCCCAGCCATTGAGCTCACCGGGACCTTGAACCACATGCGCTGACCCTTGTGTTTCCAAGCTGATCTGGGGATCCAGACCTGCAGTCAACCATGTGACTTCTAGCATGTAGTTCAGCTTGCTACTGATGGTGCCACCAGACTAGTTCTCTTTCTTGTTTCTTAATTTTCATTTTTTAAAAAATGTTGGTCTTGGGACCAGCAGGTGGTGTGGTGGTTAGGGTGCTGGATTCCCACATGGCCAACCGCGTTTCGAGTCCCGGACCTGGTGGCTTGCTTTCTCACCTTCCTTCTCTCTGTCTTTCTCTGGTCAAATTGAAGAAGAAGAATAAATAAATAAATAAAACATGTTTTAAACATTGCTCTTATTTTTAAAATATGACTTTGGACCACCAGGTGACTAGAGGTTAAAGTGCCTGGATCCCACATGGCATACTGAGTGGTTTCAGTCCTGGATGCAGAAGCTTGAAAAATAGGTTGGATACATGTACATGCGTGTCCAGAACTCTGAGAGGAGAAGGGATTGCAGCATGGCTGTCCCCTGTGGGGGACAGTTTCTTACTCTCCCTCTCTCCAGTGAGCACACACACTCTATAGCAAACCAAAAGCAAAATTATAATGATAATAAAAAATGTAACTTGGGGGCAACAAGTGGTGTGGAAGTTAAGGTGGCTGGATCCCACATAGCTGATTCTGTAGTTCAAGTACTGGACCCAGTGGCTTAAAAATCATCTAGGTATGTGTGCATGTATAAGCAAAATCCTGAGCGGAGAATGGAGGAGAGGGGTTTATGACATGGCTATCCCCCCTGGGACTTTCTCACTTTCCCTCTCTTTCCTTTTGTCTCTGTGTCTGTCTTTGATGAGTACATACACCCTATAGCAAAAACTTAGGGACCAGCAGTTAGTGTAATGGCTATGTCGCTGGACTCCCATGTAGTCAACCACGGTTCACGTCCCGGACCCAGTGGCTTAAAACTCATGCCAGGCGCGTGTGTGTGTGTGCCCAAGATCCCAAGAGGAGAATGAAGGAGAAGGGATTGCGGCATGGCCATCCCCCCTGGGGGGTGATTTCTCGCTTTCTGTCTCTCTGTCTCTCTCTGTCTGGCGAACACACGTGCCCTATCTCAAAAACCTCTCAAAAAAACAAACAAACTTAGAAAAAAGGGGGAAAAATCTTCATTTTTCTAACCATTGTGTGTTAGATAACTGAGTCCCTGATGAAGTATTTGATGGTTATGCCCCTAAACACATCTTTACACTGTAGTTTGTGTTTATTGTATGAGTTGCTGATTTTCATGTGTAATTCGGCAGAATTTTTAAACTTTCAGGTGAAAGTACTGAGGAAGAGTTGCTAAGAAGACTACAACAAATTAAAGAGGGCCCGCCACCACAAAACTCAGATGAAAATAGAGGTATATTTTGCTTTAGGGGATGGTGGGTAGAGGATGGAATGATAGGTATTTTATAATAGTAAATGTCAGCCACATCTAGAAATGGCAGAAATTAATTTGGGGCTAAGTAACTGCTCATAAAAGAGAACTGGTGGGCTGGCAGTAGGCATGGTGGTTAGGGCGGACTCCCATGTGGCAGACCGTGGTTCGAGTCCCAGACCAGGCAGCTTGCTTTCTCACTTTCTCTCACTCTCTGTCTTCCTCTGGTCAAATTGAAGATAAATAATAATTGGGACCAGCAGTTAGTGTAATGGCTATGTCGCTGGACTCCCATGTAGCCAACCGCAGTTTAAGTCCTGGACCCAGCGGCTTAAACTCACACCGGGCGCATGTGCATGCGTGCCCAAGATCCTGAGAGGAGAGTGGAGGAGAAGGGATTGCGGCGTGGCCATCCCCCCTGGGGGGTGATTGCTCGCTTTCTGTCTCTCTGTCTGTCTCTGTCTTTCTGGCGAGTGCACACGCCCTATAGCAAAAACCTCTCCAAAAACAAAAAAGAGATAAATGATAATAAAATTAAAATTAAATAAATAAATCATTTTTTTAAAAGAGAGCAAGAACTGGTATTTTCTTGATATTTGGTGAGAATGTCAGCATAATTTTTTTTTTGCCTCACCATTAGGATGTTTGTGTTAATTGTGACACAGTGAGAAATGGCCTATTTAAATGTGTCCCAAAATGTCAGTAGTTCTGCTATTGAGAAATCCTGCTCTAACCTCAGGTCTGGTACTTCTCTCAAGTGTGAAGTAAGGGGTTTAACTGTAATGTAAGAGGCATGGTAATAGCTTGGTTTTTGAACATGCCATTGTATGTTCTGTGCTAACTTCAGAATATTCATTTGATCTGAGACCAGCAGTTAGCGTAATGGCTATGTCGTTGAACTTCCATGTAGTCAACCGCGGTTTGAGTCCCAAACCCAGTGGCTTAAACTCACACTGGGCACATGTGCATGCATGCCCAAGATCCTGAGAGGAGAATGGAGAAGGGATTGTGGCGTGGCCACCCCCCCTGGAGGGGTGATTTCTCGCTTTCTATCTCTCAGTCTCTCTCTGTCTTTCCAGCGAGCACGTGTGCCCTATAACAAAAACCTCTCCAGAAAAAAAAAAAGTAATAAAAGGTCCCAACTCCACATTAAAAATATGTATATACTCATTTGATCTGATCTTCAGTTTCATGTGAGTAAAATCTGGATAACATTCAGAAATAATCAGGTACTTTTAAACTTATAAACCTTTTCTTATATTTTTGCTGTAGCTATAGTAGTCTTATATTTTAAAATAAGCTCCTGTGTTATCAAAGGCACTTAAGAAGCTTAGAAGTAATGTTTACGTCTTCTAATTATGTTAGTGTTTTTGACAGCAGACTGAAAAAAAGTCCTCTGAGAGTCCCACAGTAGTATGCTAGGCTCCATATATGGTGAAATTCTGACAATAGAATTTTTTTCACATCCATTTTAAAAATAATTTTCTAAATTTCTTTAGTATTAGCTTGTTCTTTTCAAGTAGATTTGAAAATGCCCTGTCTTTACTTACAAATCTACAGTATAATTTACAAAAATCTATAAATGTGAAGTCTGTTAGGATTTTAAAATTATTTAGTTTCAGAGCACTGTTATATAATTGTTCTAATTTTAGTAGTTCCTTTTTCTCCCTCTCCTTTTACTTTGTTTTAAACAGGTGGAGACTCGTCAGATGATGTGTCTAATGGTGACTCTATAATAGACTGGCTTAACTCTGTCAGACAAACTGGAAATACAACAAGAAGTGGGCAGAGAGGAAACCAATCTTGGAGAGCAGTGAGCCGGACTAATCCAAACAGTGGTGATTTCAGATTCAGTTTAGAGATAAATGTTAACCGTAATAATGGGAGCCAAAATCCAGAAAATGAAAATGAGCCATCAGTAAGACGTTCTAGTGGAGAAAACGCAGAGAACAGCCAAAGGCAAGTGGAAAATCCACGTTCTGAATCAACATTGGCAAGGCCATCTAGATCAGAACAAAATTCAACTGAAGCATTAACAGGAGAAGTTCCACCTACTAGAGGTCAAAGGAGGGCAAGAAGTAGGAGCCCAGACCATCGGAGAACCAGAGCAAGAGCTGAAAGAAGTAGGTCACCTTTGCACCCTTTGAGTGAGATTCCACGACGATCTCATCATAGTATCTCATCTCAAACTTTTGAGCATCCGTTGGTAAATGAAACTGAGGGAAGTTCTAGAACTCGTCACCATGTGACATTGAGACAGCAAATAAGTGGACCTGAGTTGTTAAGTAGAGGTCTTTTTGCAGCTTCTGGAACAAGAAATGTCTCTCAAGGAGCAGGCTCTTCAGACACAGCTGGCAATGGTGAATCTACAGGATCAGGACAGAGACCACCAACCATAGTCCTTGATCTTCAAGTAAGAAGAGTTCGTCCTGGAGAATATCGGCAAAGAGATAGCATAGCAAGCAGAACTCGGTCAAGATCCCAGACACCAAACAACACTGTCACTTATGAAAGTGAACGAGGAGGTTTTAGGCGTACGTTTTCACGTTCTGAGCGGGCAGGTGTGAGAACCTATGTCAGTACCATCAGAATTCCTATTCGTAGAATCTTAAATACTGGGTTAAGTGAGACTACATCTGTTGCAATTCAGACAATGTTAAGGCAGATAATGACAGGCTTTGGTGAGTTGAGCTACTTTATGTACAGTGATAGTGATTCAGAGCCTAGTGGCTCAGTGCCAAGTCGAAACACGGACAGGGCAGAGTCACGGATTGGAAGAGGGGGTTCTGGTGGTAGTAGCAGTTCTGGTTCCAGTTCAAGTTCCAGTTCTAGTCCTAGTTCCAGTTCCAGTGGTGAAGGTTCAGAAGCTAGCTCAGAGGTATTTGAAGGCAGTAATGAGGGATCATCATCAGGTGCCAGGCGAGAGGGTCGACATAGGGCCCCAGTCACATTTGATGAAAGTGGCTCTTTGCCTTTCCTTAGTCTAGCTCAGTTTTTCCTCTTAAATGAGGATGATGATGACCAACCTAGAGGACTCACCAAAGAACAAATTGACAACTTGGCAATGAGAAGTTTTGGTGAAAACGATGCATTAAAAACCTGTAGTGTTTGCATTACAGAATATACAGAAGGCAACAAACTCCGTAAACTACCTTGTTCTCATGAGTACCACGTACACTGCATCGATCGCTGGTTATCTGAGAATTCTACCTGTCCTATTTGTCGCAGAGCAGTCTTAGCGTCTGGTAACAGAGAAAGTGTTGTGTAATTAAGATCCGAACTCTCGGCTGTGTAGCTGATAAAGTGATGGGCTAACAGGAAACTTTTATGTCCACTTTTTGAGTGGTGCTTAAATGTAAAGTAATAACCTGAATTGAGTCATTGCTTTCTGAAGGAATCATTGTCTTATCTCCAATTTCTGTTCCAGAATAAAAGGAAATATTTAAAAAGCAACATTTTTGAGACCTAAAAATCTGCTTTCAGTGCCAGTTGGATTGATAGCATCTCTTACTGATATTTTACCATATATACTTGTCAATTTCTCCTTTGTTATCTTAAAAGATCTGCCTTAGCAATGGCTCCTATCTGTTTCATATTATCTTTAAGAGTTTCCCATGCTGTAGGAGAGAGGGGCAAAGGAAATTTGTGATTTAGACTTAAGTTACAGTGTGTTTATCAGAAGTGATTAAAGCTGTATCATTCCCAGTTATTAGTTGACACAAATTCAGCCACATCCTGAATCTTGTTTGTTCTTCTTTCAGACTAGGTGATACTGGACATGTCAGTGTAAATAACACTAAGGTTAGGATCTTCTAAGTGTATAACTATCTCCTAAGCCCATCACTGTGGCACACTGTAGAGTGAGCTTATAGTTTAATCGAGATATTTATCTTGTGGAAATATTAAAAAAGCCTATGCTTGTGTAAGTGGAAAAAAATCACATTTCATTTGTTTAAAAATGTAAAGCTATTTTGTAGAGGCTCAGTACTTTTCCAATGCACTGTTGTATTAATGCATTAAAAATTGTAAAGTACCATGCTTAGAAATGAGAAAACTGCTTTTTGTGAGCCAACATAGGAAAAATACACACCAGACAAAGTACAAAGCTGCTTTCATAAGTGTGTAGATATCAAGAGCAGAACATATCTGTAATATTTAATGTATGTGAACAGCTACTGTGACATGCAAAAAAGGACAGTGCAGAATCAAAGTGCATTAAAAAACAATAAACATTGTGTATTTCAACTTGGATTTAGGCAGGATGTAAAAGGTGGGAGGTATAAAGAAAACTGCTCTGAAGAGTCTAAAGTAATAGGCAGTAATAGGCAGATGTGAACTGGTTTCATATAGTGAGAACAGCAGCTTGAAAGTGCTGTCCTATTTGAGTAGAAGAAACAAGATCAGCAAATTTGGCAGAGCTTTGGTTTAAGAAAAACAAACCACTACCACCTAGCACAAGTTAAATTAATGTTTTATAAGTCTGCTCCTCAATAAAAGGAGGAAAGAGACTATAAATCACTTTAGCATAAGAATTTGGAGTTGGTACAGATGAATGTGCTAATAGGAAAATCTTAAATTTATGTTGCTTTCAAAATTTGCATTTAAGGTACCAGTGCACACTTGCTAATATTTTAGTACTGTTAACACAGACCTAACATCTCGCATTGAGAGATCAATTGAAGAATTAAGGGATTTTAACCCTTTGTTGAAGGTGAGTCATGTTGGGCTATTTGGAATTTAAATTTTAATTGTGCTGCCCATATTTGAGGATGAGACTGCTGACTCACAATCTATGGACATGCACTTTATGTTGTTTTCTTAGTAGTAAGAATAGATTCATGATAACCTCAGAACTCTTGCCTAATTTCTCTTTCGAGGCCCATTGGGGTTAGGATTAGTTTTGACTGTGGAGCAGATATTTGTTTTTCTGGGAAAAGCTAACAGGCCACAAGAGGGATTGAACACGTCCTTGGCCTTTAACAAAATGAGCTAACTACCCAGACATTGTCAAATACTCTACAAAATAAATCTACTTTAGGAATTATCTGGCTACCTTCATTGTTATCAACTTAGCTGTAAAGGTTATTTCAAAGCACATTCTTTCATGTGTTCTGGCTTTCAGTCCTACCTAAGTATCAAGGAAATTTAAATTGTAAATATGGTAGTTGTTTACTAAGGATATGTACTGCTCTTGCAAGAAAATAATGTCCAAACAAAGCTTCACTTATTTTTTTTTAATATAAGCAGATTTCACTGTTTATAGCGCTTGTGTAATACATTTTATCTTTTTAAAAAGTTGTCCATGTAAAAGTCAGGATTTCTTTATATTCATGAGCCTCCTTGTCTCCTTTCTTAAGGGTGTAATCCACGGTTTTCAGATCTGCAGGGTAGTCCTGATTGGTTAGAAACAAATCCATTTTTCTCTTTGTATAAGATGGTCCATTGTTACTGGGGTGTTTATTTAAAATACTTTAAAAACAACTACAGCACATTCTAAACATAAAAGAACTGACAACAGCTCCCTAACCTCCCAAGATGTATTGCTCATTTGTGAAGTATTAAAGTTTAAGAGGTAACTCAAGCAAAATGCTGGTTATGAATGTAGGTATTGAAGCTATTCATAAACACTGGAAATAGACTTAAGTTTTTAGCCTTCAGTAGAATGTGCACATATTTGACCTGTACATGTGATCACCTTTATCAACAGCACTCACTAATTTCCATTGGATTGTGTAGAAGGAATTACAAATATTTAGTGGAATTTGCTACTTAATTTTTTATTTTGTGATGTCCATGACCAATACATACTCATTGTGGACATTGAAGGCAAGGTCATTTGTGTTAGGTGTACAGTGGAGAACAAAATCCTGTTTTTCCGCACTGGCATCCTAACACCTATTCTTGAGGGAGCGTTTTCTTGCAAAAGATTTTACATTTCATTTTGTATCTTTGCACTTTTTCTTTATTACAGAAAAGTTCTGTCTTTAAGACCTAGTTTGAACTTCATGCAGTAATAAGAATAAAAAACAATATTGGGAGATTACATTGTTCAAAGCATAGGGGGAAAGTACTAAAACCTGAATTTTCTTGAATATTTCAGATTTTTTTTAAAAAATTCACTTACTAATCTAATATGTTTGAAGTGTTTTGTTTAACTCCAAGCAGCTGACAAGGTTGAGATTTACTAGTACTAGAAACCAAATTGAACAAGTTAGGTTTTTTAGAGTTTACAGACATTATCTGTGGCAACACTAGGAGATGCCCATGTGAATATGGAATGTTTGCTCATAAAAGAACACATTAGTTTTACTTCAGTGGTATTAATGGAGGTGAGGATTGAATTCACATTAATGTTGGGATGTAGATAATTGTACGGTTCATAAGAATTTTAGTACCAGGAGATAGACACATTCTTTAAGAACATGATTATTGGAATTCATCCAGACTAAGATGAAACTGATTAGCTAAAAGTGTTAGTTCCTTCAAGTAATGTTTCCCCTTACCCCACCCTGTAAAATGTGTCCTTTCTGTGCCAAGTATTCTCTCCTAGTGTCATTGTCTCATATTTGCAAAGGGTTATTTATCATTAATATACTTTGTATATAACCACCTGCTTCCCAGGTGTCCACAACATGAGATGGGTCAAGCATCAGCCATGACTTTCAGTTAGTTCCCAAAATAACCATGTGGTGATAAGGAGGTAAATGTTGCATAATGCCTTTTGATAGGCCATTTTTACAGCTTGCTAGGAAACAGTGGCACCTGGTGGTGGTTGTGGATAATTTTCTCTTAAAGATGGAGGATATTTTTATTACCCCCCCCCTTTTTCTCCTTTGTTCTTTTGTGAATAAAAAAAAAATCATCATCTGCCTTATTTGACTTCTTAAAAAGTTTATTTTACTGGCTTCCCTGTCAGACGTTTTACCAATAATAAATACATAGAAGCCACACGTGCAGGGCACTTTTATTCTTTCCTAGTCTTATAAGACCACTGATTGTTACTTTCTGAAGTATTCTGTACCTTAATAATGCGAGATTGATAAGGCACAAGTTAGTGTCAGGTGTGGTTTTTTTAATTAAGTATAGTATAATTCAGTATATTTAATATTCAGTAACAGTGTTGTGATTCATTGAGTTAACTTGTAAATTGTGTGCTTTTGAAAAAAATGAAAATGTAAATTAACATTAATATGCTTCATTTGGAAAGTAAAAGTACAAGTTTGAAGGAACTAATATTTTACTTATTTTTAAATCAGATTTTTAGTAAGTGACTAAAGAACAGCTCTGAGTTCGGTTACTGTCCTTTACATTTTTTAGCATTCTGAAATTAAGAATTCTTGTCCTTAACTAAGGAAGTTCTGAAATATTATCTAAAACTCCCAAGTGAGTGATTTCATAAAAGTTTACAGCATAGAACAGAGCTTTCACTTGGGTGTCAGAATTCTAAAGGGATAATAACCAAATAGTTTTTATCAGTTTTATATCAGTTTTAGGATTCTGTAAATGCTTATATAGGTTTTGATTCAAATCTGGAAGGGATAGATACCTCCAGTACTCAAAATTACAGTAGGTTTTTTTTTTTAATGTCACTTGGATTGAATGGTAGATGTCTTAAAGACTTGCAGTTAAAGTGAGCCCCATCATACCACTGTGCCTCATTAGTAAAAGGTTCCTCTATCTGTTCCTCATCTTGCAGATGTATTCCAGTACCAAGGTATGGTTGAACCAACTGCCCAGCCTTAAACTCTATTTAGTGGCCCATTATTAACACTCTTTTAACTGATGGATTTGTATGTTTTAACTGTCCAATGTTTGGATTTTACCTCTTGATAGCTCCATTTGTCCCAGTGCTGCTTTTGAAGATGTAGGGCCATGTGATCAGGTATCAAATTGAGTAGGTACGCAGTTTGCCTGGTTATGTGTATGTGTGCCTGTTATCTTCTCCCAGGAAAAGCTGCTTTGGTATAGATGTTTACTTGGATTCATATAAAGGACTGGGTAGCATTCTTGGAAAGCTTTCTGAAGACTGTAAGAACCTGAAGGAACTTGGAGGGAGAATATTAACAAAGGCTGCCTTTATGTCTTTGAATATGAAGCACATAAATGTATGTTCTGTATAGACTAAAGTGATTGTTATACCAGGGCTTCCTGACCTCTGGGAGAGACTCAAAAAAGCAGAGAGGAGCACAAAGTGAAGTAAATTTGGTTGGCTTGCTTTATCTGTTTTCTCATTTTCTTTTAATTTCAACCTGAACATAATACCCTTCAATATCTATCCAGCAGAATCCTGGTTGGGAAGCCCTGTAATAAATTTTGAGAATGTACCGGATTTCTTTTTTTTTTTTTCTTTTTTGTACAGTGCTTTTACACCTGCTAAAAATTAACTTGTTTAATGCAAAACAAGACCTTGAAAGGTCAGTCATATTAAAGCTGGTTTGATTATTAATAGTTATCTTTTAGGAAGAAGCTTTTCCCCAATGTAAGATGTCATACTGCAGATTTAAAATATAGACTATCAATAAAATGCATGAAGTGATCATTTGTGCTTGATCATCTCTCCTTGGGTTTTTTCTTTAAAAGGGGGAATCTAGTAAAAGTTCTATTGCTTCAAACCATTGTCAAATAGACTTGGTTTTTAGAATCAAGTGGAATTATAATCCAACCTTGATTTTGATTGCTCTCACTGCACAGTGTAGGCACATACTGGTTTCTGTGGTATAACTTCTGTTTTATCTGTGTTGTATAGTTGGATGGCTTAATCTTTGGTAAAATAAAAGACTAAAGTATGTTCTGATACAAGAATCCTGGGAACATTTATGTAAATGTTTTAATTAGGACCATTTTTACTGTTGTATTCTCGTCATTGCCCTGACCACTCCCTTGCCTTGGCCTTTATGTAGATAAAAACTTCTGGGTATGCATGTGTGCTTGTGCAGCCCCTTAAACATGTGTAAGCCACTAAGATATCCTTGTCTCAAGTAGCCCATCTCATTCTGATCCCAGGATAAAGACTTCACCTTACTATTTCTTTAGCTAGGGGTAAATTTTATAGTTTAATTTCCTCTGATGTGTAGAGCTCTCTTATCATTGGCTTTGGCACTCACTTCCCAGATAGTTTTGGTGTGGTCAATTCTTCACCTCATGACTTTCCTAGAGTTTTGATTTTATTGTTCATAGTTCTGTTCTTTGCAACTCAATACCACCAAAAAGAAGTTTGTATTGTAGACAGCATAAGTTAAGGCCCAGGCATCTTTTGGAGAAAAAGTGGAAAAGACCCAGATGTCTAGAACTGCAATCTTAACTAGTAATTTTTATTTACTACTTTTAAAATATTTTTAAAGAATTACATAATTTTGGGGACCAGCAGTTGGCGTAATGGCTATGTCACTAGACTCCCATGTGTTTGGCCATGGTTCGAGTCCCAGACCCAGTGGCTTAAACTCATGCCGGGCGCGTGTGCATGTGTGCCCAAGATCCCTAGAGAAGAAGGGACTGCGGCCTGTCCATCCTCCCTGGGAGTGGGTGATTTCTCACTTTCTGTCTCTCTGTGTCTTTCTGGTGAGGACACATGCTCTATAGCAAAAACCTGGGAAAAAAATTTTTTAAAGAATTATTTAATTTTACTTGTTATTCAGTTTGACCAGAGAGAGCAAGCCACCAGGTCCGGGACTCGAACCAGTCAGCCATGTGGGAGTCCAGCACCTTCACTGTGCCACCTGTCTACCCAGTGGTCATTTTAAAAAATACAAAAGCTATGGGGCCAGTAGGTGGCATGACAGTTAGGATTGCTGGATTTACACATGGCCAACTGTGGTTCAAGTCCTGGACCTGGCGGCTTGCTTTTTCAATTTCCCTTTGGCTCTCTCTGGTCAAATATTAAAAATGATAACAAAATTAAATAATTTTTTAAAAGAGATTTTTGCTATAGAGTGTGTGCACTCACTAGAGAGAGAGAGACAGCAAGAAATCACCCTCCAACCCTGGGGGGATGGCCAAGCCACAATCCCTTCTTCATTCTCTTGGAATCTTGGGCACACACACACACACACACACACACACACACACCTGGCATGAGTTTTAAGCCACAGGGTCCAGGACTCAAACCACAGTAGACTATCTGGGAGTCCAGTGATGGAACGATTATGCCATCTGCTGCTCCCATAAATCTTTTTTAAAAATATGAAAACTAGAGTCTAGTTTCTTTGAGGTCTTGTCTTTCAGGCAACATCTAAATTTTATGACCTTGCAAGTGGACTGCTAATCACTATATTGTTTGTTTAGAGATTTTTTCCTATAGGGCGTGTGTACTCACCAGAGAGAAAGCAAGACATCACCCCACAGAGGGGATAGCCATGCTGCAATCCCTTCTCCATTCTCCTCTTGGGATCTTGGCCATACTGCATGCATGCACACGCATCCGATTGCGACGTGAGTTTCAAGCCTCTGGGACTGGGACTTAAACCACAGTCGGCCATGTGGGAGTCCAGCAATGTAACCATTACACCAAGACTGCTAATCATGATATTAAAAATAGCTAAACTGCAGATTGCAGTCAGGCTTTGTATTAAGTACTCCATGTTATTTAATCCTTCCAGTGATAGAAGTATTACTGTTTTATAGGTGATGCAAATGAGATACTCGGAGTCTTCAAAAAGTTTGTGGCAAAAGTATAATGAAAACTGCATAGAATTACTTTTTTTTTGGAGAGGTTTTTGCTATAGGGTGCATGCGCTCTCCAGAGAAACAGAAAATGAGAAATCACCCCCCCCAGGGGGTATGACTATGCCATAATCCCTTCTCCATTCTCCTCTCGGGATCCTGTGCATGCACACACACACACACACACCCGGTGTGAGTTTAAGCCACCTGGTCTGGCACTCAAACCACAGTCGACTACATTGGAGTCCAGCGACAGCCATTACGCCAACTGCTGGTCCCTGGAATTACTTTTTTTGTAACCTCATACTTTAATTTCATTTTTCCATGAACTCTTTGAAGTCCCATCATACAGATGTTTGGTAATTTGACCAGCATAACCTAGTAAGTGACAAAGTATTTCCACTCATGTTTGATTCTAGAGTTTATTGTCCTTGTGCTTTTGGGGTTTTTTAAAGAATTATTTTATTTATCTGTATTTATTTTAATTTGACCAGAGATGGACAGAGAGAGAAAGTGAGAAAGCAAGCCGCCAGGTCCAGAACTCAAACTGCAGTCAACCATGTGAGAGCCCAGTGCCCTTCACCACCACCACCACCTGCCAGCCCCTCGTGCCTTTAATTTTTTTTTTTTTTTCAGAGCCACCAGGTGGCATGGTGATTGGGGCACTGGATTCCCACGTGGCTGACCACGGTTGGAGTCCTGGACCCGGCAGGTTGCATTCTCACTTTCAGTCTCTCTCTCTCATTTCTGATGAACACATTCTCTCTTTCTCCCTCTCATTTCTGGTGAGCACATGTGGCCTGTAGCAATTTTTAAAAGTAATGAGAGAAAATTAAATCCTTAATTTTTCATTTAATTTTTTTGGTATAAGGTGTGTGCATTTGCTGGAGACAGAGAGAGGGAAAGTGAGAAAGCATTCCCCCCAGTAGGGATGGTCAAACTGCAATCCCTTTTCCATTCTCAGGATTTGGGGTACTCATTCACATGCACCTGGAGTATTTTTCAAACTGCTGGGTCCAGGACTTGAACCACAAAGTTGGCCATATGGGATCCAGTTGCCTTAACTACCACAGCATTGACTGACCCCCCCTTGTGCTTTTTTTTAAGTTTGTTTCTTCTGGGGCCAGCAGGTGGCAAGGTGGTTAAGGGCGCTGGCCTCCCACATGGCCAACTGTGGTTCGAGTACCAGATTTGGCGGCTTGCTTTCTCACTTTCTCTCTTTCTCTGGTCAAATTAAAATAAATAAAGTTAAATAAAACAATTATTTTAGAAAAAAGTTTGTTTCATCCTTGAGAGAGACAGGTAGCTCCCACATAGGTCTTCATACCAGATCCACCCCTATCCCTAGCCAGCCCAAGGGCACGCATGCACGTGCCTAGCATGTACCAGGAGACCTCAGGATGCAAACCTGGGACTTTATATGTGGACCCAGTTATATTACCACTGTACATGTCTGCCCCTGATTTGCTTTTTAGTATTTATCCCAAGCCTTAGACTAGATTGTTTATGAGGTATAAATTCTTAGACTAAACATCAGTTTGGGCTAGTTTATCAAGAAAAAAATGGCACATTATTTCTTCTGAGGGAAATTTTAAAGGTCATATATTTTAAATTCAGTATATCACTTTGGGCTTTACTGGGTCATTTGGTAGCCTAGTGGTTAAGGCAGCTATTAGGTTGTTGGTAAAGTCATGATTTGCTTTTATATGCAAAAAATGCATGTAACTTTCCTGATGACCCAGTAGATCCAAGGTGGTTGACTATGGTTGTCCCTGTCTCTTTCCCTCCCCCTTCCTCCCCATCCTAGTGAATGCATGTACCCTCTAGCAAAATTTAAAAACAAATCATCACTTTGGGCTTTACCAAATATATATAAAGCACTGTAAATATAATATGAACCTTCATTTTAGCAAGCGTTTTGATCTCATAATCAGCCCTAGGGCAAAAGGTATTAAGATGTTTTTCAAAAATCATTTTCAAAAATCTGGAAGTAGACTAGAATAAAAGTTTGGGAGCATATTTAATGGTGATCTTGGCTCCTTATTGCTTGTGTGCTTGGCCCCAATTACAACATGATTTGAAATATAAAATGAATGCATTGCAGTTGCCTTTTTTTTGGAGAGGTTTTTGCTATAGGGTGCGTGCACTCACCGGAAAGAGAGAGACAGAGAGACGGAAAGCAAGAAATCACTCCCCAGGTGGTTGGCCACGCTGCAATCCCTTCTCCATTCTCTTGGGACTTTGGGCACGCACACACATGCATCCGGGTGTCAGTTTAAGCCACTGGGTCTGGGACTCGAGCCATGGTCGACTACATGGGAGTCCAGCAACATACCTATTATGCCAACTGCTGGTCCCTCAGTTGACTTTTTTCTAAAGTATGCCAGCTAGGTTATTGTCATCCAGGTATATATCCTTTAAGGTTAGTTGCCTCAGCCAGTCATAGGCATTCCAAGAATGTTATCACTTGGGGCCAGCAGATGGCATAATGGCTATGTCACTGGACTCCCATGTAGTTGACCGTGGTTCAAGTCCTGGACCTGGTCATTTAAACTCACTCCGGGCACGTGTGTGTGCGTGCCCAGGATCCCAAGAGGATAATGGAGGAGAAAGGATTGCAGCGTGGCCATCCACCCTGGGGGGTGATTTCTCACTTTCTGTCTCTCTGTCCATCTGGCGAGCACACGCGCCCTATAGCAAAAACCTCTCAAAAAAAAAACAAAAAAAAACAAACAAAAAAAAACAATGTTATCACTGTTCAGAAGGTCCTTGGAATGTGTTTAAATTACTATTAAAAACAAGTTTATGAACTACTGAGAGACACAACCCTATTCAGTTTGTTAATTTTATTTGCTTGCCACCCTGGAGATGAACCTTGCCTGTTAGCAAGAATTTTCTTTTTCTCAATGGACAGAAATTTGTCGCTGAATAGTATATTCAGGAATGTACTATGTACTCTAAAGATAATGACAAGGTATTTCCAAATAGGTGCAGCAGTAATGTTTATGATAAGTAAATGACTGATGAGGTTTGAAAAGATTATAACACCTTGTTAAATATTTGAAGCACAAGTAGAAAGTCAATCTGCAGTCACAAGGAGCAGAGATGTTTCAGGGAGGAGACATGTAAATAGAAAATAAAATATTACCAAAACCTTAAGAGATTGTGGTAGGCAGTTAGTCATGAGCAGGCAGCCCTAAGAGAAAAGGGAAAGGCTCACCTAGCCCCGGGTGCCAGGAGGGTGAAGCAATTTGCCATCTTCCTTCCTTGAGGCCTGAGGGAAGCACACAGGGATGATTTGTAGATTTTTCTCTTATCAAAAAGTCCCAAGCAAGCATTTTGGTCAACACGCTAATCCCCAAGTAAGCATTTTGGTCAACGCCCTAATTCCCACTAGGATGATAAATTAATTAGGCTGTCTAATTAAACAACCTGACTCACACTGGGCATGCGCAATTAGGTAATCAAATTCCTCATTCTTTACCTGTGAGAAGTGTGCAAGCACAGGAGAAAACGCACAGATTCAAATTCAAATGAAGGACATAAGTAATATGACAGACCTCCCACCAATAAATATTCATAATCACCTCTAGTAATAAAAGTAATAATTAACCAGTATCAAGCGCAGTTGCCACCTGGCAATCTACCTGCCCAAGAGTCTTTTGGGTGTATGTTCCTTTCTTTCCTATTAAATCTTCTTTTCTACCTACTTTATTCGTGGTTGCAGTTTCATTTTGCACCTATGGACAGATCTCTAATTTTAGTGATCTGGACCCAAAGAACCAAGGACTTCACAACACAGCTCGACACTCTCCCATCCGTTAACAAGATGTGCATACTATAATTATTCACCTCCATTCAAATATATCATAGCTGCTAGAGCTAGTATGATACTTTAGGGGACCTGTAAAGGGCAATGGGGTAAACAAAGGCTCATCAGAATTTTAAGTTTGTTTTCTCAGCTGATAGGAGGTAAATGTGTATCATGCTCCCCCTAGATCCTAGGCATTGTGCTGGTCCTAGATTTCCCTTCCCTTTGTTTTGAGCAGGATTGGGACTTGAAGCCTCTGGAATATCACCAAGTTTCTTAGGGGACAGTGTTTGTGACTGGTGTACCTACTTTAAAAATAAATTTTACAGTTGGTTTTCTATATGGGCTAAATGTTCTAGAATAGCACAGTCCAGTAAAAATATGTAATGTAAAAAAATTCCAGCAACCACATTATAAGAGGTAATGTGTAAGAAAATTAAGTTTAATAATGTATTTAGCCTAATGAAGTAAATATTATTTCAATGTGTAATCAGTATAAAAAATTATTAGTGAGAGATTGTGACTTTTTTTAAGAGATCTTTTTTGCTATAGGGAACATACACTTGCCAGAGAGACAGAGAGAGAAAGAGAGAAATCACACCCTGGGGTGAATTATCATGCTGCAATCCCTGCTCCATTCTCTTGGGATTTGGGGCATACATGCACACGTGCCTGGGCCTGGTGTAAGTTTCATGCCATCAGGTCCAGGACTCAAACCACAATTGGCTATGTGGGAGTCCAGTACCTTAATCACTATGCCATCTGCTGACCCCATGACTTTTTTCTAATTGCCAGAGGGCATGTGTGCTTGCCAGAGAGAGAAAGGGAGAATAAGAGGGATAAAGCCCCTCCCTGTATGGGTGTGGTTACATTGTAATTACTTCTCTATTTCTTCTTCCTGTCAGAATTTTGGGCACACAAACATAAGTGCCCAGCATGTTTTTCAAGCCTCCAGGGCTGACATTTGAACAAGGGTCAACCGTGTAAGATCTGGCTTTTATTTATTTATTTATTTATTTTGGAGAGACTTTTTGTTTTGTTTTGTGTTTTGTTTTGTGTTTTTTTTTGTTTTTGTTTTTGTTTTCGTTTTTTGCTGTAGGGTGCGTGCGCTTGCCGGACAGACAGAGACAGAGAGACAGAAAGCGAGAAATCACCCCCCAGGGGGGATGGCCTTGCCGCAATCCCTTCTCCTCCATTTTCCTCTCTGGATCTTGGGCACGCACGCACATGCACCCGGTGTGAGTTTTAAGCCACCAGGTCCGGGATGCGAACTGCAGTCTGCTACATGGGAGTCCAGCGACATAGCCATTACGCTAACTGCTGGTCCCATGGTTTTTATTTATTTATTTTTTTTTGGAAAGGGGGCAGATACGAACTTTATTGAGCCTATCCACCATAGTGGATATGTCTGCACAAAACGAAATGCTTGTTACTGTAACTTCTGCATCACAATTAAAATCCAGTTTTTTTGTTTGTTTGTTTGTTTCTTTCTTTCAAAAACAATCAGGGCTAGCAGGCACTAGATCCCACATGGCAGACAGCATAGTTTAGTCCTGGATCTGACAGCTTGAAAAACATGCCAGGCACATATGCATGTGTGCCTAAAAATCCCAAGAGAAGAATGGAAGAGAAGGGGTTACAGCATGACCATGTTCCTGGAGGGTGATTTCTCACTTTCCCTCTTTCTTTGTCTCTTTTTCTGAAGAGCAAAAGTGCACTGTAGCCAAAAAAAATCACTTCAAAAAAGGCAATCAACTCAAAACCCACTACTTTGGAATCAGATTCTTTGAAGCCACAGTAACAAATGTAGTTAAGACTTAAGTGCAGAAATTTGGTTAGTTGGAAAGCTAATTAAACTTCCAACTTGCTCAAATAGAATTACAAAAAGGAAAAAATGTGTTTTTCACAGAGATACCGTCCACTGGAATCAACACTGGACAGCTGTTATAGTATTTAGGGTCCTGAGATAATAAGGAATCCAAGCATCCTTTAGACAGTCTTCTGTTGTCCTTTCTTCCCAATCAGAGATTTGTGGATGTCTGGAATGATGCCACCACCATCAATTGTAGCCTTTATAAGAGAGTCCAATTCTTCATCTCTGCAGATAGCAAGTTGCAAGTGATGAGGTGTAAAACACTTTGCCTTTAAATCTTCTGTTGCATTTCCTGCCAGTTCAAGTACCTCTGTGGTGAGGTACTCTAGGATCACATTGTTGTACACAGCAGCAGTTGCTCCCATACATCCACAGCTGGTCATTCTAGATTTCAGGTGTCTGTGAATACAGCCCACTGGGAACTTCAAGCAGGAAACTGACTTTGTCTTGGCCTTTGCAGAGTCACAACCTTACTGCCAGCCATTTTGAATTCTGCTGAAGCTCACACAAGGCAAAAAAGGCTAGTCAGACAGAGTGAGATATCCCTACCTACTCTGTTGCACCGTGATTAAGACTGTTGGGATCTGGCTCCTAAGTTTATTTTTTCATGATCTAAAGAGCACATGTGTGTACACCCCGCAACAGGTTCCTGATACCACAGTACACCTCAGTCTTCAACCCATCCAGATCATGAGTACGCATGTGCCAGGAACACTGAGGAAGGTCTCCAGACTTAAATCAGGAACCGAGAAGAAGATTCCACATGGCCCCTGTGAACTAGATATTTCAGGGGACAGGAGAAATGAAGATTTTCTACTCATAATTCAGCCTCCAGCAAGCAAAGCTAGTGTGGTAGGGAGCCCCTCTGGCCTTCTATCTCTGTCTCTGTGTCTCTGAGGTCTCTGTCTCTCTCTGCTCCTGTCTCCTCATTTTTTTTGTAATTTTTCCTTTTTACGATTTTTTTAAAGGTAAAGCTTTTCTCTGGCTCTCAGCTCCACCTTTTGTTTTGTTAATAATCCCTTCTGGTCCTTCCTCCCAGGCAGGAGAGTTGAGCCCTTCCTTCAGAAGAAGATTCCGCATGGCCCCTGTGAACTAGATATTTCGTTCGGTGCGCTAGCCCACCGCACGGTTTTCTATTTTGCGATTTTTCTTTTTAAAAAAGAACAGTAATTACAATTTTTTAATTTTTTTGTCTTTTTTTTTTCTCTTTTTGTTGTTTCCCTCTCTCTTTTTCATTTTCCTTTTTCTTGTCTCTCCACCCTCCAATATTCATTCAATGTGCTTTTAGACGCATCTAAGAACACTGTAGTTAAACATCCAAATACTAATAGGGTTAAAGTATTTCCCAATATCTACTGAATCTGCTGCACCAGCGATCACAACAGAACGGCAAACAGATTCTAGATCACCTCTGTCTGCTTGCTCCTGAACATTCAGGCTGAACTTCAAGAATTTGAAAGAAACACACCATCCATCAGATGATAAGAAATCACCACCGGATCACAAGAAATATGGGAAAACAAGAAAATACCTCTCCTCAAAGGGAAAAGAGTAACTCTCCTTCATCCACAAGCAGTTCAGTGAAAGTCATGGAAATGTCTGATAAGGAATTTAGAGCATTCATAATGTCGAAGCTAACAGAGATGGAAGAGAAGAGAGACAATGAACTGCTAAAGAGAAAGGAGAAAGAAGTTGACGAGTTCCAGGAGATGAGGAAATTCTTGCAAGATCTAAAGGAGGAATTACACACTTTACAAAAGACTCAAACGGAACTGCTAGAGATGAAGTCTATAATACAAGAAGTCAAAATCTCCCTTGAAAGTATTAAAAGCAGACTAGATCATTCAGAATATAGAATCTCAGATGTAGAAGAGAAAATGGCTGGCTTAGCAAAATCCACCATGAAGACTGAGAAAATGACCCAAAAATTTGAGAATGATATGCGAGAAGTACTGGATACCATCAAACGTCCAAATATCCGGATAATTGGCATTCCAGAAGGTGAAGAGACCCATAAGGGCATTGATAATCTATTCCATGAAATCCTGCAAGAAAACTTTCCAAACCTAGAGAGGCATTCGAAGATCCAGTCCCAGGAAATACAAAGGACCCCAAATAGAATCAACCCAAGAAGATCTTCTCCAAGACACATTATAGCCAGGTTGACCAAAACCACAGACAAAGACAAGATACTAAGATTGGCAAGACAAAAACATCAAGTTACCTACAAAGGACATCCCATTAGGCTAACAGCAGATCTCTCATCGGAAACAATGCGAGCAAGGAGAGAATGGGAAAATATATTCAAAGTGTTATGAGAGAAGCAATTTCAGCCAAGAATACTGTACCCGGCAAGATTATCTTTCAGGTGGGAAGAAAAGACAAGAACATTCTCAGATAAGCAAAACCTGAAAGAATTTACCAGCACCAGACCAGATCTCCAAGAAGTTCTCAAGGGTGTGCCGTATCAGGAAAATTAAACACAGACACATGGAAATAAGAGTCCAAAAACTAAGAAAGTGGCCAACTTAATCATAGGGACAAGTCTGGAGTTGAATATTATATCCCAGAATTTAATCAGGAAAATTGAACCAGAACAGAAGATAAAAGTACATGAGACTGATAGGTTAATGCACTTACCATTTGAACAGAATCCTAACCTGTTTCCTGGCTTTAAGCAAAGTTCCTTGGCGCTTCTTTGAGTTAAGTTAATACTGGTTTTCTTAGTAGTAATGAGTGAACTCACCATTGAAAGTAGTTAGATTATGTAGGAAATTGTGTGATCAATACAATGTGGTTGGGAAGGGAATGAAGGACAATTGTAGACACTGGAGGAGGTGTGAGACGAGGGTGGGAAGGGACAGAGGGTCAGAAAGAGGGGTGGAAATAATTCTAGGAACTAGTAATGGAAAATTTTTTGTAATGTGCATGATTGAGTCACTATGCAGTGTGTACTGGATGGGAGATCGCATTTTGTATGCTGTGATGATGCTTAGGGAAGGAATGTAAATTGAGTTACAAAAAAAAAAAGGTTCAGGAAAAATATATATATATCTATTCAATGACTGTAGTAGGATATGTAGCCACAGCTAGGTGCTACTTTATAGGATGCGTAAAGTTAGACTTGTGTTCATGGAAATGTGTGTATCACCTCTGTTGGCTATGAGGGTATTTGGATTGATTAGGGTCTTTGGCAATTCAATAAAATGTGGGGGAAAAACAGTATAGAAAGCAAACATAGATACCAGAGACAGTGTGGGAGGAGAGTGGGAGATGGCAGAGGGTAAGAGATAGGGAATCAAGGATGTGGGGAAAAAAAGCAAAACATACAGAAAACAAGAAACGGAAGATCATTTGCTGACAATAACATGTTTGTTGATGTGCTTGATTGAGACAATATACAGTGTACTCTGGATGGAAAATCTCATTTTGTATGCTGTAATGATGTACAGTGAATGAATGCAAATAAATAAATTGAAATAAAAAAATAAAATTAAAAAAATCAGGAGCCTTCCCATATGAGATTACCTTGTAGAGTGTTACATTTTACTGCTACTCCACACAACACTTTATTTTTCATTCCAAGTCTTCAAACTCTGGTATATATTTTACACTTATAAGTATGCCACAATTTGGACAAGGCACATACCCAAAGCTAAATAACCACAGGTAGCTAGTAACTAACATATTGGACAGTATAGTTCTAGAACAATATTGGAGAGATTGATTAAAAATGGGTAGGGGGTAGGACCAGCAGATGGCATAATGGTTATGTTGCTGTACTCCCACATGGCCAATAGCAGTTTGAGTCCCAGACCTGGTGGCTTCAAACTCATGCTGGGTGCCTGTGGATGCATGCCCAAAATCCAGAGAAGAGAATGGAGAAGGGATTGCAGTATGGCCATCCTCCCTAGGGGGTGATTTCTCACTTTCTGACTCTCCTATCACTCTCTGGTGAGCACATGTAGCCTATAGCAAAAGCATCTTTCTTGAAACAAAAAACTGGGTAGGGGGAACCAGCAGGTGGCATGATGGTTAAGATGCTAGACTCCTACATGGCCAACTGCCTTTCAAGTCCCAGACCTGGTGGCTTGAAAGTCATACCAGGCATGTGTGCATGTGTACATAAAATCCTAGGAAAAGAATGGAGGAAAAGAGATTGTGGCATCCTTCCTGGGAGGGTGATTTCTCACTTCCCTTTTCACTGTCTCTGTCTCTCTCCAGTGGATACATGTGCTCTATGGCAAAAAATAAAGTGGGTAGGAGGCTAGCAGGTGGTGTGGTTAAGGCACTGGATCCCACATGGATGACTCTACAGTTTGAGTCCTGGACATGGTGGCTTGAAAAACATGCCAGGAGCATACATGTGCATGTTCAGAATTCCAAGATGAGAATAAATGAGAAGGGATGGTTATCCTTCTGAGGGGTAATTTCTCAATTCTCTTAAAGAACTCAAAAAATGTGATAACAAATTGACAAGGCACCTTAACCTTTTTTTTTTTTTTTTTTTTTGGAGAGGTTTTTGCTATAGGGCACGTGCACTCGCCAGACAGACAGAGAGAGACAGAGAGATAGAAAGCAAGAAATCACCCCCCAGGGGGGATGGCCACACCGCAATCCCTTCTCCTCCATTCTCCTCCCGGGATCTTGGGCACGCACGCACACATGCCTGGTGTGAGTTTAAGCCACTGGTTCCGGGACTCGAACCGCGGTCGACTACGTGGGAGTCCAGCGACATCGCCATTACGCTAACTGCTGGTCCCAAGGCACCTTAACCTTTGATTTAACTTTCACTTAAATGACACACAGTAGTCACTTGTGGTAATCCTGAAGGCTGGGAACTTCTTCGAGGGCAGGATCTGGAGCCTGATCAGAGCCTCTGCCTCGAAAGAAACTCTGTTTCCAAAGTGGACAGCCTGGGCATTAAACAATGCCCATAACTGACATCCTCATGTTCCCCACTGGGACCTCTCCCCAAGTGTGGAGCTGGTCATTAGAGAGAGAATGCACTGAGCTCTGAAGGGAGCTCGGGACTTCTAAAGTCCATGCTGGCCTTTGAAACTGAGGATTGATGGGGCCCAAGACCCCTACAGCTCCCCGTGGACATCTGACAATCTCACTGGACAAGCCTCAGGTAACCCTTAAAGTGACTAAGATTAATTTCTGTCTAAATCAGAGGTTAAGGTTATTTTTTTTTAAGTACAGTCATGCCAACAACTAAAAGTTCTTATAGCTGCCCCAGACTCTGTCCTCCCATCCTTGCCCTCCTACACTCAGGAGGAAGAAAAATTGGCCTACAAGTAGTTGCCATTACCAAATGACAGGCCAATAGTCCTCAAGGCCCTTGAGCTGGTCATCATAGAATAGGTATTCAGGCCACCTCTCCGCAACTAAAGGAGGAGGCCCCAAGTGAACCAGAAACTATACCTCTTGCCCACGGAGATAACCCTTTCGGTCCTCCCTATACTCAGTCTGAATCTACTTATAGGCCAGAACCTAAGGACTCCTTCATGTGCAAGAAACCACCTGAGAGGGACAGCATGTCCCAAGGGGCCTTGGCCCCCTTGCCAGTTTTTCCCCTCAAACAATGGGACCCTCTGAACTAAGTCCAGATGGTTTATTCCCTTTATGGTTTATTTCCCTTTCTCTATGAGTAACCTGTAAACTGGAAAAACTAGAATCCCTCCTTCTCTCAAAACCCACAATGTTGGGACCAGCAGTTAGCGTAATGGCTATGTCGCTGGACTCCCACGTAGTTGACCGCGGTTCGAGTCCCGGACCCGGCGGCTTAAACTCACGCCGGGCGCGTGTGCGTGCGTGCCCAAGATCCCGAGAGGAGAATGGAGGAGAAGGGATTGCGGCGTAGCCATCCCCCCTGGGGGGTGATTTCCTGCTTTCTGTCTCTCTGTCTCTCTCTGTCTGTCTGGCGAGCGCACGCGCCCTATAGCAAAAACCTCTCCAAAAAAAGAAAAAAAAATTAAAAAAAAAAAAAACCCCACAATGTTTAATTAATCTCTGTCCTTGAGACTGTTTTCTTCACCCATCAGCCTGCCTGGAACAACTGCCAGCAGCTCTTCCAGACTCCCTTTACCACTCCACTGCCTGGCCCCTACAGAGTCTACATCATCCTCACAGCCAGCCTTGGACCCTGAAGCCCTGGTTTGGGTCAGACACCACACTCCTGGCACCCTTGACCCCACTGCGACAGAACTTTCACTGTTATCTTGAGCACCCCTTCTGCTGTCAAGGTTACTGGGAAGCATCATTGTTTTCATCGCTTCCACTTGAAGCCTACTGCCTGGCTCCCTGACGCCACTGCCTCCAGGACCCAAAGATGAGGACTTCAGCCTTCCCCAGATCGCCTCAAGGTCAAATTGCATTGACTTTCCTGATATTTCTTCTCCTCTTTCCCCTTCGCCCTCCCCTCCCCACATAAACTTCCCTCTTACACCTGGATCCTCTCTGGACCACTGGTGCCTGCTCCTCCGCTGGCACTTACAATCCCCTTGTGGTTCAACCCCTTGATCACTGGGTTGACACCTGAGAGGGTGGCCTTTCTTAAGGCCTTTGCCTTTATGTCTGGGACAAGGACCCCTGTGTTGTTTTTACCATTCAAAAACAACTTGTCCTTCATCCCCCAATCCTGCCAGGCCTCTATGGCCCATCCTTATGGGCCTGGGCCTCAATTCTATACCAACCACTCTGGGGTCATTAGGGACATCCTGAGCTAGCTTCGCAAATGTCTCCTAGAATGTGAGGAGCACCGCTCCTGTAACAGTAATTGGTATCAGTCTCTCTTCTATTGGTCTCCCTGGCTCACCACCCTCATCTCTGCCGTTGCAGGTCCTGCCCTGCTTCTCCTCCTTGCCCTTCTCTTTGGCCCTTGTGTCATCCGTTTTCCCATTAGCTTTGTTCAAAACCGGATCCAACCTGTCAATCTCATGGTTCTCCACTCCCGCTATGAGCCGCTCCCCTTCTCTGAATCAATGATTTGATTCTCCAAATCAGAAGGGGGAATGTGGAAGGCTGCATATTAGATCTTCCACATGAACAACTGTTTGTCCATTTTGTTCCCTTACCCTAACATGGCTGTCTGCTTCTGTAAACCTGCTTGCTCTTCCCGTGAGAAAATAGCTTGTGCTAGCCATATAGAAAACCATACCTGGGACAACATCCTGTACCTGCTACTGTCTTTGCTAACTAGCCTGAAACCCTTTTGTTTAGCAATGTAACTGCTTACATGGAAACCCCACTCCCCTCAGAAATAATTAACCTGCTTGATTCAGCTTCTGTAATTGCTTGCATAGAAACCCCTGATAACTGACTGCCTATAAAAAGACTACTCCAACTTCAGTCGGGGGCTACAGTTCTGATTCTCAGCGCCCCTCCTCCACCTCCAAACCTCAGACTGTCGTCGCTGGCCAGCTAATAAAGACTCTCTTTAAACTTAATCTGGCTTTGGTGGTCGTTCATTCGGTGGCACTCTACAACAAAAGCTCCCCTGTGGATATATGTAGGCACCTTATCTCACCTATACTACTCTAAGACTAAATGGGCCTCATTCTTTTTTCTTTTAATATGCTAGAGGTCGTATATGCTGACTAGAGAGAGACAGAGAAAGTGAGAAAGGACTTCATTTGAGGGATGATCATGCCATGATCCCTTCTCCATTTCTCTCTCATCTTGGGATTTTGGACATGCACATGTGCTCGGCAAGTTTCTCAAGCCACTGGTCCTGGGATTCGAACTGTGCAGTTGGCCTAGTGGGATCCAGCCACCTTAACCACTTTTCCACCCTCTGGCCCATGTGTTTCAAAGCTATGGCGTAGAGTATCTATCCAAGTTTAAAAAGATATCTTTCTCTTCCCCTTTTATGAGGTTAAAAGAGTATGCTCCCTACCAAATACAGATATCTATTAACAATTAGTAAAAGACCTTCGCTGGTTGAGGATTCCATGATTAAAAGTTAGGGAAGTCCATTGTAACTGCAGCATTATGTAGTAGCCAATAAATAGTGGTTGCTCTATTTATTTATTGCAGGAATGCAAATACAGAGTTTTACATGAAACCTCTCTTAATTCAGGTCCCAATAGATATTAAAATTAATACAAATAATTTCCAAGCAGTTGATCTGAAATAAATACATTTAGAATATTCCTGGCATTTGTTAGAAAAGTGTAACCCAGATTTACAATCTGTTCTACTTTGCAACTAGATAGTAAGTGAGAGTGTACATGTGTGAGTTTCCTGGGGTAGAAGGGGAAAAGTTAACAACATGAGAATAAAAATTACCAGATCAGACTTCAGTCCCAATGAAAGCAAGTATTTCCCAACACCAAGTTTCTTTGATGCCATTGCTAAATGTTTGTTTTTGTTTGGCAACATGGAGTGAAATATTAACAGTCTTTGGAAGAACGAGCCTTTGGAGTTGAGGTTTTGGAGAAAGCTCATTTATTTGGCTTGGCTTTACTTGTATTTTCTGTTTGAATATAACGTTACATTTTTTGTGACCTTTTTATTTAAGAATCTGAAAACTGATTTAGTAGCAGAAGATGGATGTTGGTTTCTAGGGAGGATACTCCAACCTATCTCCAACATATGGACTGCTTGTTTTTTGTTGTTTTTCTTAGAGATTTTTGCCCTAGGGCATGTGTGCGAGCAAGAGAGAGGGAGAGACAGAGACAGAGAAAGTGAGAGGGAAAGTGAGAAATCACCCCCCAGGGGGGATGGCCATGCCACAGTCCCTTCTCCTCCATTCTCCTCCTGGGGTCTTGGGCACACACACACACATGCCTAGTGTGAGTTTCAAGCCACCAGGTCCAGGACTCAAACTGCGATTGACTATGCGGGAGTCCAGCAATGTAACTGCTATTCCATTTGCTGGTCCTGGGCTGTTTATTCGTAAGATGCCATAGGAGCACATTACCCAACTTTATTTTAGAATTTTTTATTTAGCCTCTCTAGACTAAAAGTGATAGGCTGGCCTCATGGCCTAGTGGTTAAGGAAGCTGGATCCCACAAGGCTGAATATGATATTTGAATATCAGCCTGGAAGCTTAAAAAAACATGCCTAGGGGACCAGCAGATGGTGTAGTGGTTATTTCTCTGAACTCCCACATGACTGACCATGGTTCTGGCTTGAAAGTCACACCGAGTGCATGTGCATGAGTGCCCAAGATCACTGGAAGAGAAGGGATTGAGGTGTGCTCCCGCCGCCCCCCCCTGCCCCCGCAGCAGGTGACTTCTCACTTTTCCTCTCACTGTGTCTGTCTTTCTCTCTCTCTCCCCCGCCCCTGGTGAGTGCACTTGTCCTAAGGCAAAAACCTCTCAAAAAAAAAGAAAATGAAAACAGTGCACATGTGTGCATGCCTCTCTAGACTAAAAGTGATAGGCTGGCCAAAAGGAGGGAGAAATGAAGGAGAAGAGATTGTAGTATGACCCTGCCCCACATACTTCTCTATCTTTCTCTCTCTCTGACAAGCACATGGACCATCTGGTAAATTAAAATAATAATAGTGATAAAGGTGAAAATCCAGGGCTGGTCCTGTAGCCTAAAGGTTAAGAGAGTCAGATTCCACATGGCTGTCTGTAGTTCAAAGTCTGGCCTCAACAGTTTGAAAAACACCCTTGTGATGGATGCCCAAGTTCCTGACAGGCTGGAAAAGTGGACAAGAAGGGATTGAGACATGACCACACCCTATTACAGAGTCCTTTCTCTCTCTCACTGGCAAGTGCACGTGCCCTCTGGCAGTTAAAAAAAAAGGTGAAAATACATTCATTCTGTTTTGCCTTGGTCCTGCCCTTTCCTGGAAAAAAGAGAATAATGGAACAGTGTCTGAGGCTCTGTTAGCATGAAGGTACATCCTTATTCCTGAGAAGGAGAGAGCAACTCAGTACCTAAGACCAAAACCTGCTGTATTTCTGTGGTGAAGAAGAAACTCTCCCCTAATAATTTAGCTATATTTCCAGCATATTAATTAATCCATTTTTTAAGCATTTATTCATTTTGATGGGGGTTGGGGAACACTCCTCACAGGGCCTTGACACTATGATCTATCCCTAGCCTTTGGCCAGCCCTAGATCATGGGTGTGGATCCACTGAAGTCAATAAGATCTCTGGATTTGAACTAAGAACCAACCCTTGTGGGGCTATCTCATAGAGCATTGTATTAGGTTGTACAGAAAGTCATGTATTTTTCTGTTTTTCTATGCAAAAAAATGTGTCATGATTTTCCAGACAACCTAATATTTTACCTCTACATCACTATTTGGTCCCTGTATTAAATTATTTTCTCCATATTTGGGAACAGTAGCATCTGACTTATTTTAAAAGAAAAATCACTCAGTCTAAAGTGCTAAATAGAAAGTTTCATTTTAGTATAGAAGTTATTAATATTTAGCAACCTTTGTACAGACATGGGCATTGGCTGAGTTTGCTCGCTCGCTCTCTCTCTCTCTCTCTCTCTCTCAGACTGAGGTCAAAACCTCCTGGAAAAATAATGAAGCTGGAGAGTCCCTTCTTGTTCTTTCCTTATATCTCATCTCAAGGCATTCCCTTTAGTTCATGCTATTGGTATGTTTGATTTTGAATAACTTCTAAGTTAACTGTTCAGTGTATATTACCTAGGCTTGGCTAATTACCTGTTCAGAAATGCCAGTTTATAAACTAGAGCCTATAAACTTGAGTGGGCTAGATTCCTGACGTGTTTGTGTGACTCAAATGTATACCCAACTACTCTTCCAAAGAGGTACTGCGAGACCCATGAGAAAGCATACTGCGATTTACAGCACCCCCTCTAATCACCACCACTAACATAAACTGCCAGCATGGTTCTGAAAGGGAGAGGGATGGAAAGAGATAGGGTATGGACTGATGTCTATGTCATATTCTGAAATGTGTTGAATACCTTTTTGTTAGTCGCTGGGCCTTTTCATATTTGTCCTCTTATTTGCTATTCATAATAATTAGGGGGCAATTGGATACTTGCATTTTGTAAATGACATAAAATCAGAGGTTAAGAGACATTCTGCAAGTCCCACTGCCAGTACTGATTATTCAAAAAAGTACTTCTTGAAATCTATGTCCCAAACATCATTCCAGGCACAGGGGTACTGTGGTCAACAAGAAAGAGGCCCTCACTTTCATGGAGGTTACATTATTTTAGAAACATTTTATAATTTATATGTAAAATCTCAGTAAAAACCATGTAAAATGACGGATATATCCATCATGCACGAAGGGTCAAAAAAAAAAAGTTTAAAAAGCATATACACACGGAATGTAAATTTTAGTTATAAAACAAGGATATAAATGAAAATTTTAAAATAATCTCAATTATTTGGCAACTCAACACATCATTGCATGAGAGAAATTTAATCCAAAAAAGTTTAATCTTATGAAAAACTTAAATTGGACAGTTTGTACACATGGAGTTAAAACATGTTTTTTAAAAAAGAAAGGCATAAAGCCAGTTTCTATCCTGAAATAATTATGTATAAAACAGCATAAAATCCTGAAGCTGGTTAGGAGTCACTAAGAGGGACTTGAGGTTACATAATTTTTTTGGAGAGAGAGTTTTTTTGTCCTTCCGTTATTTATTATAACATATGAGTCTAAAATTATAGCTATAAATTTTTTTATTAAAAATTGATATTTTAAAGAGTCCCTGTATTTTTCTTATTAAAATAATTTATAGTTATTTTATAATTATTTGGTTATTGCTATAGGATTTTTTAAATTTAATTACACTTAATCTTATGTCTTTACAGTATACATTTCTTTCTTTCTTTTTGTTTTTTTGGAGAGGTTTTTGCTATAGGGTGCATGCACTTGCCAGAAAGAGAGAGACAGAGAGACAGAAAGCAAGAAATAACCCCCCAGGGGGGATGGCCACACCGCAGTCCCTTCTCCTCCATTCTCCTCTCTGGACCTTGGGCACGCGCGCACACGTGCCCTGACATGAGTTTAAGCCACCGGGTCCGGGACTTGAACTGTGGTCGGCTACATGGGAGTTCAGCGACATAACCATTACATTAACTGCTGTTCCCAGTATACAACACAAATATCATGCATGTCAGTCAAGACAAAGATATTACTATGTATATTATCATCAGCAAATAGCTTCATATTTTTTTGTCAATTAAATATACTTTTACCTGTTTTTTCCTTCCCCTTTCCTTTCCCTCCCTTCCATATTAAACTTTTTTTTTTTTTTTTGGAGAGGTTTTTTGCTATAGGGCGCATGCACTCGTCAGACAGACAGAGAGAGACAGAGAGACAGAAAGCGAGAAATCACCCCCCAGAGGGGATGGCCACGCTGCAATCCCTTCTCCTCCATTCTCCTTTCAGGATCTTGAGCACGCACACACATGCGCCCAGCATGAGTTTTAAGCCACCGGGTCCGGGACGCGAACTGCAGTCAACTACGTGGGAGTCCAGCGACGTAGCCATTATGCTAACTGCTGGTCCCCCATATTAAACTTTCTTTTTCACATTTTATTGATTCACAAAAGATCTTAAAGTATGGACAAAGCTAGAATCTAGTGACAAGTGCACTGTAATTTTCTTCTGAAACATTTTTTCTCTCTCCATTCCCTCTTTTACTAAAGAGAGGTATAAACTAACTTATTTGCAAAAAATTTAAAAATTAGGTTAATCTCTATTTGGTCTGTTATTTGCACAAAGTCCCATAAGAATTCAATTTCTGATGCAAGACAACAGATACTATTGTATTATTGAACTTATGCAAATAACCATTCTGCCACAAAATAAGAATGCTTACAAATATTTTCCAATTGTAAAGGGGTCAGGAAGGGAGAAAAGTTAATGCTTCAATTAAAAAAAATATTTCTTTTAACAAATTGCTGAACATATCAACAATTCAAAAGAAAACAAAAATCCTTAAATCTGGAAGAAAAAACATAGAAGAAAATCAGTAATGTTTTAGAAAAAAGTCATACAATTCTGTTTCACCAGTTCAGTCTCATGTAATCTCTCTTTTGTTGAATTTGCAGTGTTACTGTGGTCTGACCTTTTCATTAACATTCAATATTATTATTGATACTTTAGAACTTGTCTCTCCCATTAAGTTGGCCTTTTTCTTGGTCAATTTTTGTTCTCTTATTTGTCTGTCTTTAGTTTTCCTGGTATAGTTCTCCCTTCAGAACTTCTTGAAGAGCTGGTCTGATGTTGGTAAATTCTTTCAGGTTTTGTTTATCTAAGAATATATTTTTTCTTTTCTTTCCATATGAAGGATAATCCTGCTGAATACAGTATTTTTGGCTGAAATTGTTTTTCACTTAACACTTTGAATATGTTTCCCATTCTTTCCTTGCTTGCATTTTTCATGAGAGGTCTGATGTTAGGATGATGGGATATCCTTTGAAAGTAATTTGATGTTTTTCACTTGCAAATTTTAGTATCTTGTCTCTGTCTGTGGTTTTGGTCATTCTGGCTATGATGTGCCTTGGAGAAGATCTTCTTGGGTTGATTCTATGTGGGATCCTTTGTATTTCTTGGGTCTGGATATTTGAATGCCTCTCTAGGTTTGAAAAGTATTCTTCCAGGACTTCATGGAACAGATTATCAATGCCCTGATTAGTTTCTTCACTTTCCGGGATACTGATTATCCTGATGTTTGGGCATCTAATGGTATCTAGTATCACTTACATATTATTCTCATGTTTTTGGTTTTTTATTTATTTTTGGAGATGTTTTTGCTATAGGGCATGTGTGCTCACCAGAAAGAGAAAGACAGAGAGACAGAAAGCAAGAAATCACCCCCCAGGGGGGTTGGCCATGCCACAATCCCTTCTCCTCCATTCTCCTCTCAGGATCTTAGGCACGCACGCACACGCGCCCGGCGTGAGTTTTAGCCACAAGGTCCAGGACTCAAACCGTGGTCAACTACATGGGAGTTCAGCGACACAGCCATTATGCAAACTGCTGGTCCCAGTTTTTGGATTATTTTCTCAGTCTTTTTGGTGAATTTTTCTAGGTCAGAGGTTCTGTCTTCTACATCTGAGATTCAATCTTCTACATGATCTAGTCTACTTTTAATACTTTTTTTTTTTGAGAGGTTTTTGCCATAGGGCACATGCGCTCGCTAGAAAGACCGAGAGAAACAGAGAGACAGAAAGCAAGAAATCACCTCCCAGGGGTAATGGCCACGCCACAATCCCTTCTCCTCTATTCTCCTCTCAGGATCTTGGGCATGCACACACGCATGCCCGGTGTGAGTTTAAGTCACCGGGTCTGGGACTCAAACCGCAGTCTACTACATGGGAGTCCAGCGACATAGCTATTACACTAACTGCTGGTCCCTGCTTTTAATACTTTTGAAAGGGGGCTTTGATTTCCTGAATTACAGCCTTCATCTCTAAGAGTTCCATTTGATTCTTTTTTTATGGTGTGTATTTCTTCTTTCTGATAGTGGAAGAACTTCTTCACCTCCTGGAACTCATTGTCTCTTTTCTCCTGCATTTTCTGGAGTTCATTGTCTCTCTTCTCTTGCATCTCTGTTAGCTTTGTCACTATGAATATCCTAAAATGTTTATCTGACATTTCCACAAGTTCTATTGTACTATCTGTAGATGATGAAGGGCTGTTCCTTCTCCCTTGGGGGAGAGATATTTTCTTGATTTCCCATATTTCTTGTGCCTCTGTGGTGGTTTCTGGTCATCTGGTGGATTATACGTTACTTCATACCTTCTTGGGGTTAATTCTTAGTGTTAGAGCCATTTGGAAGGAGATGACCTTCAATATTTCTGCAGTTCTGTTTCCCTGATTCTCCCCCAAGTAACCTGCACTTTTGTCAGTGGAACTGGATATTACAAAGGCCTCACAGTTTCCAGGTAATAGGTGCACCTGAGATGAGCTGCGGGATTTCAATTAAGAATTCAGAGGTGTGTGGGAGGTGATGAGCCACACTCATGCAGCTCCGTATTTCTCCCAGCTGCTCGCTTTGCAGACTCTCTTCTCTGATTTTTAGTCATTTGGTGATATATTCATGTTTTGCTAATTTGTTAGAGACTTCTGCTACTGTAAGCTCATATGCTTCGCTTTTGTGAGGTAGGTACTTCTATACCTATTTCCCCTCTACTATTGTGTTTTGCAACGTAAAAAGTAGATATGCACAGAAAGGAATTTTAAATTAGATTTTAAAAATGAGTTTCTCCCTATCTTTAGCAGTTCAGAGGGGGTTGAGGTTTTGTATGACCATAAAACTATTCAGATGTTTCCCTACTGTGTACCTAACCTGCCTAGACACTCAACGTGTGGGAAATGAGAAGCAAGGTGAAAAAGTCAGATAAAAGAAAGGAAACAAAGGGAAAAAGACAAAACAAAGCAATGCAAAGGGGGGGGGGAAGGTAAATAAAAATGAGAACCACGTGGAGCGCCATGTGAAAGGTACGGGGCTAGTTACACCTCAGATGCACATGGATTCTGAAATTAGCAAAGGAAAGGAGAGGTAAGAGACAAGAGACAGTACCTACAGATTTTTGAAAAGCATATATATGAGAGAAAAATTTGAGCGAAAAGGAAAGGGGAAGAGAGAGAGAAAGAGACAGAAAGAAGACAGAGACCACCTTACCTTGCTTTCTGCTATGTCTTGGGCTGGTAGGAGAGGTTTGGGGCAGAGGCTTTCCAGTTAAAGGGGCAGGACTAGGCCCACATCAGATGCACATGGATTCTGGCTTTTCACTGGGTGTTGGTCCTTTAGAGAGATTTTTGCTATAGGGCATATGAGCTAACCAGAGAGCTAGAGGGACAGAAAGTGAAAAATCACTCCCTAGAGGATGGCCATGCCATGATCCCTTCTCCTCCATTTTGGGCATGCACGTGCACACACCTGGTGTGAGTTTTTAAGCCTCCAGGTCTGGGACTCGAACCACATTCAATTACATGGGAGTCCAGCATTGTGTGACATAATCATCACACCATCTGCTGGTCCTGCAGTTACATTCTTTTTTTTTTTTTTTTTTTTTTTTTTTTGAGAGGTTTTTGCTATAGGGCGTGTGTGCTCGCCAGACAGAGAGAGACAGAGAGACAGAAAGCAAGAAATCACCCCCTGGGGGGATGGCCACGCCGCAATCCCTTCTCCTCTGTTCTCCTCTCGGGATCTTGGGCACACACACACACACGTGCCTGGCGTGAGTTTTAAGCCACCAGGTCCGGGACACGAACCGCAGTCGACTACGTGGGAGTCCAGCGACATAGCCATTACGCTAACTGCTGGTCCCTGCAGTTACATTCTAATAGGGAGAGGCAGACAATATATTTGTAAATACAACTTAAGATAGTAATTAAATGATGGGAGGGAAATAAAATGGGGTGGGCCTGGCCCCAGAGTGCAGCAGTTAAGTGTTGTGCAGAGGGAGCTGGATACCGTATGGTCAACTAAGACTTGAGTCCTGGCCCAAGTAGTTTGAATAACATGCTAGGCATAAAAGTGCATTCTCAGGATCCTGATGGGATGGAGAGACTGAGGAAAAGTGGATTGCAACATGACCAGTACCATTTGAGGAATGCTTTCTCTCTCACACATGTGCATGCACCATCTGGTAAAGAAAAAAGGAGAAAGAGTTAAAATGGTGTAATGTGCTTGTGACTGAGATGGTGTAGGGTGGTTGGAGAAGACCTTGCTGAGGTGATAGAAGCTGAGACCTAGAAAAATAGCAGGCTGAACACTCCAGCCCCAGGAGTGAGCATCCACTCATTATTTGAAGTGAAGAAAAGGGGGTAGTGTTGAAGGTGGAAAAGAAGTGAGAGATAAGGCAGGAACCAGTTCATGAGGGCTTTTTTTCCCCCAAGAATTTAGTTTAATTTAATTTAATTTCTATAATTATTTTATTTAACTTTATTTATTTATTTATTTTAATTTGACCAGAGAGGAACAGAGAGAGAGAAAGAGAAAGAGAGAGAGAGAAAGCTAGAAAGCAAGCTACCCAGGCCTGGGACTCGAACCATCATTGGCCATGTGGAAGTCCAGCGCCCTTAACCACCACGCCACCCTGCTGGCCCCCAAGAATTATTTAATTTTATTTATCATTACTATTATTTTTAAATTTGCTACAGGGCATATACAATCACTAGAGAGAGACACAGAGAGTGGGGAGGTGAGAAAGCAAGCCACCAAGTCTAGAACTCAAACCTTGGTTGGCCATGTGGGAGTCTACCACCTTAACAATCATGCTACCCTGCTGGCCCCCTCATGAGGGTTTTATAGCCTAAGGAAGGAAGATAAGATTTTGTTCTGAGATTAGGAACTGTTGTAGAGTCTTAATCATGGGAGTGAAGTGCTCTGATTTAATTACATGGAAAAATTAGGGCTGGAAGAGACCAACTTTAAGGCCACTGCATGACATCACAGTAGTAGACTCTCCTTTACCTTCCCTTTATCTTCCTCAAATGAAAATGCAGAGAAGCTGACCCATAGTATCCTGGAGATGGCTCTGCAGTGGTCTGGGCTTTTTATTTTTTTTATTTTTTATTTTTTATTTTATTTCTTTTTTTGAGAGGTTTTTGCTATAGGGCGCGTGCGCTCGCCAGACAGACAGAGAGAAACATAGAGACAGAAAACGAGAAATCACCCCCCAGGGGGGATGGTCACGCCGCAAATCCCTTCTCCTCCTTTCTCCTCTCGGGATCTTGGGCACGCACGCACACGCGCCCGGCGTGAGTTTTAAGCCACTGGTTCCGGGACGCGAACCACAGTCGACTACGTGAGAGTCCAGCGACATAGCCATTACGCTAACTGCTGGTTCCCAGTGGTCTGGGCTTTTGACTTCTCTTTCCGGGTCTTCCTGCTTTCCCAAGAAACTAAGTCTGTGAGATTCAAATAAGTAGTTATGCAGCTCTTTGCATTATTATAATCTAATTTGATTTGAATGGCCATTTCAGGGGGGCCAACACTGAGAAAATTTTCACATACTAGGACCCAATTCCACAAATAAGATGAAAAAAGCTTCATTAATAACTAGTCTAGCATTGCTCTGATTTTTGTTTTTGTTTTTTGCAGGATTGCCTAGGTGAGGAAACAAAGGGACAGCCAAGTATTTAATTTTTTAAAGAGCTAGCTAATTACACAAATTCGTTTAATTGGATGCCTCTTGGTGATTTTTTTTTTTTTTTGCTTGTTAATGATTTTACTGTTACATAATCTAAATTGGAATTCAGATAATTTAACATACATGTATAGATTAGCTAATATTCCCTGTCATTTAAAGATTGACAGTCACCCAATCCAGCTGCTTGCATCAAGCAGATTTATGTTTCAATCATCCTAAGGGAACTGGTATCTGAAAAGTGAGACTCTGGATTGAATGTTTCCAGTTATTGAGGGAATGTGGGATTCTAACCTAGCCATGAGGATAGGGGCCCCAATCTCAGCATCCAAGTTTAGCTCATCTTCTGGGTTTCAGATATAGGAGCAAAAGTGCAGGGCAGCTGTAGGGCCAAAGCAAAGGCAGTTATAGGCTACAGCATGAAGCCAAGCTACATGGAAATAAACTCTTTTCTGCTTGTTATGGTGGCATACTTACTTTTCTGGTCTAAGTAAGTAGGTCTATTTTACAGTTATACCTCCTCTCTCTGCCACACCAGTACTAACTGTTGGAGTGGGTCTGATGGTGACTTAGTAGCCACATTCCCTTTGGACCCCAGCAAAGCGTAGAAATGTTCAAGGTTGTAGGTGAGTACTTGTGGAGCCTGATTCATTTGTGGAGGTATCTGTTCAGGCAAAGCAACAAGTTTTGGAAAGAGGCTCTAGTTCAATGGATTAGGAAAGAACTATTTTGTTCTAGCCCTGCCTCCTGAATTGCAATGATACGGAGCTCAACAAATAGCCTATTTGCTATAGACACTATTCCTATGTAAGGTAAACCTGAGATAGTTAATTCTTGGTAGCTTCCCTGCCTCTCCCTCAAACTTCCCTGTATCTGCTCCTTGAACAAAATCTATTCACCTGGAGATCCAATGGAATTATTAGAATTGTGTCTGGATAAGGACCTATTTAAAGAGGCCCAAAGTCCTGAGAGGAGAATAGAAGAGGGGATTGTGGCATGGCCACCCCCCACCCCCCAGTGGGTGATTTCTCATTTTCCTTCTCTTTCTCCAGTGCGTGCACATTCCCTATGGCAAAAAGCTTTAAAAAAAAAAAGGAAGAAAGAAAGGAAGGAAGGAAGGAAGGAAGGAAGGAAGGAAGGAAGGAAGGAAGGAAGGAAGGAAAGAAGGAGGAAAGAAAGAAAGAAAGAAAGAAAGAAAGAAAGAAAGAAAGAAAGAAAGAAAGAAAGAAAAGAAAGGAAGGAAGAAAGAAAGAAAGGAAGAAAAGAAAGAAAGAGAAAGAGAAAAAGAAAAACTTGCATGTGTCTCAGCAAAGATTCCATAAATTGCTGAGTGATGTTAAAAAAGAAATCTTTGATACAGCTGGAAATGGAAAGGAAAAGAAATGTGGAAAGTATAGATCTTAAACCCCAGGAAAGTTTTTTGCAGACACCTTAGATTGATGGAATATCTTCCTTCTATCTCAGTAGATAGCTCTATGTTGTGTTTAGCAGTGGACTTGAACTGCTGGGCCTCACTAATGAGTGTGAAAATTCTCAACAGAGAAGATCATGATGTAGGCAATGAGCTTATATAAAATCTTATTTTTAAAAAATTATTTATTTAATTTTATTTATTCATTCATTTAATTTGACCAGAGAGAGACACAGAGAGAGAGAAAAAGAGAGAGAGAGAGAGAGAAGAAGTGAGAAAGCAAGGCACCAGGTGATTCCTTCTTTCTTTTTCCTATTGATTCCTTTCCTCTTATCCTCTCCCAATTTCTACCCTCCCCCACACTGTCTTTCATATCCAGTTTTTCTCCATGTTTTTATATCTTCTAGCCTTTCAGTTTCTGCCATAGGATGTGGATATTTGGTATATATTAAATGGAGGTACACAATGTCTCTCTTTCATACTCTGGCTTCCTTCACTTAGCAGTAAATCTTCCATGTTCATCCACTTTCTATAAAATGCCAAGGTCTTTACTTTTATGGCTGAGTAATATTCCATAATGTATATGTGCCACACTTTTTCAATTCTTTCATCTGGTCATGGATATTTGGGTTGGTTCCATGTTTTAGCAATTGTGAATGATGCCTCAATAAACATGGATGTGCAAATACTTTTCTGACTGAGTGTATTCCTATCTTTGGGTAGATACCCAGGAGTGGAATTGCTGGGTCATATGGTAGTTTATTTGTAGGTCTTTGAGGAACCTTCATGTTGTTCTCTACAGTGACTGTAGTAATTTATATTCCCACCAACAGTGCAGGAAAGTTCCCTTTTCACAAGTCTTGCCAGCACTTACTATTTTTTATTTTATTTTTTTAAATGTTTAAAAGAATTGTTTTATTTATTTATTTTATTTTTAATTTGCTATAGGGCACACAAGCTCACCAGAGAGAGAGAGAGAAAGAGAGGGAAAGTGAGGAAGCAAGCCACAAGGTCCAGGACTTGAACCACAGTCAACCATGTGGGAGTCCAGTGCCTTAACCATCTAATGGCCCCATTTTTTATTTTTTTAATATTAGCCATTCTGACTGGGCTTAGGTGGCATCTCATCATAGTTTTGGTTTTCATCTCTCTTATGATAAGAAATGTGAGCATTTTTTATATGCTTTTTGGCTGTTCATATGTCTTCCTTAGAGAGTTGTCTGTTCAATTCATTCACCCATCTTTTAATTGGGTTGACCATTTTTTCGTGGCGGGGGTAAGGCACTTGGGTTCCATCTCACATATTTTGATATGTTGTATGCCTTAGTCCATTTGAGCTAATATGACAAAAATACCTGAGACTGGGTAATTTATAAAGAACAGAAATTTATTTCCTATGGTTCTGGAGACTAGGAAGTCAAAGGTCAAAACATCAGCAGGTTCGGTGTCTGATGAGGGCTTATTCCTTATAGATGTCATCATCTAGGTGTCCTCTTATAGTGGAAGGGTGGACACACAAAAGAGACTGAATTCCCCTCCTCAATCACTTTTTCTATCTTTTAAGGTTTTTGCCATAGGACGTGTGTGATCACCAGAGAGAGACAGAGAGACAGTGAGAAGGACAGTGAGAAATAACCCCCAGGGGGAATAGCCATGCCACAATCCTTTCTCCTTCATCTTCCTCCTGGGATTTTGGGCACAGATGTACATTCACCCAGCATGATTTTTCTTTTTTCTTTTTTGGAGAGGTTTTTGCACTCACAGACAGACAGAAAGAGACAGAGAGAAAGCGAGAAATCACCCCCCCGGGGGGATGGCCACACCACAATACCTTCTCCTCCATTCTCCTCTTGGGATCCTGGGCATACACACACACACACACGGCGTGAGTTTAAGCTACCGGGTCCAGGACTCGAACCATGGTCAGCTACATGGGAATCCAGCGACATAGCCATTACGCTAACTGCTGATACCCCTAGCGTAATTTTTCAAGCCACCAGGTTTAAGACTTGAACCATGGCTGGCCATGTGGGAATCCAGTGCCTTAACAACCATATCACCTATGGGACCCCCCTCAATCACATTTATAAGAGCACAAATCTATTTGTAAAGGGCAGAGGCCTCATGGGCCAATCACCTACAAAATGACTATATTTTTGCTTTCTATGTACTCTCATCCTTCCGTATATGCCAAGATTCCTTTTTCTGTCATTTCTTTTTCTGTTTGGAGAACTTCTTTTAGTCATTCTTTTAGGATAGATCTGCTGATGACAAATTCTTTTAGTTTTCTATCATCCGAGAATTATTCTGAGTCATGTTTTTTCTCTTCTTTTCTCAAAGATATTTTTGTTGGGTATACAGTTCTGGGTTGACAGTTCTTTTCTTTCAGTACCTTAAAAATTAGTGATATTGGGGGACCAGCAGTTGGTGTAATGGCTATGTCACTGGACTCCCATGTAGTGGACCACGGTTCGAGTCCCAAACCCAGTGACTTAAACTCACACCAGGTGCATGTGCATGCGTGCCCAAGATCCCAAAAGGAGAATGGAGGAGAAGGGATTGCGGCATGGCCATCCTCCCTGGGGGGTGATTTCTCGCTTTCTATCTCTCTGTCTCTCTCTTTCTGGTGAGCACACATGCCCTATAGCAAAAGCCTCTCAAAAAAAAATAGTGATATCTTTCTCTGCCCTCGAGGATTTCTGATGAGAAATCCATTGCAATTAAAATATTTTTTCTCTGTAATTAAGGTGTAGTTTCTGTCTCACTGTTTTCAAGATATTTTGTGCTTAGCTTTCAGAGATTATATTTGGCTATGGTGTGTCTCAGCATAGATTTTGTTGTTATCCATCTTGTTTGAAATTTGCTCAGATTCTTGAATCTGTAGAAGTCTTGTCTTTTGCCAAAATTGAGTTTTCAGGCATTATTTCTTTGAATGCTTTTTTTTCCCCAATAAGAAATAAATTTGTTTATTACTGTAGAGTAAAAATCCATGCTTCAGGATTCGACAAACTCTCAGAAAGCATTTTCTGCATCCTGCTGATCTTTGTGAAAGTGTTTTCCCATAAAAAGTTGTCAAGATGCTTGAAGAAGTGGTAGTCAGTTGGCAAAAGGTAAGGTGAATATGGTGGATGATGCAAAATTTTGTAGTCCAATTTGTTCAACTTTTGAAGTGCTTGGTTCTGTGACGTGAGGTCAAGTGTTGTTATAGAGAAAAATTGGGCCCTTCTATTGACCCTTACAGACTGTAGGCATTGCAGTTTTTGGTGTATCTCATCAATTCACCTAGCATACCTTTCAGATGTAATGGTTTCCCTGGAATTCAGAAAGCCGTATTGGATCAGATTGGCACCAGACCATCACACAGTGACCATGACCTCTTTTTGGTGTAAAGTTATCTTTGGGAAGTGCTTTGGAGCTTCTTCTCAGTCCAACCACTGAGCTGATAATCACAGGTTGTCATATAAAATCTACTTTTCATTGCATGCCACAATCTGAATAAAAAATGATTCGTTGTTGTTGTGTAGAGTAATAGAAGATGATACTTCAAAATGACAGTCTTTTTGATTTTTGGTTAGCTCATGAGGTTCTCACTTATTCAGCCTTTTCGACTTCTCAATGTACTTCAAATTCTAAATGACAATAGAATGGTCAACATTGACCTCTTTGGCAACTTCTCATGTAGTTGTAAGAGGATCAGGTCAGGGACTTAAACTGTGATTAGCCATGTGGGAGTCTAGAGCCTTAACCACTATGCCACCTGCCAGCCCCTCCCATTGAAACTTTTATGATGGTTACTTTAAGTTCCTTACTAGGTAGACTCTAATATTGGTGTCATCTCATTATTAACATAAGTTGTCTTTTTTCATTCAAGTTTTTTTTACTAGTTCTGCTATGATGTCCTGGTATGATACTTTTTTATTAAAATCTGGACATATTGAGTAGTATGTAATAAAACTGCAGATCTTATTTAAATATGCTGTTTTAGTAGGCCTCTTCTGACAGCATGTCAGTGGAGGAAAGGGTACCCTGCCTCATAACTGCCTAAGTCAAAGTGGAAATTCAAGTTCTGCACCAACACATTATTGAGAACCAGGTGACGAGGGGATTCTCATTACCGCTTAGTGGGGCTAGAAGTTCAGACATCTCAACTGGCCTCCACTGATAACACCTGGGCTGTTGCAAAGAGCAGAGATGCCTTGTTACTGGCTGGGATGAAATTCTGGGCCTTCTGTGATGTTACCACAGTGATGGGGAAAACAGAGACTTAGTTACAGCAAAGTGAAGGTGGAAATCTGGGCTCTCCACTTCACCTTTGCTGGCTGAGATGGAAATGGGACCACTTCTTATCTTCATGGTGTTTGATTGGGCTTAACACAGTTATTGTATAAATGTTTTATGTCTTGCTAGGCTTCCTCTTTCCTGCATCTTTGACCAAAGAGAGCAAGATTTTCTTGGGCTTTTTACGTCTGTGTCTTTTGGTGTTTCTGGTTTCTCCTTCACCAAATCTGGGATATATGAGGCAGAAAGGAAACCCAGGGCACTCATTTCAGATGAATGATTCCGGAAGTTCTGAGGTCCCTGACTGGTTTACCTTCTACTTTCTACCTTTCAGAGTCTTCTTAGATTTATTTCATATATAATATCCAGTATTTTAAACTGTTCTTCATTGGAGGAATATGGAAAAATACATATAATCTGTCTTCCCAGAAGAATATGTCCTGATTTGAAAGAGTTTTTTCTAATAGTTTTAAAACATTTTTTGAGAGATTTTCACTACAGGGTGTGTGTGCTCACCAGAGACAGAGGGACAGAAAGTGAAAAATTCTACCCTCCCCCCAGGGGGGATGGCCACACCGCAATTCCTTCTCCTCCATTCTCCTCTCGGGATTTTGGGCATACACACACACACTCCTGGTGTGAGTTTCATGCTACTGGGTCTGGAACTCAAACTGCAGCTGGCCATGTGGGAGTCCAGTGATGTAACCATTATGCCATCTGCCAGTCCCAATAGTTTTACATTTTAAACAGCGTAATAATTTTTTTTTAAGTTTGCTATGGGGAGTGTCTGTGTGCTCCCTGGAGAGAGATGGTGGGGGGGGGTGGAGTGGGTGAGTGAGAAATCACCCCCCAGAGAGGATGGCCATGCTGTAATCCCTTCTCTTCTAGGGATTTAGGGCATGTACAAACAAGCACCTGGTGTTTTGCAAGCTGTGGTCCAGAACTCAAACCACACAGTGGACTATGTGGGATCCAGCTGACTTAACCTTTGCAAAGCTTGACCCCAGGAATCATTTTTTAAATGTTAAAACCATTTTACCAGTGCTGGCAGGTGGTGTGGTGGTTGAGGACTGCCACATGGCTGACCAGTTTGAGTGCTGAACCTGGCAGCTTGCTTTCTCACTTTCCCTCGCTGTTTCTCTATGGTCAAATTAAAACATTAACAATAATAATGAGTAAAATTAAATAAATAATTCTTTTTTAAAAGCAAGAACAAATGAACAACAACAAAATTATACTGATAGAAGGGAAAGAAAAAGGCCCAGCGCCCCACAATCTGCTGTCCTTCTAAGTGGACCTGTACCTCTACAAATCCTCCAAATATTCACAGAGCACACTCCATCTTGGGAGAGAGAGAGTGGCTGTATATTGAGGGGTGGAAGTGGTTGCCTGCCCCCCAGAGGCTGGTCCTTGCTACCATTCCCAGGGCTCCTTGCAGGTCTGGAGTAGGGTTCTCAAGCCCAGGAAATCCCTTTCTCACCTATGTGATTCCAGGACATCTGTTGTGGGAGGAGCTCACCTTCTCTCCCTGGGTGGTATCTGGGAAGCTGAGTGATAGGGGAGTGAGCCTGAGCTGGGAACTTCCATGGACAGTTGTGGTTTCCCCTGGAATTTGAAACAGATTTTATGGGGACTTGGTGAGGGGGGGAGGTTAAAGGGTGAACCAAGACTTTGGCAGAAGCAGTGAGCTGGGCTGACCTATGTGGAAAAGGGTGGGAGGTAAGAGAGAAGGGCAAAGGCAGAGAAGGATGGCTGCCCCGGGTGAGTGTATTTCCTTCACGCGATTCCTACCTCCAAGCCCTCTTGTTCTAGGGAGCCTGGAGCCTGGACTCAAGTCCTTAGCTAGCAGCGGCCTGACTGGGCTCTTGGGACGTTGGGGGCAGGGCTGGAGGAGGGAGTAGGGTGCCGCCAGTTGGAATGGGTTCTTGGCAAATCCAGTCTAGATCACCTAGACGGTTCTGGACCTAGCGTTGGGGACCAGGGTAGGGGTGAGGGTGATGCTGTCACCGCTGCAGCCATGGGGTGGAGATGGGATGGAAGAGTAGCTGAGCCCAGGACACAGGGCTGTTCTGGTCTGTCAGTCTGGTTCGCTGGAAAGTTGGCAGAGCCTGAGGCTGGGTCCTCCCGCCTTCTTCCCCCCCCCCCCACCGCCCCCTTCTCCCAGTCGGGAAGGGTGGCTGTCCTGGCGGGGGGGGGGGGGGGGGGGGGGGGCGGGGGGATCCTAGTCTGAGGAGCAGCGGCAGATGCATTTCCGTGGCACAGCTCCCGGTTTATTGCCCCTCCCAGATGGGGAAATGAATAGAGGCTCACGGAGGGGTTCCTACCTCACACACACTCCACATCCCTACTGGCACCGGGCCCAAGACGATAGGAGACCAGAGACAGGACCTGGAGCAACACCTAGGACCAGGGGAACATCCCAACCCAGTTTCCATTCTCCAGCAGTACCGAGTGTGGGGTGGGCCTGGGGACCTGGTAGGAAATGGCAAGGATTAGACCCCGTCGCTGATTCCAGGGCCCAGTCACGGCGAAGGCAATGTAGGGTGAGTGTGTGGTGGGGAAGGGCGGTGGCAGTAGACCCACTGGTCTTGTTCCTTCCGTCCCTGGCAGGGCCACAGGCTCAGGTAGGAACCGGAGACTTAGGAGGCGCTGAGCCAGGAGCACACGACGACTGCTGTCATTCCACTGTCCGACTGGCCCTGGTGCAAGACTGAGGGGGGATCAGCTCTGCCCCCTCTTCCACGCCCCGCAGCTGAATTTGGGCTCTGACATTTGTTAAATGTGAGCCCTGGGCTAATTTTACCCCGGCTGGGGCTCACCAGGAAACCAACTCTGAGCTGCGCATAGTTCTTCCCGGTGACTCAGGCCGGGAAGGACTGCTGCGGGGAAACGAGGAGGAGGAGATTCCGTTGCCTCAGTCCCAGTTTGGGGGCGCGATGGTCACTGACCAACCCCAGGAGGACCAAGTTTTGGCGCCTGGTATGTTCCAGACCACTGGGGCCCAGAGGGAAAAGGGTATATGGGAAAGTGGTACAAATTGTTTGCTCTGTTCTCTTTGTTTTCTCTCCTTTCATTCCTGAAGTCCGGGGGTTCTGGGAGTGCCTGACACACAGCAGGTGCCTAGAAAATATTGTTGAAATGGCTTGAAAAACAGACATGGAGCTCTGCCTCTGGTGACCACTAGAGAGAGCTGAAAGGCAGGAATAAAGGGACTTTGGAAGCACAGCCTCCTTAATAAAACCAGAAGTAGGGCATCTAATCCCTCTCTTAGTGCTTTGGTGGTCTCCCCTCCATTTAAGCTTATTAGAATTTTGGATCCTGGGGACCAGCAGTTGGCGTAATGGCTATGTTGCTGGACTCCCATGTAGTTGACCACAGTTCGAGTCCTGGACCCGGTGGCTTAAAACTCACGCTGGGCACGTGTGTGCACATGTGTGCCCAGGATCCTAAGAGGAGAGTGGAAAAGGGATTGCGGTGTGGCCATCCCCCCTGGGGGGTGATTTCTCGCTTTCTCTCTCTCTCTCTCTGTCTTTCTGGCAAGGGCATGTGCCCTATACCAAAAACTTCTCAAATAAATAAATAAATAAATAAATAAAAATAAATAAAGAATTTCTGATCCTGCTTCAAGGGTCTTGTTCTAAACAGCACCAGCCCTACATGTAAAACCTGTCAGGTGACCTGCTCTGATACTGTGATGTGGTAGGGAGCTGATGGCTGCCTTTGCAGACCTTAAAAAAAAAAAACCCTGAAGGAAAACAGATGCTCATAAAAATTATGGGATTCCATAGCTTTGAAATCTAATAATCTTGAGTGATCAAACAGACTGGGCCCTTGCAGTTGCTGAGGCAAGGATGGAGGGGGCAGCAGACCTTGGGCGGGAGAGCCTAGGGCTTGGCAACAGGACAGAGTAATTAGCCTCAGTGGGAGGAGATGAGGAGGCTGGCACCTGAGAGTGTCTGAACTGAGTCTGGAAAAATGAAAACAGCCAGGAGCTGGGTGGTAAACCACTCTCTATCCTGTCTTGCCCAGTGTATGGCCATAGGGAGATGGACTTTTCCTGTACTTTTTAGGTTGCTGGGGCAGAAGGGCAACAGGTTGAACCAGGTCTCCAAGGCCAAAGCTACATGAAGGTCTCAAGAGCCTGGGAATGAAAATATCAAAAGTGGGTGCCAGGCAGGGATGAGAGCAATTGTGAAGAGATGCATACATTCAAAGTCAGATTTGGATCAGCTTTCATTTTGCTCAGAGTTGGTCCTACTGGCACCCTTTTAGAAATGGACTTCCTCATAGTTGTTGAATGCAGTGGGCAAGTCATTTTCTCCTTCTAGGGCTGGTTTCCTCATATGTTAAAAAAGGGGAGGGGTGGACTATAAATCAGTAACCTGAGTTCAAGTCTCAGCTTGCTCTGTCATCAGTGAACGTGTAACCTTGTGGCAATCCCTCTTAATCTCTAAGCCTCCGTTTCCCCTACTTAAATTCAGTACAGAATATGTACAAGAGAGGCTGTAAGGTTACTCCCAGTTTTGTTATTCCCATAGATCTCCTTCATCACTCTCAATTCCAGTCTCTATAGAGACTCCCGGCTACACCGGTCTCAGGTTCCCAATCAATAATGTAAAGGAGCAGGAAGGAGAATTGGACTAGACTATTGCTAAAGTCTTTGCCAATTTTCAGCATAATACATTTGTTGTTGGTGGCCTTGATGGGGGCCTCCATTCTGGCTCAGCTAATAACCATTCTCTGATTTTATAAAGTAATCACTTTTCCAGCTCAGATCTCCCTAAAATATTCAATCTCAAAGTCTACCCCACTCCAAACCCCTATATAGCTCCTTTTCCAATTTCCATTCTCACAGAGAGCATAGAACCTTTCAGACAGTTCTAAAGCCAAACTTCCTGCTATTAACTAGGTAAAGAGTATTCCACTCATGGGGCCGGCAGGTGGCCTGGTGGTGAAGGCACTGGATTCCCATGTGGCCGACTGGAGTTTGAGTCCCGGACCTGGTGGCTTGCTTTCTCACTTTCCCTTTCTCTCTCTCTCTGGTCAAATAAAAAAAAAATAATAATGATACTAAATGGAATTAAATAAATTTTTAAAAAGCGTATTCCACCCTTGCAGGCAACAACATACCAAAACCAAATTTTAAAATCTGTTTATTTTGTTCCAAACCCCTTGAGGATTTAAAGGTCCCAGGTTTCAAGCTCCAAAATTTTGTTCATTTCTAGATTTAACTGTGGTGCCTAAGAGGCTACATTCTACTCTAAATATTAATACTGTGCTGCTTTTGCCAACCCACATTCTCTCCAAAGGCAGACAAGCCCACACATGCACATGTGTGGAAGAAATAAATTGACATCTTGCCATGTTATGTGACACCAGAATGAGTAGATTTGGAACCTGTGACTGTCTTTCTTTCATCTGGAGAGAAGTGGGTAGCAGCTTCATTCTTAGAGCTATTCCCCCATAAGCAACAAAGAAGGCCCTGAAGAACCATATTCCACTGACTCAGTGGAGATGGGGCAGGGAGGAGTGGAAGTAGGGGCATTGTTGCTCCAGTATTTTCAGTGGTTTCTCCTGGAAATTACCAGGCTCATGGGCACCAGCTTCTCCTGTTCCACTACTGTTTGAGCTGACAGAATAGTAATGGGGCCCCTTTCTACTCACCAAGCCAAGAACCAGTGGATTTTCCTTTAGGGAGTTGATAAGAGCTGGACTGGGACCAGTGGAGGGGGCTCAGGACTTTGGCCTTGAATGAAACCATCAAAGGCCAACCGTGCCCCAGCTGCCTGTTTGTAACGGAAAAACTCATAGGTGGGGACCATTGTCTTCTTTGGATCCCCTCAGGGCAACCTCATCCTCCTGGCCTTGGGATGACCCTGACTTGGGGGTGGCAAGTACTGTTGGCTCCAGGTGACAGCTAGGGATATCTGGCAAAAGGATGACAAAAGGGTGGGTGACAAGAACACAATAGACAAAGGCCCAGAGAGAGGAAAAAGAGACACAAAGAGGCAGAGTGAGGAGAGAGGCTGAGTTCCTAATGAGGTGAGCTGTGCTAGCTGGACACAGCCTGGCAGTGTTCTCTGCCATTGGGAATGCTCTTCAGTAAGATTGTTGCCCAGAGCCTTGGCATAGGGAAGTATCTGGCACTGACTTCCCAGGGTTGAGGGTGGTCCAGAATCTACCTTTCCTGGCACCTTTAATGCCCACTAAGCAGAGTGGCCCAGGATGCCCAGCATGGAGAACAAGTTGGGTTGTAAAGGTTAGGATGGCTTCCCCTTCCTAAAAGAAATTGTCCAACCCTACGTGTAGCAGCTGCCTGTACCTTTGGGGTGGGGGTGGGGTCTAGGTTGGAATTTTGTTTTGTTTTGTTAACAGTCCGTTTCCTGGCATGACCCAGGTGAAAATATTTTCCTGTCATGAGAACTGAGAGATGGAAGAGTTGGTCCTTCACCATGTTAATAACCACTATTCCTCCTCCCACCATGCCAGCTTCCTGTCATCAGTCCTTTGCCTGCTGAGATGAAAAGAATTTCTTCACATTTTGACAGACAGAAACAGAATGGGGAGTTAGGAGGGCCTCAAGGTTAATGCACTGGCCTGGGTGATCTGTAAAAATCAGTGAGTAGAATATGGAACCCTATGGTGTTCTACTCTTCCAGTCTATGACTGTATCAGCATGAGCCAAGAAGTGAGATGTGGCTCAGCCTGTGATGAATAGGACTGATGCTAGTGTTAGGGGTGGATTGAGTTGATGGCCTAAGATCTGCGTCCCTCCTTTCTCCAAGCACCCATGTGTCTATGACAGTCATAAAAATAGAGGGGGAGAGGATAGAGGGGACACAGTAGCGAGAAAAAGAAAGATGGGAAGAAGGAAGCAGACATAACCAATCATATGATAGGGATACTGCCTATATACAGCTCTTGGGAAGCCACAGTCCTCAGAAACTCTGAGACTCAAAAGGCTTCTTGTCTCATTTTACCTTCTTATCACCCCCCACACACAAGATGAATGGCAATGAACATCTCAGCAAACAGAGGCTTGGGTCTCCCCCACTGGGCTCCGGGGGACTTAGTAGCACCTTTGGCAGTTGATTTTAGTGGGTGAATAACAAGCTGGAGCCAGGAAGTCCCGTCTCCCTCCTCCTGTAGGGATTAGAAAGTATATAGAGAGGCCAGGGAGATGATCCCAAGCTTTCCCAGGCCCTAGAAGGAGAAGAGTCCTGGCAAGTTTAAAGGCATTCATGGGGAAAATTTGGATAATGAGTTTGGAAAACCTGGAGCTTTGGCTCCAAGGGGGATGTCGGGTGGCTTGAAATGCTATGTGCATAGGTTTGGGAACAAGTGTGCTGGTGGCAAAAATGTAAATGCTGAGCAGGGTGGGATGAAGGGGAAAGGCTGGGGAGGAGCACACAATGGCAAGAAAGAGGCATTAGATTGGTTCCTCAGGGGTGGGTGACCCAGGAAGCAGCTCTCCATTGGGGTCTGGGTCAGGGGCCAACATTTTATCCTTGCTCGAATCCCTCTGCTCTTTCTTGAACATCCTTTGATGCATCAAAGGGACGAAGAAAAGGATTACAGCCCCAATGATAGGGGGCACACCGGCAAAGTAGAAGGCCACATGGTAGTCCCCAAAACAGTTGCGGAGGAGGCCTGAAAAGGTCAAGAAAGACAAGTCAAGCTCAGATTTGCTCTACCGCCCAAAGGTGTTCTCTGCCTCTTCTAGGTGCCATTGCAGTGCCTTTGCAGAGAACTCAGCCTGCACTGCCTTGACTCAGGAGCTCCTGCAACTTTCAGGGCAGGCAATGCCTACCTAAGGAACTACAGTTGCAGGCCCTTGAAATGAATGCTCATTATGAATGAAGACAATGTAGCTTCTTTTGTTTCTCCACTGTGACTTTCATTAAGCTATAGCTAACTTTCAGTCACTCGTAGATATGGAATTAGAAGGAAATCTAGTTTAAAAGATCTCCACAGTAAATAGCCAACCCTTGTCTTGGCTTATAGTCATATTTTTCATCCCACTCTCCCCACAAATTGTTCTTGTAGAACAATTCAACTGAGTTCCTATTTGTCTTTTCTTTGAAGTGCCCTCTCTCTGAAGTTCCATTTGCCTTAGGAGGAGATTATATGCATGCATGTATTTTTCTTCCAGGTACAGATATGATTGGCCCCTCTGGGTTCCTCCAAGCTGCAATAGCATGGATAGTTTCTAAAAGCTCATGGGAGGATGAGCCCAGAAACAGCATCCAGGAAAGGCAAAAAGGCCCTTGGCTCTTTGCTTACTCAGGAGATAAGTAACATGAAAAGAGATGTGGATTTTGATACACTGTTGGGATAAGGGGCTTGTAAGACCCCCCCACCATCCCACCATTCCCCAGTAGGCAGTATGTCTATTGCAGAAAAGCCCGAACAAAAACTTTCATCACTGTTAAACAGTGCTCTCACAATATTTGCATGTAGTTAGTGTTCAAAGAATTTTTGTTGAATTAGCCAATTTGACTAGCCTAGGATAGGCTAACCTATGAATTGATATTCTTAATAAATTCTATAGGAAGGAAATAAACTTCTCTTTTCATTGGTTTTCCTGTTTCCTATGTTTTCTAGGGTAGCAACAATGCCCTTTCTGGGAGAGTGGTGGGAAAAACTAGAGCACTGAAAGACGGCAAGCCAACACTTTGCCTGTTAGAGGTGAGCCCAACTCAGTCCTTGGGTGTTACCTTAGTCAGTTCTCTTCTACAGGCTCAATCCAGAAGCCAGTAGAAAAGAAGGAAGTGTCTCTAAGTTTTAATAAAACTAAGGCCCACTTTCTCTTCTCTTTCCGCCCAACTACTTTACAATCACTTGCCTTGGAGTGAGAGGATACTACGTCAATAGAATGGTCAAGAATGTCAAACCCATTTTTCTCTCTACCCTCCTGGAAGGTGCCATGCTGTCTATTATAAAACCCCATTAAAACAGATATATAGCCATGGAAAACCCTTTCCCCAGCTGAATGAATTAATCCATGCGTGTGTACTGTGTTTAATCTTATACACCAATAGTGGTTAAGGGTTTCATGCACTCTGACAAGGCTACTTAAACAAAGAATAAGAGGAAAAATGACCTCAAACTGGTGCTCAGGAGAGCTAGAGCCCAGGGAAAACAGGATTTTTCTCACTAATGTCTGCCCTGGAATATCAGCCTTACCTGCAATGGGGGGCCCGGCAATCATTGGCAGTGCCATCATGCCCAGGAGGTAGCCAATAGCCTGTGAGGCCTGCATTGGGCCCACCAGCTCAAATGCGATGGGGGCCATGATGGTGATGAAGAAGCCATCGCACAGGCCCAGAAAGAGGCAGACAACAATGAGGCCCCCGAAGTCCCGGCACAAGGGAATCATCATGGACATCAGGCCCAGGAGCAGGAAGGAAAGGACCTAGAGGAACAACGGCCTGTGGTCATGTTGTGCTGGCTAGTCAAAAACACATAGCAAATCACATCTCTTTTCTCAAGTCTTCATTTTTCCCAAGTAAAAAATGGGGTAGAGAGGGGATGTCAACAGGGAAAGCAATTGGACTTAATAGTTACTCAGGCCCCTTTGAAGTCCTGTACTGAAAGATTCAGTCATTTTTTTCCCCTATAGGGCACACACACATGCTGGATAGAGACAGAAAGAGAGAAAGTACCTTCAGAAAAGGGGGTGGTGTCCATGCCACAATCCCTTTTCCTCCATTCTCTTCTCAGGATTTTTGGCATTCACACCTGTGTTTTTCTTTCTTTCTTTATTTATTTATTTATTTTATTAATTACTTTATTTATTTTTGTATATACTTTCAATCATATTGTTTGGCTTACAATGAGACCATTTCGATATGTGAACCTTTCTCCCCAGACCCGTTGATCGAAATATCTTCAACAGATAACACCACACCTCCCCATCCCGTCAATGCTCTACCTCTGTATCCCTTCTCCAAATGTCTTTCGTTGGGCCCCACTCCTCCACACACACCCCATCTGACACTCACACCCATCTCTTGTGTTTGTTCAACTGTTAGTCAATCAGTTTCAGACATAGAATGCAGACAAACGGTATATGTTAAGTGGGGACATACAATGTCTCTCCTTCATAGCCTGGCTTGCCTCACTCAGCAGTACATCTTCCATATTCTTCCACTTTCTGTCAAAAGCCAGGGCTCTGTTGGTTTTTATGGCTGAGTAGTATTCCATAGAGTATATGTGCCACAGTTTTTCAATCCATTCCTCCATACGGGGGCATCTGGGTTGGTTCCATGACTTAGCAATTGTGAATAGTGCCGCAATAAACATCGATGTGCAAGCACTTTTCCAATGAAGGATTCTTCTGTCCTTTGGGTAGATACCGAGGAGTGGGATCTCTGGATCATATGGCAGATCTATCTGTAGATTTTTAAGGAATCTCCAAATTATTCTCCACAGTGGTTGGACCAATCTACATTCCCACCAGCAGTGTAAAAGAGTTCCCCTTTCACCACACCCCCGCCAACACTTATCATTTTTTGTTTTTTTAATATTAGACAATCTGACTGGGGTTAGGTGGTACCTCATTGTTGTTTTTATCTGCATTTCCCTTACAATGAGGGAGGTTGAACATTTTTTCATATGCCTTTTGGCCATTCGTATGTCATCTTTAGAGAGTGTTTTCTTCATCTCCTTCTCCCATCTTTTAATAGGGTTGCTCATCTTTTTTCCAAACACCTTTTTTAGTTCCTTGTGTATTCTGGTTATCAGTCCCTTATCTGATGCAACATTTACAAAAATATTTTCCCATTCTGAGGGCTGTCGATTCACACTAACTACTGTGTCTTTGGCCATGCAGAAACTTCTTAGTCTGATGTAATCCCACTTGTCTATTTTGTGGACGATGGACTCTGCTTTGAGGGTCTTCTTTAGGAAGTCTTTCCCTACACCAATGTCTCCCAGAGTTTCCCCAGCATTCTCCAGGAGCAGCTTTATAGTTTGAGGTCTTAGATTTAGATCCTTGATCCACCTTGACTTGATACTTGTCAAAGGAGAGAGGTAGGGGTTCAGATTCATCTTTCTGCAAGTGGAAGTCCAGTTTCTCCAGCACCACTTGCTGAAGAGGCTTTCATTTCCCCACTGGAATGACTGGTACCCCTTGTCAAAGATCAGTTGACTGTATGTTTGGGCACTTATTTCTGGGGACTCTATTCTGTTCCATTGGTCCACATGTCTGCTTCTGTGCCAATACCATGCTGTCTTTATTACCACAGCTTTGTAATATATTTTTGGATCGGGGATTGAGATGCCACCCACTCCATTCTTCTTGTGTAGAAGTGCTTTGGCAATACGGGGTCTTTTATGATTCCAGACAAATTTTAAGATTGTCTTTTCTAGATCTGTGAAGAATGTGTCTGGTACTTTGATTGGCATTGCATTAAATAGGTAGATTAATTTGGGTAGAATTGCCATTTTGATTATATTAACTCTTCCAATCCATGAACATGGGATGTCCTTCCATTTTTTTGTGTCATTTTCAATTTCTTTTTTTACCTTCTCGTAGTTTTCCTTGTGGAGGTCTTTAACTTCTTTGGTTAGATTTATTCCTAAATATCTTATACTTTTAGTGGCTATGGTAAACGGAATAAGTTTTTTCAGTTCTATCTCAGTCTGCCTGTTATTCGTATATAGAAATGCTATCGATTTCTGTATATTGATTTTATATCCTGCAACTTTACTGAATTCATGTATTACTTCCAGTAGTTTTTCCATGGAGACCATTGGGTCTTCTATGTATACAATCATGTCATCTGCAAATAGAGAGAGTTTCACCTCTTCTTTTCCTATTCGAATGCCCTTTATTTTTTCCTCTTTTCTGATTGCGTTGGCGAGGACTTCCAGTACTATATTGAAAAGGAGAGGAGAAAGTGGGCATCCTTGTCTTGTTCCTGTGTTTAGTGGGAAAGCTTTCAGCTTTTCTCCATTCAGGATGATGTTCGCTATGGGTTTTTCATAGATGGCTTTTATTGTATTGAGAAATGGCCCTTCTATGCCGATTTTGCTAAGAGTCTTGATCATGAAGGGATGTTGTATCTTATCAAATGCTTTTTCTGCGTCAATCGATATGACCATATGGTTTTTGTCTTTCTTCCTATTAATATGGTGTATTACATTTATGGTTTTGCGTATGTTGAACCAACCTTGCATTCCTGGAATAAAGCCTACCTGATCATGGTGTATGATCTTCTGTATAAGTTGTTGAATACGATTTGCTAGTATCTTGTTGAGAATCTTTGAGTCTATGTTCATCAGAGATATTGGTCTATAGTTTTCCTTCCTTGTCCTGTCCTTATCTGTTTTGAGGATGAGGGTGACAGAGGCTTCATAGAATGAATTAGGGAGAGATTCACCCTTTTGGATCTTTAGAAATAATTTGAGCAGAATGGGAGTTAACTCTTCTTTGAAAGTTTTGTAGAATTCAGAGGTGAATCCATCGGGGCCAGGGCTTTTCTTTGTTGGGAGGTTACTTATTACTGATTCAATTTCCTGGCTTGTTATGGGCCTATTCTGACTTTCTATTTCTTCCTGGCTCATTCTTGGTAGATTATATTTGTCCAGGAATTTGTCCATCTCATCCAGATTATCTTGTTTCTTAGCATATAGATGTTCAAAGTATCCTCTAATGATGTTTTGAATTTCTACTATGTCTGTTGTTATGTTACCAGCCTCATTGCAGATTTGATTCACCTGGTTCCTTTCTCTCTTCTTCTTAATAAGTCTCGCTAGTGGGGTATCAATTTTGTTTATCCTTTCAAAGAACCAGCTTTTGCTTTCACTTACTTTCTGTATAGTGCGTTTATTTTCTATTTCATTTATTTCTGCTCGGATCTTTATTATTTCCTTTCTCCTATAATTTTTTGGATTTTTTTGCTGTTGCTTTTCCAATTCTCTAAGGCTTGATGTTAGGTGATCCATTAGCCTTTTCTCTGTCTTCCTCTTATGTGCACTAATTGCTATGAACTTCCCTCTTATGACTGCTTTGGCAGTGTCCCAAAGATTATGGAAACTTGTATCTTCATTGTCATTGGCTTCCATGAATCTTTTGATTTCGGACTTTATTTCTTCGGTAATAGTGGAGTCATTCAGGAGTAGGTTATTTAGTTTCCATGTTTTTAGGTATTTTTGAGGATTTCTCTTGAAATTAAACTCGAGTTTAATTCCATCATGGTCAGAGAAGATGCTGGAAATAGTTTCTATGCCTCTGAATCTGCAGAGGCTTGCTTTGTGTCCTATGATGTGGTCAATCTTCGAGAAAGTTCCATGTCGGGGTGAGAAAAAACTATATCTTGTGGTTTTTGGGTGGAAAGTTCTATAGATGTCTGTTAAGTCCAATTGATTTATGGTATCATTTAGATCCTTGATCTCTCTACCTATTTTTTGCCTAGATGATCTGTCCAGAGGGGATAATGCGGTGTTGAGATCTCCAACAATTAGTGTGTTGCAGTCTATCTCCCCTTTCAGATCTAACAATCTTTCCTTCACATATTTGGGTGCTCCTGTGTTAGGAGCATAGATATTAATAAGCGTTATATCTTCTCGATCTATAGAGCCTTTTACTATGATGTAGTGCCCTTCTTTGTCTCTTCGGACACTTTTTGTTTTAAAGCCTATTTTGTCAGAAATTAGTATCGCAACTCCAGCTCTTTTTTGGTTCCCAACTGCATGGAAAACCTTTTTCCAACCCTTCACTTTCAGTCTATGTATGTCTTTTTCCATGAGGTGGGTTTCTTGTAGGCAACAGATAGAGGGTTTCTGTTTTTTTATCCATTCAGCCAGTCTGTGTCTCTTGATTGGAGAATTTAACCCATTAACATTCAATGTTATTATCGATGTTACAGGATCTGTACCGACATTTAAGTTAGTCATTGTCTTAGTTGCCTGTTATTTCTTTGTTTCTGGCTGTTGCGTCTTTAGTTTTCCTGGAACAGTACTTTCTTCAGGATTTCTTGAAGAGCTGGTCTGGTGTTGGCAAATTCTTTCAGGTTTTGTTTGTCTGAGAAGATTTTAATCTTTTTTTCCCAAATGAAGGATAATCTTGCAGGGTATAATAGTCTTGGCTGAAATTGTTTCTCTCTTAACACTTTCAGTATGTCTTCCCATTCTTTTCTTGCTTGCATTGTTTCTGATGAGAGGTCTGGTGTTAGTCTTATGGGATGGCCTTTGTAAGTTACTTCTCGTTTCTCTCTTGCCAGTTTTAGTATCATGTCTTTTTCTGTGACGTTAGACAGCCTGGCTAAGATGTGCCTTGGGGAAGATCTTCTGGGGTTGATTCTATTTGGGGTCCTTTGTATTTCTTGGGTCCGGATGGTTCGGTGCCTCTCTAGGCTTGGGAAATTTTCTTCCAAGATGTCATGGAATAGATTTTCCATTCCGCTATTAGTTTCTTCACCTTCTGGGATGCCGATTATTCTGATGTTTGGGCGTCTAATAGAGTCTAGTATTTCTCGTATATTATCCTCATGTTTTTTAGTTATTTTCTCGATCTTTTTGTAGTTTTTTTCTAGATCAGAGGTTTTATCTTCTACATCAGAGATTCGATCTTCAGCATGGTCTAATTGGCTCTTAATACTTTCCAGAGAGTTTTTGATTTCTTGTATTATAGACTTTATCTCTAATAGTTCCACCTGATTCTTTCTCAGAGTATCCATTTCTTCTTTCATATCCTGGAAGGACTTCCTAATTTCCTGTAGTTCGTTGTCTCTTTTTTTTTCCAATTCACAGAATTTGGTCACCATGAATTTTCGAAATTCTGTGTCTGTCATTTTGGTAACGTCCTCCATATTTACGAGACATGGAGGGGCATTTTCCTTTGTTGGAGACATATTTTCTTGTTTATTCAGACCTGGGGCTCTTTTTCTACTTTTAGCCATTGGAAGATTACTTCCCTTTTAAAGACCTCTTGGGAGAACTTTTGTCCCACGAGAAGTAAGAGTCTTTCCTTTTTGATGGGAATAGCTGTTTGTTGAAGTCTCTCTTCTGTTGTTTTTACCAATATGTTTTCAGGAGCGGAACTCTACAGAAGGGTCTAACAAGCAGTATCTCCTTTTTCAAAGGGGATCAGTACTAGGGAGGATCCCAGAGACACTTACCTTCCTAGGAAATTTCACACCTGTGTTTTTCAAGCTGCCAGGTCCAGGACTTGAACCACACAGTCGGCCATATGGGATCCAGCTGCCTTAACCACCATCCCACCAAGCTGGCCCAAGACTAAGTCTTTAAGACAGCCCCTACTTGGGGCAAGCAGGTGGCGAGGTGGTTAAGGTGCTGGACTCCCACATGGCTGATCATGGTTAGAGTCCCAAACCCAGTGGCTTGAAACTCACACCAGACACATATGCATGTGTGCCCAAAATCCTAAGAAGGGATGGGATTGTGGTGTGGCCATTCCCTCTGGGAGTGATTTCTCTTTCCCTCTATCTCTTTCTGTCTCTCTCCAGTGAGCACATGTGCTATTTTAGAATTATCCATTTAATTTTATTTATCATTTTTTGGAAAAAATTAGACTAACACACACACACACACACACACACAGAGAGAGAGAGAGAGAGAGAGAGAGAGAGAGAGAGAGGGAAAGTGAGAAAGCAAGCCACGAGGTCCAGGACTCGAACTGTGGTCAGCCATGTGGGAGTCCAGTGCCTTAACCATCATGCCACCTGCTGGCCCCTGGAAAAAAGTCTAAAAAAAAAAAAAATACAGCTTCTATTTAACTGTGATTCTGTCAAAATTATAAAAAAAGAGGGGGAGAGGACTTGGTCCTTGGCCTCAAGAAGAAGTTTTTCTTTGCACTGGACCCTAAGATAAAGGGAATTTCTGTTTTTACTTTCCGATCCTTTGGCTGGCCCAGGGAATCAAGATCTGGGTTAAAGCTATGTTGCTGTTCTTAGATCCAAGTAAGGTATGAGGAGAGGAAGTAAGAATTGTCTGCATGAGGATTAGATACAGGCTAGAATGGAATAACTTTCCCAAATGTAGAAGGAGCTAGTGCTCATTTTGGGGGGAGGAGCCTTATTTTTCCATTATTTTCATTTTTTAATTGCCAGAGAGTGCATGCACTCACCAGAGAGAGACAGAGAGGGAGAGGGGGGAAGAGGAGAAAGCACCTCTCATACCATATGGTCATGCCACAATTCTCTTTCCATTTCTCCATCCTGTTGGGATTTGGGGCATGCATGCACATGTACCCAATGTGTTTTTCAAGCTGCCAGGTCTGGGACTCCAACCACACGGTCAGCCATATGGGATCTGTTTCCCTTAACCACTAGGTCATGAACTGTCCCTGTGTGGGGCTGATTTTAGAAAACATCATTAGGAGGTTCACCCAAGTTCCTTGTGCTTTAGGACATGGGTGCTACTATCCATCTCAGTATGGCTTTGGAGGCCACTTGGGCTTGCCTGGGCACCCCGAGAAGGCAACAAAGGGGACTTTCAGCTGAACCAAGCCATATTCAATGCTGTTTGACACCTTAAAGATTTTCTGTGTTGTTTCTGGCAGTGGGTTTGTTAGGTTGATTGGTTGAGTTTTGGAGAGGATAGTGCCATCTGCGGATATCTCTTTGTTGAGAGACCTTTGAACTTTGCCTATGCTATTTTGAGGTAGCTAGGCCAAAGCTAGGAATAAGAACCACATACCCAAGCTTCTCTTCTAGGAGATTCACATATAACTGTGAGATAAAACCAGACTTATCTATCAACTAAGTCCATTATGGCAATTAAGAGTTAATATTAGAGAAAGAGAGAGAGGGAGAGGAGAAATATATAACTTCTCATTATATAACACAAAGGACCCCATTAACCTATTTTAATCAGCTCTAATTACTTCCTATTGTATTTAGCTACCTCTTAACATCCTCCATGAGTCTTTGTCAAGATTCAGAAATTAAAAATTGCTCATGGAACTGAGAATCAGTCCTCACAAATTGGCTCCAAATGAGTTTCTCTTGCAGGTTGTCACTATTTCTTTTCCAACAGACTGTCCAGGAGCTTAATGACAGATACATGTGTCTGTCCTCACCAACAGTAGGAACCATCAGGTCTGGAGGATGGCTGTTTAGAATCTGAAGCTATGTACATTCCTTTTCTCTTCCAGGCCTGTCCTGCATCTGACCCAGGGAGAAAAGGAGGCAAATTCCTATGATGGAGTATCTTGAGAAACTCAAGAGAAAGGAGAAGTTCATCCATTGTCTTGGGCCTGAGGCACTCAATTATAAAATGAAGAAGCTGAACTACAAGTTGAGGGAGATATGTTTTGGATGTAATGTTCCAAGACTATGTTATGTGATCCCAAGTGGTAAAATTGGGTTAAGTAACAGTAAAGAAAAGGGGCAGGAGTGGTGGTAGTGGTAGAGGGGGTAATTAGCAGAAGCACTGGGTCCTAAGCTTCTAACCAGCTAACACCTCCTCCTCTCTTGGAACTTCCCCTTAACAACAGAAGGCAAAAACTGCTCAGACCCTTCCTGTCTCCTAGAGACTGTGGTGAGACTTACTGTAGCTCTATGGGTAGGCAGGGGCTTCTGCCTCTCTTCAAGATAAAGTCCTGGCCCAATTCCAGAGTACCCTGATTTCCAGAACCCTTTAGCATCTTGGAACTGCTAATAATGGCAGGGAAGACCTACAGGGATGTAGAAGAGGTGGGGAAAGTCACACATATGTCTATGCAAAATGTCACCCAGATACAGCACTTACCGATACTTGAACAGGAATTTAAAATTTCGTAATTGGTTTATCTCAACTATAGGCTCTTGGTTTGACCTTAGTCAAGTGACTTACCAACTCAGACTGGGCTCTGCCATTCATCACTTAGGGTAAGGTGGGATAGGAGAAAAGTGCTGCATAGGAGTTCAGCTCTGCTTCTACTGTCTGTGTGAGCCTTTCTTAGTTGCTCCATCAGTGTAGTGATAGATTAGACTCACTGGACCATAAGGGCATCCCTAGCTCTGACAAAGCAGATTCACCAGCTCCTGCAAACTAATGCAAAGTTAAACACAACAGGAAAATCATATCCTTGTTCAAGGATACTTAGGAAAGTACTCAGGGTTGTCAGAGACAGCACCTTAACCACATGGCAAACCATGGTTCGAGTCCCAGACCTAGTGGCTTGCTTTCTCACTCTGCCTTTTTCTCTGTCACTCTCTGGTCAAAATTGAGAATAATAATAAACTAAATTAAAAATAAATACATCTTTTACAAATTCCTTTTAAAGTTGTTTTTCCCCTAGAGGGCATGTGCACTCACTAGGGACAGAGTAAGAGAGAGGTTGAGGAGAAAGCACTCCCCATAGGGAATGGTCACACTTCGATCCTTCTTCTCTATCTCCTTCTTTTAGGATTTTGGGCACATATGCACATACATCCACTTTGTTTCTCAAGCTGCCATTTGAGCTACACAGTCAGCCATGTAAAATCCAGCTGCCTTGACAACCGGACCAACAAAGCTGGCTCAACTTTAAAAGTATTTTAAGAGATTCCATATATGAGGGTACTTCAAATGTTCATGGAAATTTAGTATTATGAAAAAAAAATGTGTATGGATCCATTTTTTTTGGCACCAAAATAAACTCATACTTCAATTCCATTTTTTCCACGAGCTTTATAAAGCCTCTGTGTACTCTGCTCTCACTGGATTCTCACTCCACTTTGGTCAAGGAGGCAGAAAAAAAATGGGGAAACAGGTTCTGAGAATTTGATTGGCTTTCCTACATTGCACAACATGGTGGTGTTAGAGTCTAGGGCACTGCAGTGGGACACTGATTTTGTCCCACAGGCTGAGGATAACCTAGTATCTGTGGCAGACTATTCCTCCCAACAGTGGACAGGGGTCACACTCACCTGCAAATAGATCTTCTTAAGTCCAGGAATTGAGTCACTGATGTGGCCTGATACAAGACGCCCAAGGCCTGAGGTAGCTCCAATACACACCAAGAGTACCCAGGTCTCCTTGATTTCCAAGAACTCTTCTTCCACATACTTCATCTGAAAAGCATAGTACCAAGGCTCCCAGAATTCAGGAGGAAGGAAAGGCTAACTGGTTAACTGTTAGCATATACAGAACTCTCTATTGCTCACTTTTCTGGCCCAGAACAAACCACCTATCCTGCAGCTCTAGCTCCAGGACAAGTTCTCTGACTGCATCAAACAAGCTAAAAGACTGCTTATTACTTGGTGCTCTGGATTCTGGGTTTCTGAGCAATGGCTGAGAAGGGTGGCTATTTCCAAGCCCCTTCTAAGCCCTGGCAGGACAGAATACAGTCTTAATAATTGAGAAAATTCAAAGGTTCTTCCACAATCTTCCCATTCCTGTCACAAAACAGCCTCAGACAAACATCAGGTCACTAGAGGAGAAGGATTCACCAATTTCCAGGTAACTCTTCCAAAGTGTGTTTTAAGAAACATAAGGTCTATGGAGAATAACAACTGGACTACAACCAACAGTTCTGTTGCCATAAACGTTTGGTGAATACTGGGATAAACAAAGCTCAGTGGGTTTCTTTTTTCTTTTCTTTCTTTTTTTTTTTTTTTTTTTTGAGAGAGAGATTTTTGCTAAAGGGCATGTGCACTCGCTAAAGAGAGACAGAGAGATAGAAAGTGAGAAATCATCCTCCAGGAGGATGGCTATGTTGTAATCCCTTCTTCATTCTTCTTTTGGGATTTTGGGCACACATGCACATGCACCTGGCTTGAGTTTCTCGCCCTCAGGTCTAGAAGTCAAACCGTAGTTGGCAATGAAGGAGTCCAGCAGCATAACCATTACACCATCTGCCATCTGCTGGTCCCAAGCTCAGTGAGTTTCTTTCTTTCTTTTTAATTTTTGGAGCGAGATTTTTGCTATAGGGCACGTGTGCACTCATCAGAAAGACAGAGACACAGAAAATGAGAAATCATCCCCCAGGGAGTGACCATGCCACAATGCCTTCCCCATTATCTTCTTGGGATTTTGGGCATGCACGCACATGCACCCGGTGGTTTATTTATTTATTTTTTTATTTTTTGGAGAGGTTTTTGCTATAGGGCACGTGCACTTGCCAGACAGACAGAGGGAGACAGAGAGACAGAAAGTGAGAAATCACCCCCCAAGGGGGATGGCCATGCCGCAATCCCTTCTCCTCCATTCTCCTCTCGGGATCTTGGGCATGCACGCACACATGCCCAGCATGAGTTTAAGTCACCAGGTCCGGGACTCGAACCACAGTCAACTACATGGGAGCCCAGCGACAGCCATTATGCTAAATGCTGGTCCCGCACCCGGTGTGTTTTTTAAGCCACCAGGTCCGGGACTGGAACTGTGATTGGCTATGTGGGAGTCCAGCAACATAACCATTACACCATCTGCTGGTCAGTGAGTTTCTTAACTGCAGAATTTTATAGTACTGTTAAAGATTAGTGCATATTTTGAAGCTAGAGATATCTACTATATGTTATTTCCTAAATGAAATCATTTAGTGACAAAGACCGGCATTCCACGGAACACAGTCTTAGAAAATTCTATCTTGGCTCATAAAGGCCAGTCTCCTGCATCTTCATGATGCTTATCTTCTCCTAAAAAATCTATTTAAATGTTTACAGTGGGAGAAGCCATTGTCCATGGGCCTTCCTCTAAGGAACTTCCCCCATTTTCCATTGAGTTCCTTCCTCAGCCTGTGCTCTTTCCCTATCTGGGTCTCTCCAATCACTTTTTTTTCTCCAATCACTTTTTGCTTCTTTTTCCAAAGGTCCTAGCTCTGCCGTTTTGGTGTCCTCCACTCCCACCCTCTGGATTCTAGGCAAGTTGAGGGTAGCTTCTTAGAAACATGTGGTGTATGGGCCCACCCTGGTATTTCTCACCAAGTGTACATAGGGAACGAAGTAGCCAAGGGCAGCAGCAGCAATTCCGAAGGCCCAGATGCGGTAGGTGCGCTGGCGGAACACTCGCATGTTGAAGTACTTCCTGAACTGAGCCAGAAAGCGCTGATGCAGGGTGTGGACACCCCTCTTGCTTGGGGTGTCCTGGGAGCTGGGCAGGAGGGGCCGGTAGGTGAGTGAAAGCAGCATAAGAATAAACATGAAGGTACTCAGCACCTGGAAGGTTTGGGCCAGCTTGATCTTTTCCCCCAGCATTTTGATGAGGAAGGGAAAGGACATGGAGAAGATGCTACTCCCAGCGGATACAACACCATTGGCCAGACCCAGGCGTCGTTGGAAGTAGTGGCCCAGGATGACGAGGGATGGCTGAAAGGCGAAGGAACAGCCACAACCAAAGAGAATCCCGTAAGTGAAGTAGCGCAGGCTTAGGGAGCTGTGGGAGAGACACCAAGAACTATCCTTAGCAGCCTGGCCATCAATCTACCTGTCCTCCTCCCTTCAGCCCCCCACCAAGGCCTCCCTTCCTCCAACCTTAACTCAAAGCCCCACTTGCCACTGAACTTCCAAGCAGACAAAGAATAGGGCCTCTGATCCCCATTTTGAAGATGGAAAAACAGAGGCTCAAAGAGCCCAAAGTAATCTAGCTGGGGATCAGCAAAGCTTGTACTTTAATCCCGGTCTGTGTAACTATAGCATGACTCATAGCACCCCATCAACAAGGGCTGTCCAAAAGAAAGCTGAAACTAGCCTATGCAAAGGCTAGATTAGGGGCTACAGGGAGTCAGTGCCTTAGAGAGAGTAGTTTTTTCACCTTCCTGCTCATCTGTACACCATGGGCAGGCTGGTAACCAAAGTTTAATCCTAAGCAACAACAAAGGTCTGCAAGGAGCCAAGATCCTGGAAGGGTAAGACCTTGCATAGGACTCTATAGTGTTTTTCTTCATGCTCAGGGCTCTCAGTATTTCAGTGGCTGATAGATCTCCTCAGTGACATCCCCTACCCTTCCCTGCCTAAAATCCAGTAACAGATCCTTTGCCTCAGGCCCTGGATGATCCCCACAGAGTTCTTGAGGTAGAGTCCTTTTAACTTTCTGAGTCCCACCTCTTTTGCTGGACATGCTATAGATTAGTTCTCCAGAGTAGCCTGGCTGCTCAACAGAAAGTGGAGACCCAAAGAAGTTGTGGGCCTGGCCACGTAAGATAGGCCCTGGCTTAAAACTCTTAGGCCTTGCTATGGCCATAAGTCTCTATAACAGAAGCAAAGTGTTAGAAGGGGAAAGGCTATAGGAAAGGCTATAGGAAGCACAGCTCAGCAGGCCATCTGCTCCAAGATAATACTGGCACAACCTAGTGAAGAATTTTTTTCTGAGAGTTTTGTGCTATAGGGCATGTGTGTGCACCAGAAAGAGAGAGACAAAGAAACGGAAAGCAAGAAATCACCCCCCAGGGAGGATGACCATGCCACAATCCCTTCTCCTACATTCTCCTCTTGGGATCTTAGACACACATGTACACGTGCCTGGCGTGAGTTTAAGCCATCAGGTCCGGGACTCGAACCACAGTTGACTACATGGGAGTCCAGCGACATAGTCATTACACCAACAGAATTTTGTTTTATTTTTGATGACTCCACATAATTTGCAATAGTTCTTATCTGACCACTTAGTTACCTAATACTCTTCTTGGTCAAGCAGTTCTTCCCCAGAGACAGAACTAATCATCAAATAAAAAAGACTGGGCCTATGCTACAGAAATGATGTGATGCTAACAACCATGAATCCACAATAGCTGTCGTCACTGTTGCTTTCCATTTGCCTGAAGTCACTAAAAGTGAGCAGGCACTCAGGTTTCAAAAAGATTGTCTCCATTCGGAACACATATCTAAGCCAACTGCTTCTCTTCTGTCAGTTTCCTTGGAACCTGTTCCCATTAGATTCTAGGTATTGGTTTAGGCTAGGGACTTTTCTAAGAAAGAGGAATTAGACCTTCAGAGAAGGGACTGGTGAGAACAAAATATGGGTCCAGCTCAGGGTGCTGTGTGGTGGATCTGTTTCTAGCTGGGCCTTAGGACAGGAAGCTCCTGAATTGAGCTTGCCAAAGCCTCACCAGCCCTGTCTGCACTCTGCTCAATTCTACATCATCCAAAGAAACTCAGAGCCCTGATTGAAACAATAGGAAGGATAACTTGGAGCTCTAGCCACAAACAGAACCACTTTTCCACTGGATTTGAAGCCATCCAGAATGTTTCTTGGCTCTGAAGATGTTCTTATAGAAAGAGCAAAAGTGGTGGGGTGGGAGTTAGGAGCCAGAGAACAGAACGCCTACTCCAATGTGCCTGAAAAACAGTGCTAGATGATAACACCACATCTGAACTCCTTCCCCTCCTATAACTGAGCCCATGTGAATTGGAAAGGAAATGGGATCCGTATGTTGCTAATTTGTTTACACTTTGCTCAGTCTTAAAAACAATTCTCTGCTGTGTAGCACTGATATTGGAGCTGCTTCTGAAGCCTAGTTCCCCCCCATAAAGAACCAGGCACCATCTTGCTGAGTGCAAATGAGGCCAATCACCAGAGGGGTCCTGAAAAAGTTTGGAGCTGCTGCCCTGGGAGAGCTGACCAGGTTCCACGCAGGAGATGGTTTTCCTCTTCTCTATCCCAGTTGGATGGAATGGTGCCAAGGAATCACTGCAGGCCAAATTCAAGCTCTGCTGCAAGGCAGGCTGGGCAGCCAGAAAAGCTCAAGTCATAAAGAAAGCTGTCTCACCCTCACAGGGTCCAGTTGAGGCAGAATGCAATATCATTCTCCATTATGAGAGGAACCTTTGGCCTAGGGAGCACGGACCTTCTCTGAGGAGCCAAGTTCAGAAAGCAAGTCTCTGACAAGTTAGCTCTGCCCTCATTCCAGACATGTCACTGTGGCCATTTCTATGTCTCTAGGCTGGCACTCTCTTACATCAACCCAAGAAGTTTGGAAGTAGAAGGTACTACAACTTCCAAAGTGCCTTTGGCAGAAAGTCAATGAAGTTCTTGAGAAATTCCATCTCTCTCAAGCTGTGGTATAGTGTCTTTATTCACCCTTCCCCTACACGCATATTTCTACAGGGCTGGCAAAAAAGGGGGAACAGAAAATGAACTTGTAACCTGTTCCTTACCTGACACTACAAGTTCTGTCAGTGGGACTAGTGGAACTAGAGTTGAGCTTAAACCTACATGGGTAGCTAGGTTCTGGATCTATGCCTGAGTAAAGGTGTAAATATCCTTCTAAATATCTAAATATCCTTCTCATGCCCAAGACATAAATCTTAATCCTAAATCATCCATATGTTGGCACCCAGAAAGGGACCAGAAATGCTAAACATCCTTGGAATCACCTGACCTCTTTTTCCATATAAGATTCCTTCAAGAATCCTAGAATGCTAGATGTTCACATGGGCTCATTTGTAAAGCACATTTTCAGGAGGGAAGGTGAGACCATGAGATATGTGGTACACTGAAGGGGAAGAGAATGGCATAGCAGAAAGAAACCTGAAAAGATTACCTGGTCTAATCCCTTCATGTTACAGATATAGAGATTGAGGCCCAGAGAGGGGAATGGTACTTATGAATTATTCCATAGCCATTCTCTGGACAAAACTGGACTTAGGGCCACCTCTGTGTACCACCAGGCTTAGGTTCCTCCTAACACTTTGGAACTCTTGGGTCCTCTTTGGGGGTAGTCCCTATCAATATGTCATGGGGATCCTGCTTAGATTAATCCCATTGTATCATGAATCTTGAGAGTAGAGTCATTGAGGGCCCTACATAGCCATGCCACAGAGGATTCTGCAATGAAAAGAGTGTCCCTAGCTGAAACCCAGAAAGAAGTCAACCCTCTCCCCTGGGGAAATGGCCAGAAACATCTAGTCTTACCTGGTGAAGGAGCTGGTATGGAGGCCAATGAAAGCAACAGCAGCTCCCGCAGTTGCTGTGATTCGACAGCCCAACCGGTCAGTGAATATACTCACAATGGGAGAACAGAAGAAGATCATGCCCATTGCAAGGGCTCCTACCCATGCTGCAGAGAAAAAAAGCACAAAGACATTTTGACTTAATATAGTACCTGATGGGGATGTTGGTATCTCAGCTCTCCACTAGTCTTTCAGGCACTGCATTGGTCTGTACTGCCAGCTTGCTGGTCCCTGATGGTCAGAGATGTATGCAAGCAGAGGATAGATATAAAACAGAGGATTCAAGCATTGGGGGGGGCAATTCAGATTAACTAATATTTCAGGGACATTAAGATCTGGCGTCTTAGACACTGAGCTACTTGGCTTCAGGGACAAGGACCATGGGGGGTTAAGTTTTTAGAAGCTAAGATCATTTAAACAATCCTATGAAGATAATAAAACTAAGGAGCAAGAAAAGCCACAGACAAAACCCTTGAATTGTACTAGGATGTATAGCAGGTTCAGAACCCACCCAAAGATTTCTAAGGACACTGTTCAAGAGGGTCATGAAATCCTCATGCAGAAATTCTTCAACAGAGTCTGTGTCTGGCAAATCTGGCTAAACTCAAATAAGAAGAGCATATCCTGTTTTTAAAGGCTCTTAGGTGTCTATAATAATCCTCACTGGGGAGAACGAAATTTACCATTATACTTGGATTCTTCTAGCCCATTTCCCTTGCTCAGCTTTCAGAAGGAAAGTCCAAACTTTGTTTTAAGGCTGTTAGCAAGTTTCATCTTGAACCTCTCTTTTCTAGGCTAAATAATCTTAATTTCTTTAACTTACCTTCTTAGCTTTACTTTCTAACTTTGTAATTACTTTCAGAGATGTCTGAACACATTCCAAGTCTTCATCATCATCAAAATGCATTCATTGAGTGTCATCTGAGCAGTGGGCTGGGCCAGCTTCTGGCTCTCCTCAATTGTGTAGCCCCAAGTGGGCCAGAAGAGAGCAGACTGAGGAAGTTAGGGTTAGTTCACCCACTGTATCTCTTACCTCAGTACCAAATAGGTTGCTCAGCTTCCCATTGGAAATCTTTGCTTTTCTGAGACCCTATTCTGAGCCCTAGCTTCCTGGCTCCAAAAGTACTTGCCTAAGACATCAGGAGACCTAGAATTTCATCATAGTTTCACCTTTTACCTTGCAATTTCAACTTTTATCAGCTGTGGGAGCTTGAGGTCATACAACACTCCTCTAATCCTCAATTTTCTCATCTGTGAAATAGGGATTAAAATTTCTGCTGTACTTTCCTCAAAAAAATGTTTAATGGTGATCAGATATAATTATATATATATAGCACATGTATAAGAGAGCTTTGTAAATATCAATAGTCATACCATATACAAAAATCAATACAAAATGGATCACAAACTTACATGTAAAACTTCAAACTATAAAACTCCTAGAAGAAAGCATAGGATAAAAATCTTTCTGACCTTTAGTTAGGCAAAGATTTTGTAAATATTCACAGAAAGTATGATCCAAAAAAATCTGATATTTCAGACTTCATCAAAATTTAAATTTTTCACTCATAAAATAGTTATGAAAATATAAAGACAAGCCATGGGAAAAACATTTGAAATCACACATATATGACAGAATGGTATTCAGCATGCAAGTATGAGCTCATCCTCTCAACTCTAAGAAGAAAACAAAAAAATTCCAATTTAAAATATGGGCAAAAGACTTAACCAAAGGGCCAGCAGGTGGCATGGTGGTTAAGGAGCTCAACTCCTACATGGCTGACCATGGTTTGAGTCCCAGACCTGGTTACTTGTTTTCTCACTTTCTCTGATAAAATAAAAAATTAATAATAAATAAATAAAATTATTTTTATTTTTATTAAAAAATTTTTTTAAAGAGAAGTTTTTGCTATAGGGTGCATGAGCTCGCAGGAAAGACAGAGAAAGACAGAAATCAAGAAATCACTCCCCCCCCAGGGGGGTTGGCCATGTTGCAATCCCTTCTCCTTCATTCTCCTCTTGGGATTTTGGGCACATACGCACATACCTCTGGTGTGAGCTTAAACCACCAGGTCTGGTACTTGAATCGTGGTTGACTATGTGAGAGTCAAGCGTTATAAACATTATGCCATCTACTGGTCCTCAATAAAATTAAATAATTCTTTAAAATTTTTATAAAAAAGGGCCCAGCAGGTGGTATGGTGGTCAAGGCACTGGACATTTCCACATGGCTAACCATGGTTCAAGTCCTGGACCTAGTGGTTTGCTTTCTCTCTTTCCGCCTCTCTCTCTCTCTGGTCAAATTAAAAATAAATGAATGAGAGGCAGGAGACATGAGGCTTTCAGGAGAAGATTCCTCATGGCTCCCGCAAACTAGTCATTTCAGGATAAAAGGGAAATGATTTTCTACTGATAATTCAGCCTCCAGCAAACAAGCTAGCGTGATGACTACAAATCACCGCAGGACCACAAGAAATATGGGAAAGCAAGAAAATACCTCTCCTCCAAGGGAAAAGAATAACTCCTCTTCATCCACAGCCATTTAATGGAAATCATGGAAATGTCTGATAAAGAATTTAGGACATTCATAATGGCAAAGCTAACAGAGATGGAAGAGAAGAGAAACAATGAACTGCAGAAGAGGAAGGAGAAAGGAGTTGATGAGTTCCAGGAGGAATTCATGCAAGATCTAAAAGAGGAATTTCGCACTTTACAAAAGAATCAGATGGAACTGTTAGAGATGAAGGCTATAACACAGGAAGTCAAATTCTCCCTTCAAAGTATTAAAAGCAGAGTAGATCATACAGAAAATAGAATCTCAGATGTAGAAGAGAAAATTGCTGGCCTAGAAAAATCCATCACAAACACTGAGAAAATTGCCCCAAAATTTGAGACTAATATACGAGAAATACTAGATACCATCAAACGTCCAAACATCCGGATAATAGGCATCCCAGAAGGCAAAGAGAATCATAAGGGCATTGATAATCTATCCCATGAAATCCGGCAAGAAAACTTTCCAAACCTAGAGAGGCACTCAAAGATTCAGTCCCAAGAAATACAAATGACCCCAAATAGAATCAACCCAAGAAGGTCTTCTCCAAGACACATTATAGCCAGGTTGACCAAAACCACAGACAAAGACAAGATATTAAGATTGGCAAGAGAAAAACATCAAGTTACCTACAAAGGATATCCCATCAGGCTAATAGCAGACCTTTCATCGGAAACAATGCGAGCAAGGAAAGAATGGGAAAATATATTCAAAATATTAAGAGAAAAGCAATTTCAGCCAAGAATACTGTACCTGGCAAGATTATCTTTCATGTGGGAAGAAAAGACACGAACATTCTCAGATAAACAAAATCTGAAAGAATTTACCAGCACCAGACCAGATCTCCAAGAAGTTCTGAAGGGTGTGCTATATCAGGAAAATTAAACACAGACACACAGAAATAAGAGTTCAAAAACTAAGAATGTGGCCAGCTTAATCGTAGGGACAAGTCTGGAGTTGAATATTATATCCCAGAATTTAATCGAGAAAATTGAACTACAACAGAAGATAAAGTACATGAGACTGAATTGGTGAAGTATAATTTTATGACTTTTGACGAAAATATTGCTGATTTTCTTGTAGACTTTGTTATCTGGTTGTTACGGATTTGTGTCCTGTCTTGAGATATGGATAGGTTCATGTACCTACCATTTGAACAGAATCTTAACCTCTTTCTTGGCTTTAAGCAAAGTTCCTCAGCATTTCTTTGATTTAAGTTAAAACTGGTTTTCTTAATAGTACCAAGTGAACTTGCTATTGAAAGTAGTTAGATTATTTAAGAAATTGTGTGATCAATACAATGTGGATGGGAAAGGAATGGAAGACAATTGTAGACACCAGAGATAGTGTGAGAAGAGGGTGGGAACGAACAGAGGGTCAGAAATAAGGGTAAAAGAAATTCTAGAAACTAGAAATGGAAAATTTTTGATAATAATATGCAATGATTAAGCCACTATGCAGTGTATTCTGGATGGGAAATCACATTTTGTATGCTGTGACAATGCTTAGGGAATGAATGTAAATTAAGTAAATAAAACGTTTCAAAAAAAAAACCCCAACTAAAACTGTTTTTCTTTAAATTAAAAAAAATGCATTAAAAATACCTATTCAATGACTGCAGTAAGATATATAGCCCCAGCTAGGTTCTACTTTATAGAATGTTAATTCTACTCACTGAGGCTTATGCCTAAAGTTGGACTTGTGTTCATAGAAATGTATATATCAGCTGTGCTTGCTATGAAAATATTTATATTAATTCAGATCTTTAGTGACTCAATAAAATGTGGGGGAAAAAGTATAGAAAGCAAACAGATAACAGAGACAGTATGGGAGGACAGTGGGAGATGGCAGAGGGTAAGAGATAGGGAATCAAGGATAGGAAAAAAAGGCAAAACATACAGGAAACAAAAAATGGAAAATTATTTGTTGACAACAACATGTATGCACTTGATTGAGCCAATATACAGTGTACTCTGGATGGAAAATCTCACTTTGCATGCTGTAATGATGTACAGTGAATGAATGTAAATAAATAAATAAATGAATGAATAAGATTAAAATAAATAATCCTTTAAAAATTATAAAAAGAAAGAATCACACAAAGAGAAACACACAAAGAGAAATCACACAGATACTATGAATGGCAACTAAGTACATGAAAAGATACTTGACATCATTAATCATTTCAAAAATGTATATTAAAACCTAAATGAGAGATCTAGACATTCTGGGAGAAAGGAAGATGTCCCACTCCTAACTGGGCCTCCAGCATACAAAGCCCATGTGAACAGCCCTTCTTCAAGAGACAGTCTGCTCCATGGCTCCTGAGATCTAGACATTCTGGGAGAAAGGAAGATGTCCCACTCCTAACTGGGCCTCCAGCATACAAAACCCACGTGGTAGGAAACCCCCTTTCATATCTCCTGTCTCTGAATCAATCTTTGTCTCTCTCTACCTCTCACTCTCTCTCTCTCTCTCTCTCTCTCTCTCTCTCTCTCTCTGTCTTTTTTTTAATTTTTGCTTTTTAGAATTTTTTAAGGTGAGGCGATTTACAGGGCCCTTTGGCCCCTCCCTCCTAGACCTTTACTTTGTTAATAATCCCCTCTGCTCCTCCCAGAACAGCCCTTCTTCAAGAGACAGTCTGCTCCATGGCTCCTGAGATCTAGACATTCTAGGAGAAAGGAAGATGTCCCACTCCTAACTGGGCCTCCAGCATACAAAACCCACGTGATAGGAAAACCCGTTCATATCTCCTGTCTCTGAATCAATCTTTGTCTCTCTCTACCTCTCACTCTCTCTCTCTCTCTCTCTCTCTCTCTCTCTCTCTCTCTCTCTGTCTTTTTTTTAATTTTTGCTTTTTAGAATTTTTTAAGGTGAGGCGTTTTACAGGGCCCTTTGGCCCCTCCCTCCTAGGCCTTTATTTTGTTAATAATCCCCTCTGCTCCTCCCAGAACAGCCCTTCTTCAAGAGACAGTCTGCTCCATGGCTCATGAGATCTAGACATTCTGGGAGAAAGGAAGATGTCCCACTTCTAACTGGGCCTCCAGCATACAAAACCCACGTGGTAGGAAAACCCCTTTCATATCTCCTGTCTCTGAATCAATCTTTGTCTCTCTCTACCTCTCTCTCTCTCTCTCTCTCTCTCTCTCTCTGTCTGTCTGTCTTTTTTTTAATTTTTGCTTTTTAGAATTTTTTAAGGTGAGGCGTTTTACAGGGCCCTTTGGCCCCTCCCTCCTAGGCCTTTATTTTGTTAATAATCCCCTCTGCTCCTCCCAGAACAGCCCTTCTTCAAGAGACAGTCTGCTCCATGGCTCCTGAGATCTATACATTTCTAATTTTTTATTTTTATTGAAAATTAATTTTTCTTTTTTAGATTTATTCAAAAGTTTTTCTCTTCTTTTTCTCTGTTTCTTGTCTGTTTTTTTGTTGTTGTTGGTATTGTTTCCCTCTCTCTGCTTCCTTTTCTGCACACTTCCCAACCCTCATATTAAACTTCAAAAGTTTGGGAAGAAACCGACCATCCACCAGATGACTAGAAATCGCTGCAGGACCACAAGAAATATGGAGAAGCAGGAAAATGCCTCTCCTCCAATTGAAACGGATAGCTCCTCTTCATCCACACACAGTTCAAGGGAATTCATGGAAATGTCTGATAAACAATTCAGATCATTCATAATGGCAAAGCTAACAGAGATCGAAGAGAAGAGAGACAAGGAACTGCTGAAGGGTAAGGAGAAAGGAGTTGAAGAGTTCTAGGAGGTGAGGAAATTCATGCAAGATCTAAAAGAGGAGTTTCACACTTTACAAAAGAATCAGATGGAGCTGTTAGAGATGAAGGCTATAATACAAGAAGTCAAAATCTCCCTTGAAAGTATTAAAAGCAGACTAGATCATTCAGAAAATGGAATCTCTAATGTAGAAGAGAAAATTGCTGGCCCAGAAAGGTCCACCATAAAGACTGAGAAAATGGCCCAAAAATTTGAGAATAGTATGCAAGAAGTACTAAATACAATTAAACGTCCAGGGTCGGCGGGCGGGGGGGCTCCGCTCCGCCTGCCGGCGCATGGGGATGGGGAGGCGGGCGCGGGGGCTCCGCTCTGCGTGCCGGGGCGCGGAGGCAGGGCACCGGGCGCAGGGGCCTTACTCCACGTGCTGGGGCGTGGGGTCAGGGCGCGGGGGCTCCGCCCCACGTGCCCTGTCTGGAGGTCCAGCCTGACCGGGGCTGTGCCCCGCGTGCCATGGCCGGGGCTCTGCCCCGCGTGCCGTGGCCGGGGTCTGCCCTGCGTGCCTTGGCCGGAGGGCCGGCCCGGCCAGGGCTCTGCCCTGCGGCCGGGGCTCTGCCCTGCGGCCGAGGCTCTACTCCGCGTGCCTTGGCCGGAGAGCCAGCCCAGCAGGGACTCTCCTCTGCGTGCCCTGGCCGGAGAGCCGGCCCGGCCAGGACTCTGTCCCGTGTGCCATGGCCGGGGTCTGCCCCGCGTGCCGTGGCCGGGGCTCTGCTCCATGTACCCTATCTGGAGTTCCGGCCCGACCGGGGCTCTGCCCCGCATGCCGTGGCCGGAGAGCCAGCCCGGCCGGGGCTCTGTCCCACGTGCCTTGGTCGGAAAGCCAGCCTGGCCGGGGCTCTGTCCCGCGTGCCATGGCCGGGGTCTGCCCCGCGTGCCGTGGCCGGGGCTCTGCTCCACGTGCCCTATCCGGAGGTCCGGCCTGACCGGGGCTCTGCCCCGCGTGCCGTGGCCGGGCTCTGCCCCGCGGTCCGTGGCCGGGGCTCTGCCCTGCGGGCCGTGACCGGGGTCTGCCCCGCGTGCCGCATCAGCTGGTGGCTGTCTCTGCTTTCCTGAGCCGCATTCCTGAAACTGTGTTCCATGGAGATTCACCTACATTTGCGGGGCTGCACGAGACCCACCCTTGGTCCAGCCGTGAGTGGAGTCTACGTTCCCTATTGTTGGGAACTTTATGATCTGATAATTGGAAAAAAAAATCATGTTTATCATAAAAAATAATTAGAATAATAATAATAATGATTGGGGGAAACATAGGAAAGATATTGAATGTTGAAGCGGGGAGATTAATGTCTCTGTACTGACTGACATGCATGGCATTCCCTTTTGAAAAAGCAATGTAATACACTGTAAAGTTATATGTAATTCAATGTAATAAAAAAATAGATTAAAAAAAAAAAACCTAAAAGAGGGACCAGCAGTTAGCGTAATGGCTATGTCGCTGGACTCCCATGTAGTCGACCATGGTTCGAGTCCTGGACCCAGCGGCTTAAACTCACGCCGGGCGCGTGTGCGTGCGTGCCCAAGATCCCGAGAGGAGAATGGAGGAGAAGGGATTGCAGCGTGGCCATCCCCCCTGGGGGGTGATTTCCTGCTTTCTATCTCTCTGTTTCTCTCTGTCTGTCTGGCGAGCGCACGCGCCCTATAGCAAAAACCTCTCCAAAAAAAAAAAAAAAAAAAAAAAAAAAACCTAAATGAGAAATTCACTACACATTCACTAAGAAGTTTTTTTTTTTAAATGATTTTTTTTCTGTAGAGGTTTTTGCCTTAGGACACATGCGCTCGCAGGAGAGAGAAAGAAAGAAACAATGAAAAGACAAAGACAATCAAAGGAAAAGTGAGAAATCACCTCCAGTGGGGATAGTCATCCCACAATCCATTCTTCATTCTCCTCCCAGGATCTTGGGTATACATGCACATACATCCGATGTGAGTTTCAAGCCACTGTATCCGGTACTCAAACCATGGTTGTACATGTCGGAGTCCAGCGATGCAATCGCTACACCATCTACTGGCCCCAAAAGGTTTGTTTAAAAAATGATGATATGGGGACCAGCAGTTATGTCGCTGAACTCCCATGTAGTCGACCGCGGTTCGCGTCCCAGACCCGGTGGCTTAAAACTCACGCTGGGCGCACAAGATCCTGAGAGGAGAATGGAGGAGAAGGGATTGCGGCATGGCCAACCCCCTGGGGGATGATTTCTCTCTTTCTGTCTCTCTGTCTCTCTCTGTCTGGCAAGTGCATGTGCCCTATAGCAAAAACTCTCCAAAAAAAAAAATGATGATATGAAACCAGTGGATGGCATAATTTTTATGTAGCTGGACTCTCACATAGTCGACCATGGTTTGAGTCCCAGATCTGGAGGCTTGAAACTCATGCCTGGCACATGGGCATGTGTACCCAAGATCCCAAGAGGAGAATGGAGGAGAAGGGACTTCAGTGTGGCCATCCCCCCTGGGGGGTGATTTCTCACTTTCTGTCTCCCTGTCTCTCTAGTGAGCACATACACGTTATATCCCAAAAATTGACAATACTGGGCCAATAGGTGGTGTGGAGGTTAAGGCACTAGACCCCACATGGCCGACTCTGCAGTTCAAGTCTTAGACTCAGCAGCTTGAAAATCACACTGAGTGCATGTGTGTGTACTCCAACTCCCACGAGGAGAATGGAGGAGAAGGGATTGTGGAGTGGCTATCCCCCAGGGGATGATTTCTCACTTTCTCTCTCGCTTGCTTTCTCTGGCAAGTGATGCACACTATAGCAAACTTAAAAAAAAAAATCAATACTTAATACTGAGGTGGATGTGGAGGAACTGAAAAATCTCATATATTGCTGGTAAAAATGCAAAATAATACACCCACTTTGGAAAACAATTTGGCAACTTCTTGAAAAGTTAATCACACATTTACCATAGGACTCTAAAATTTCATTCCTAGACATCTACTCAAGACAAACGAATATTTAAATTTATACAAAAATCTGTACCTAGATGGTTATAGAACATTTTCCATAACTGTCAAAATCTGGCAGGGTGGTGTGGTGGTTAAGGCACTGGACTCCCACATGGCTGACTGCAGTTCAAGTCCTGGACCTGGTAGCTTGCTTTCTCATTTTCCCTGTCTCTTTTTTTCTCTGGTGAGCACACATGCCATGTAGCAAATTAAAAATAATAATGATGATAATAATGATAAATAAAATGAAATAAATGGCTCTTAAAAAAAAAACCCTAGCAACAACTTAGATGTACTTCAACTAATGAATGGCTAAACAAAATGGTATATATACTTTAATACAATGCAATAAAACTCATCAATAAATAGGAATGAATAATTGATACAGGCAACAACGTGAACAATTCTCAAAGGCATTATGCTAAGTGAAAGAAACCAGACTCAAATAATTGCACTTACAGGAAATTATGACAATGGCAAAACTATAGGGACAGAAAAATAATCAGTGGATGCCAGGTGAAGAAATGGAGATAAAGAATTGCCTATGGAGTGGCATGAGGGAATTTTGGGGAGTGATAGAAATATTATATGAGTGGCAGTAGTATTCTTTTGTCAAGATTGCTAGAACTGAGAATATAAAAAGAGTCAATATTACCATATGTAAATTATATCTCAATAACTCGCATATTAAAAAGAAAAGAGGGTAGGAAAGCAGGAAGTGCCAATATGAGATCTCATTTATGATGCATGTATTTTTCTTCTGGACAGATTTTCAAAAAGTAAGCTCAAGTGTGCTGTCAAAGAGAAAAAATATACTTAAATTCAGTAACTCGGGACCGTCAGGTGGCGTGGTGGTTAAGAGCGCTGAACTCCCACATGGCCGACTGCGGTTTGAGTCCCAAACTTGGTGGCTTGCTTTCTCCTTTCTCTCTCTCTCTCTCTCTCTCTCTCTCTCACTCTCACTCTCACTCTCACTCTGGCTCTCTCTGGTCAAAAGAAAGAAGGAAGAAGAAGAAAGAAGAAAAAGAAAGAAAAGAAAGAAAGAAAGAAGAAAGAAGAGAGAGAGAAAGAGAGGGAGAGAGAGAGAGAGAGAGAGAGAGAGAGAGAGAGAGAGAGAGAGAGAGAGAGAGAGAAAGAAAGAAAGAAAGAAAGAAAGAAAAGAAAGAGAGAGAGAGAGAGAGAGAGAGAGAGAGAGGGGGAGGGAGGGAGGGAGGGAGGGAGGGAGGGAGGGAGGGAGGAAGGAAGGAAGGAAGGAAGAGGAGAGAAGAAAGAAAGAAAGAAAGAAAGAAAGAAAGAAAGAAAGGAAGGAAGGAAGGAAGGAAGGAAGGAAGGAAGGAAGGAAGGAAGGAAGGAAGGGGAAGAGAGAGAGAAAGAAAAAGAAAAAGAAAGGAAAGAAAGAAGGAAGGAGAGAGAGAAAGAAAAAGAAAAAGAAAGGAAAGAAAGGAAGAAAGAGAAAGAACAAATGAAAGAAAGAAAGAATAAAGGAAAAGAAAGAAAAAAAGAAGGAAGGAAGAAGAAAGAGAAAGAAAGAAAGTTAAATAAAATCTTTTAAAAGAGAACCCACTATTACTTGGCCCTTTTAAATATCTACAATACAATGAAAACAGATGATTAAGCTCTTAAGGTGGCTATTGTGTAGTCAAAGTTTAAATTTTATATGTGTGTGTATGTATATGTGTGTGTGTGTGTGTGTGTGTACATTTAAATTTGCTAAAAGATGTGTGTGTTCACTGGAGAGAGACAGAAAGAGAGAGTGAGAAAGCATGCTGCAATTCCTTCTCCTCCACCCTCTTCTCAGGATTTTGGGCAACCATGCACATGAGCTTGGTGTGTTTTTCAAGCTGCTGGGTCCAGGACTCAAACTGCACAGTAGACCATGTGGGATCCAACTGCCTTAATCACCATGCCACTGGGCTGGCCCTTTTAATTATATTTTATATAGCTTTTAAAAAAATTAATCTGGCTTTTAAAAACTTTTTAAATTTGGAAATAATTAGATTCATAAGAAGTAGCCAAGATAGTCCAGAAAGGTCCTAGAACTTTTTACCTAGTTTTCCCTTATGTAACTATAGTATGATATCAAAACCAGAAAATCGACAGTGGTACAATGTGTGCATATAGTTCTATCATTTTATCATCTGTAGATAACCACCACTGCAATCAAGATACGTAACTAATTGCCATAAAGATTTCTTTTGTGCTACCCCTTTATAGTTACATCCAGCCCATTTCCCCACTACCTCTAACTCCTAGCAATCCCAAATTTGTTTTTTTGTCTCTATAATGGTCTTTATTTCAAGAAAGTTACATAGATAGAGTCATATAGTATGTGACATTTTGAAACCGACTTTCTGTTTGTTTGTTTTTGCTATAGGGCGTGCACACTCACCACTGAGAGAGAGAGAAAGGAAAAGTGAGATATCATCCTCTGAGGGTAGGGGATGGCCATGCCACAGTCCCTTTTCCTTCAGTCTCCTCTTGGGATTTTGGGCACACATGCACATGTGCCTGACGTGATTTTCAAGTCACAGGGTCCAGGAATCAAACTGTGCAGCTGGCCATGTGGGATACAACGCTTAACCTCTGTGCCATCTGCTGGCCCAAACTGGCTTTTTTGTTTTCAAACCTAGCATAACCCCCTGTAAATACATATTTGAAGTGAATTTCTTATAGACAATATATAGTTGGAGTATGTTTTGTTTTTGTTTTTCAATCTACTCTGCCAAATGCTGTCTTTCAATTGATGTATTTAGACTATTTATATTTGATGTAATTACTGATATGCTAGGTTCACGTTATTTTTGTTTCCTGTTTATTCTTTTTTTTAAAATCTGACTACCTATGGGTTATTTAAACAGGTTTCAGAATTTCATTTTAATTTCTTTATAGTGTTTTTGAATGTATCATAGTGGTCTCTATCCAAAGAAATCACATTATGTGCATATAATGTTATGCCATATGTATATAACATCACAGTCAACTGGTGTTAACATTTTTCTAGGTTGAGTGGAGTGCAGAAACCTAATATTTCCTATGTTCTTTTACCCTCTTCCATTTATAATGTAATTGTCTTAAATTTTTCCTTTGTATACGCTAATAACCACATCAGACACTGTTAGAATTTTTCTTCAACTGTTAAACATAATTTAGAAAACATGAAAGGAGAAGAAGAACCTATTATATTTACCCATAATTTTATTCTTTCCACTACTATTTCTCTCTTCCCAACATTCCAAGATTCCTTTTATTGCTTATGTTTTAATTAGAGATCTTCCTTTAGTCATTCTTTTAGTCTGTTGGAACAAATCCTCTTAACTTTCTTTTATCTGAGAATGCTTTTTATTTTTCTCTTTGTTCCTAAAGAGTAGTTTCGGGACCAGCAGTTAATGTAATGGCTATGTTGCTGGACTCCCATGTAGTTGACCGCGGTTCGAGTCTCGGACCCGGTGGCTTAAAACTCATGCCGGGCACGTGTGCATGCGTGCCCAAGATCCCGAGAGGAGAATGGAGGAGAAGGGATTGCGGCATGGCCATCCCCCCTGAGGGGTGATTTCTCGCTTTCTGTCTCTCTGTCTCTCTCTGTCTGGCGAGCACACGCGCCCTATAGCGAAAACCTCTCCAAAAAGGAAAAAAAAAAAAAAAAAAGAGTAGTTTCACTGGGTATACAATTTTGGATTGATAAGTCTTCCAGTACTTGAAAAATGTGCCAGGACCAGCAGTTGGTGTAATGGCTATGTCGCTGGACTCCCACGTAGCCGACCACAGTTCAAGTCCCAGACTTGGTGGCTTAGACTCATGCTGGGTGCGTGTGCGTGCGTGCCCAAGATCCTGAGAGGAGAATGGAGGAGAAAGGATTGTGGCATGGCCATCCCCCTTTGGGGGGTGATTTCTCGCTTTCATCTCTATCTTTCTGGCAAGCGCACATGCCCTACAGCAAAAACCTCTCAAAAGAAAAGAAAAGAAAAGAAAAGAAAAGAAAAGAAAAGAAAAGAAAAGAAAAGAAAAGAAAAGAAAAGAAAAGAAAAGAAAAGAAAAAGAATAATGGCCCCTTCTTCCTTTTTCCTTCCTCAGTTTCTGATGAGAAATCCACTGTCATATAAATTGTTCTCCCCCTAGAGTTAAGATGTCATATCTCGGGACCAGCAGTTGGTGTAACGGCTATGTCACTGGACTCCCATGTAGCTGACCGCGGTTCAAGTCCTGGACCCAGTGGCTTAAACTCACGCCAGGCACGTGCGCGTGTGTGCCCAAGATCCCAAGAGGACCATGGAGGAGAAGGGATTGCGGCATGGCCATTCCCCCTGGAGGGTGATTTCTTGCTTTCTGTCTGTCTCTCTCTTTCTGGCAAGTGTACATGCCCTATAGCAAAAACCTCTCAATCAATCAATCAATCAATCAATCAAGATATCATATCTCTTTCACTTTTCCAAGATTATTGTGTGTGTATGTGTGTGTGTATGTGTGTGTGTGTGTTTCAGAAGTTTAACCATGATATGTCTTGGAATTGATTCCTTTGAATTCATCCTCTTTGGAATTCACTCAGCTTCTTGAAACAATAGATTTATGTCTTTTGCCAGATTGGGGAAATTTTTAGCAATAATTTGAGTGCTTTTTTAGCCCAGCTTTTTTTATTCCTCCTCCCCTTTCAGAACTCCTCTGATGATGGGGATGTTAGATCTCTTGAGACCCTGAGACTTTGTTCTTTTTTTCTCCATCTATCTTCTCTGTTATTCAGGTAAGATAATTTTTACTGTTTTATCATCAAGTCACTGCTTCTTTTTTCTGTCCTCTCTATTCTGCTGTGGAGCCATCCAGTAAGGGTTATTTTATTTTGACGATTGTGTTTTTCAGTTTTAAGTTTTCATTTGTTTTGTTTTTATATCTCTATTCATTTGCTAAGACTTACTATTTTTCCTTTTCATTTTTTAAAAGTTTGATTATAATGATTTATTGAAGCATTTTATGCTGGCTGCTTTTAAAATCCTTGCCAAATAATTCTAACTTCTATGTCATCTTGGTGTTAGTGTCAGTTAATGATCTTTTCTGATTGAAGTGAAGATTTTCCTGATCCTCAGTGTGATGAGTAATTTTCTATTATATTTTGGACATTTTGGATATTATGTTATGAGACTATGTATTTTATTTAAATTTTGTGTTTTGTGTTGGCAGGTGGTGTGGTGGTTAAGGTGCTGTATTCCCACATGGTCGACAGTGGTTTTGAATCCTGGACCTGGCAGCTTGCTTTCTCACTTTTTTTCTCTCTCTCTCTCTCTCAGATCAAACTAACTAAATAATAATAAATAAACAAAATAATAAAAATTTAAATAAATAAATCTTGTGTTTTAGCAGGCCTTCTCTGACATCATACCAGCAAGGTACCACCTCATTACTACCAGATGAAAGGAGAAGTAGAGTTTCCCTGTTCACTTCCATCGACACCCTGGGGAGTAAGGATGCCTTATTATGGCTGAACAGGAGTGAGTGTTTACCCACTAGGCTTCTTTTGATATCTTTCTGGTTGAAAATATCAAGAGTCCCTTGTTACTCTTTCCTGTGTGGTCTCAACTGACACTACACTGAGCAATGGTGAAAATCCCGGCTTCTTATTTGGCCTTCTCTAACACCACCTTGGCATCATTCCAGGAGCAGGAGGGGTAATCAGAGGTTATAGTCTGACAAGGGTGAAAGTCCAGGCTTCCTACATCATTTCTCTACTAACACCATGGGGGTGCGTTGTTACTGCTGAGACAGGAGAAAATTCCTGGCTCACTACTTATTTTTTCCTGACATCACTTCAGCATGGGAAGGGGGCAGGATAGGGCACCTTGTTACAGCTGGGTGAATCTAGAAGTCTAGGCTCCCCACTAGCCCTATGCTGCAAAGATCAAGTGGGGTGCATTTTTTTCCTCATAGTGTTTACCTGGGGTAGTGAGGTTATTGTCTAAAGTTTTTTTATATTGCTTGGCTGCCCTTTTCCTGGTAATTTGGGGTAAAGAGATTAGGCTTTTCTTGGGACTTTCTTGATCTGCTGGGGTTACCAACTTCTTCATATCCAGGTATAATATATATGAAGCAAAAAGAAAACCCAGGTAATTCCATATCATTCCTTGGGTCCTGAGTTCCCTAGTCTATCTGCCTTCTTATATTTGTTTTATATATAATGTTCAACATTATTTTTGGCGAGGTTTTTGCTATAGGGCACATGTACTCACCAGAGAGACAGAGACAGGCAGACAGAAAGCAAGAAACCACTCCTCAAGGGGGATGGCCATACCGCAATCCCTTCTCCTCCATCATCCTCTTGGGATCTTGGGCACGCACGCACACACACACGCCTGGCGTGAGTTTAAGCCACCGGGTCTGGGACTCGAACCATGGCCAACTACATGGGAGTCCAGCAACGTAGCCATGATACTATCTGCTGGTCTCCATCCAACATTTTGAAAAGTTTTTACCATAGGACATGTATTTACCAGAAAGAGAGATAGAGAGGTAAAGCGAGAAATAACCCCCCAGGGGGATAGCTACACAGCAATTCCTTCTCCTGGGATCTTGGGTACACACGCACATGCTCCCAGGTCCAGGACTTGAACTATGGTTGGCCATGTGAGAGTCCAGAGCCCCAACCACCACACCACCTGCTGGTTCCATAATGTCCAGCATTTTTAGCTTTACTTTATGGGAGAAAAAGGGAAAATTACCATAAGTATTTTTTTTAAGCTTTGCTATAGTGTGTGTGCACTTGCCAGAGGGAGACAAAGACAGAGAGAGTGAGAGGAAGGAAAAATGAGAAATCACCCTCTGGGGGTAGGGGGATGGCTATACCAAAGTTGCCTTAACTTCAATGCCACCTGCTGGCCCACAGTATAATTTTTAAAAACTTTTGCCAGAGAGTGCATACACTAGACACAAAGAGACAGAGGGAAAGAGAGGGAAAAGAAGAAAGCATCCCCTAAAGGGGTGTAGTCATGCCATATTCTCTTTTCCATTTCTCCATCTCTTTGAGATTTAGGGCGTGCACACACATGTGCCCAGCATGCTTTTCAAGCTGGTGGGTTGGAGACTCAAACTGCACAGTCATGTGGAATCTGGTTCCCTTAACCATCAGATGAAAAATATATATATATTTCAACAATTATTTAACATTCTCTCTGGCCTGGATATATGGATATCCCACAGCCACTGAAGATGTTATATGAGCCATTTATAGTCCTTGACTTCAAAGATCTCATAGTATATTGGGGAACATATTTTTTTTAAAAAAATAAGACAATAAAATGTATAAATCCTGTGGTTCATTACCAGAATAAAAATTTCTATTTAAAGATTTTCAGAGAAGTCAGACACTCTGAGTGAAACAAATTTTACTATGTTAAGGGAGAAAAAGGTAATCTAATTGTTAAATTAATGATTGAAGAATAGTCTGATGTAGGGGCAAGCAGGTGGCACGGTGGTTAAGGTGCTGGACTCCCAGATGGCTGACTGCGGTTCAAGTCCTGGACCTGGTGGCTTGCTTTCTCACTTTCCTTCTCTCTCTCTCTCTCCTCTTTCTCTGTCTCTCTGGTCAAATTGAAAAATTATAATAATAAATAAAATTAAATAAGTAATTTTTAAAAATTTTAAAAATTAAACAAAATAGTGTGATGTAAGAGAAAGGACTTAAGGAAATGTTAGAGGGATAGGTTATCAAAGGAAATTTAGTAAGAGAAAAATAATCAAACAATGACTATATGAAATAAAAAGAAGAACCAATAGTCATAATAATAATGAGGATCACAATTATAACCATATTGATATTAAATGAGTGCTATTAGTTACCCTTTAACTTTCTTACATTCAGCTTCCTTTTTGGAAAATGCAGTGAGAGGGCAGAGGACAGTCCTTGGACTCAAAGCCAGGGAGTTCCTGTTGTTCTCCATTATTACGCCTGTTCTCACATGAACTCTTGAGATTTCGGTGAAGCAGCTGAAATGTGGGATAGTTGGGAAGGGCAAAATGTAGATTTCAACAAGAAACGTACAGAGCCATATTTCTAAATAGGCTTGGGGAAAATCAGAGGTGGAATTCCATGATATTCTGAGGCAGGGAGTGTTATTTTCAATCCACAGCTGCACTAAGTACTAAGCAAGTGCCTGATTTCTAACTAATAAATTTTCTGTCCAACAGAGAGCCTTGCAGTTTGAGGATGAACTATATGTAACGCCACAATCCACACCTTTCATCTAGTGGTTCTCAGAATTCTTTTCAACCTCAACTCCTTCAGGTGAGTGAGTGAGAGTTGGCCTCAAAAGGCCTGTACCTGAAGTGAACATAATGTCTATATTCAGCAGGCCCCAACTCCTTTCTCCCTTTAACCACCCATAGCCAACTGGGCTTCTGTTGGGCCTGGGCAGTACAAGGTCAGAACTCTGGCTTTTCCAGCTCCATCCTGGACTTATTGGCCCTCAAGATTCCTCATTCTCAAAGTCTTTTCACTCAAGTACCCAATTAGTGCCTTGGCTCCTTACCCAGGTACTTAGGCTGTCTTTGAAGTACAGGGAGACCGTTCAGAAAAGAACTCAAATGTGAAACCACATTTCTCATTCCTTGGCTGCCAAAAGCCAAACTCTCTGGGCTCTCCCGGAGTTGAAAGAGGGAGAAAAGGGTGTTCTAAGAGCCAAACTCTCCAAATAAATCACAGGCTTTCACAAATTCTTGTTACTCTGGGGAACTAACAAAAACTCAAATGAGGGAATGATGGCACAAATCTAAAGAAGGGAAAAAGCTGAATAAGGGGAAGAGAGGTAAGGAAGGGTTACATGGGGCTGAGATGGCTTTATTCAAGAACTCCTGCTTCTTGACAAGGTACACAAAATAATAAAAGAATAGCAAATGGGATTAAGAGGCCATGCTTTAAGGCTTAGCTATCCACCTGCTATTCCAATGCTAAGTGGAAAGAATGGCACTATGAATTGGAGTCTGTGTTGCCAGAAATATTCCCCTGTTTTTGCTTCATTTCCGTATCTCTTTAGAGTTCTCAGAACCTGATGAAAAGTCTAAATCTAGTTGGGATGAGTGAGGTTGGTTGGAATGGTATAGGTAGAGCATGTAAACAGTATAGGGTAAGTGGCAGGTATTTCAGGATTCTGATGACTATAATGCTGACACATCTGACCAGGGAGTTAATGGATACTAGTCAGATGAATAAAAGCACTGGTGGAGCACATTAAAAAGGAGGCAGGTGAAGGCTCTTCAAGGATCTGTTGGGGAGTTACAGAGGGGAGAAACACACCACTTTGGAATTCCTTGGGAACTGAGATGTAGGAGACCTGACCTCCCTTCTCTTTGCAACTGACTGAGAGAACAACTTCCATCTGACCTTCTTTTATTAACTATTTCCATAGCCTTATGTATGGTCCAAAGGTAAGGGCTAGATAGCTGTCTATCCAGCGAAACAATGTAATTCTCTTCCTAGGAGAAGCTGATTCCAAATCTTTTTTCATTTTCGGAAAAACACCATGTTGAGAAACTTTCTTCCAACTCTCAGCCTCTCCAAGCTCATTTAATTTGGTAGCTATTCACCATGAATCCATTGCATCCAGAATTCTACTCCAGATTTGTAGCAAGCTTTTATTTTAAAAATCCAAAAGTATTTTCATATCTTTCCTGGCATTTGATCCTCCTACAGTTTTATATTTTTTCTTCATTAAAATGTGGTAGTGTTTTTCTGGGGTGGCAGAGCAATACTGGAAAACATTCGTTTCCCAAGTATTCAACATCTAAACAAACTCCATTTTTATCCTTTCAAGCTTTGTCTCAACACATGCCAATTTTGATTGGCTACTAACTTTTGCATTTTAAAACATTTTAAAGTTTATTTATTTCTTGCACTGGAGAGAGATATAGCAGTTTGTCTCAACATACAACAACTTTGATGGGCTACTGACTTTCAAAACTTTTCTTTTAGATTTTTGCCATAGGGCATGTGCACTAGCCAGAAAGAGACAGTGAGAGGGAAAGTAAGAAATCATCCCCCACGGGGATGGCCATGCTGCAATCTCTTCTCCTCCTAAGACTTTGGGCATACACATACATGCACCCAGCATGATTTTCAAGCCACCAAGTCCGGGACTCAAATTGCAGTTGGGCATGTGGGAGTTCAGACCACCATGCTACCTGCTGGCCCCTCAAAACGTTTTTAAAAGTTAATTTTTTTCTTTATAAAGAGAAAGACACCCCCATCAGGGTCTTCATAGTGTGACCCACTATGAAGGTGGTAATCTACCACCTTCAGCTAGATTAGATGTGCATGCGGGCCTGGAGTGTACAGAGAAGCCCTGAGATGTGAACCTAAGACTTTCCCATGTGGTCTAGTAGTGTTACAGCTATGGAACTGTCCGGCCTTGAGTTTCAAAACTTTTTTTTAAATTGCCAGAATGTGTACACACTCATGAGAGAGAGGCAGAGAGAGAGAGAAACAGAGATAGGGAGAGAGCAGCCCCCAGTGGGTCATGGTCATACTGCAATCCCTTCCCCTCCATTTCTCCATCTTGTTGGGATTTTGAGCATAAACACACATGAGCCTAAGTATGTTTTTCAAACCACCATGGCAGACATTTGAACTGCAGTCAGCCACGTGAGATATGGTTCCCTTAACCACTAGGCTATGGGGCTGACCCTCAAGATTCCTGATGCCAAATAATCACTGAAATATATGTTTTCTTATTTCCCTCTTATTAGGTCATATGTCCTCATGCTTCCTGCTGCTATTATTTATTTACTTACATTTTTTGGAGCCATAAAATCTAAGGGTCCAGTTCTAAACTTTATAAGTCATCAGACAAAGGCCCAGAGAGATCCACACATAGGAATACCCATGCAGAGTCTAAAGATACAGACATTCTAACTCCTGTCCCAGTCTTTCAAGGGTAACTGGGCTCTACTTAATGGCTATGGCCCAGTGATTTGGCACCTACTGGTTTTAGACAATGTTCCGTTATCTATTCTACTAACTAAGGCACATTACAGGTGGTGCTTTGACCAAAATACACCAGTGCTTGGAGAAACTATGATTCGAAGCCCTCAGTTTTCTCTGAAGAGGCTGGCTCAGCACCTACAGACACAGAATATCAAATATTCATCCGACAGAGAATATGGGAGAGAGGCAGGAGGTAGAGACAGACAAGAAATAAGGGGACAGAAGGAGAGGAAAACGATTTAAAAAGAAAGGTTGATGGGAACCAGCAGTTAGTGTAATGGCTATGTTGCTGGACTCCCACGTAGTCGACCGCGGTTCGCGTCCCGGATCCGATGGCTTAAAACTCACGCCGGGCACGTTGTGCGTGTGTGCCCAAGATCCCGAGAGGAGAATGGAGAAGGGATTGTGGTGGGACCATCCCCCCTGGGGGGTGATTTCTCGCTTTCTGTCTCTATGTCTCTGTCTGTCTGTCTGGCAAGCGCACGTGCCCTATAGCGAAAATCTCTCCAAAAAAAAAAAAAAGAAAGGTTGATGATATCGGACTTATTAGAAGTGCAGAATGTTAAAGGACCCTTCAGAATCAAGGAGGGGCTGACCAAGAAGAGATAGCTTCATTGATGAATTCCAAACATTTAAAGAAAATAATAATACCAATTTTACACAAATTCTTTGGAAAAAAGGGAGAGAACACTTTCCAGCTCATTCTATGAGGCCAATATCACCCTGATACCAAAACCAGACAAAGACATCACAAGAAAAGTACAGATGAATGTCTCTCATAAACACAATTCCAAAACCCTTAATATTTTAGCAAACTGAATCCAACAATATATAAGCTCATGACCAAATAGGGTTTATCCCAGATCCCAGAAATTTATGTTAGTTCAACATCCCAAAATCAATGCAATATGTAATTATAACAAACTAAAAAAATCTGTTGTTGTTTATAAGTCAGAGGGCAGGTGCGCTCATCAGAGTGAGACAGAGAGACACATAGAATGAGGGAGGGAAAGGAAGAAGGCATGCCCAGAGAGATGTGCTCACACTACAGTCCCTTCTCCATTCCTCCATCCTGTGGCAATTTGGGCCATTCATGTACATGTGCCTAGGATATTTTTCAAGTCATTGGGGCTAGGATTCAAACCACACAGTTGGGTATGTGGGATCTGGCTCCCTTAACCACTAGGCTATGGGATCAGCCTGCCTAACATTTTTAAAAAACCGTTTATTCAGGACCAGCAGATGGTGTAATGGTTATGTTGCTGGATTCCCATGTAGTACACAACAGTTCAAGTCCCATACTCTGTGACTTAAAACTCACGCTGGACATGTGTGTGGGGGTGCCCAAAATCCCAAGAGGAGAATAGAGGAGAAGGGAGTGCAGTGTGGCCATCCCCCCAGGGAGTGATTTTTCACTTTCTGTGTCTCTGTGTCTCTCTGTCTTTCTGGCAAGCACACGTGCCGTATAGGAAAAACCTTCCATGGGACCAGCAGTTAGTGTAATGGCTATGTCGCTGGAGTCCCATGTGGTTGACTGCGGTTCAAGTCCCGGACCTGGTGGCTTAAACTCATACTGGGTGCGTGTGCGTGCATGCCCAGGATCCCAAGAGGAGAATGGAGGAGAAGGGATGGCGGCATGGCCATCCCCCCTGGAGGGTGATTTCTCGTTTTCTATTTCTCTGTTTCTCTCTGTCTTTCTGGAGAGTGCACGTGCCCTATAGCAAAAAACCTCTTGGAAAAAAAAAAAAAACCTCTCCAAAAAAATAATAATAATAATGTTGAATGTTAATGGAAAGGTCAGACCACAGTAAAACCGCAAATTCAACAAAAGAGAGATTACATGAGACTGAACTGGTGAAACAGAATTCTATGTTTTTTTTCTAAAACATTACTGATTTTCTTCTATGCTTTGTCTTCCAGATTTAAGGATTTTTGTTTTCTTTTGAGTTGTTAGGTTCAGCAATTTGTTAAAAAAAAAAAAAAGAAACACCTTTATTTAATTGAAACATAAACTTTTCTCCCTTCCTGACCTCTTTGCAATTGGAAGATATTTGTGAGGATTCTTATTTTGTGGCAGAATGGTTATTTGCATCAGTTCAATAATACAATAGTATCTGTTGTCTTGCATCAGAAATTGAATTCTTATGGGACTTTGTACAAATAACAGACCAAAGTGAGATTAACTTAATTTTTTTTTTGCAAATAAGTTAGTTTATATCTCTCTTTAGTAAAAGGGAATGGAGAGTGAAAAAAATTGTTTCAGAAGAAAATTACAGTGCACTAGATTCTAGCTTTGTCCATACTTTAATATCTTTTGTGAATCAATAAAATGTGAAAAAAGACCTTTGAAATACTTAGATATTCGATAAAAAGATGTGTAAGACCTTTATGCCAAAGACTGCAAAATATTGCTAAGAAAAATCAAAGAAGAACAAAATAAATGGAGGAACATATTCGTTCATGGATCAGAATATTCAATATTGTTTAGGGGTCAATTGTCTCCAAATTGTTCTTTAGGTAAATGCAATCCTAGCTAAAATCTCAGCAAAGGTTTTGTTTGTTTTGTTTTTGTTTGTTTGTTTGTTTGTTTTTGCTTGTAGAATATGGAAGGCTGACTCTTAAATTTATCTGTACATGAAAAGGACATAAGATCAAGAAAATACTTTTGACAAAGAACAAAGTTAGAAGACTTGACCTGATTTAAAGACTTACTATAAAGTTATAGCAATCAAGACAGTGTGGTATTAGTATAAAAGTAAACATATAGATCGGTGGAACAGAACAGAATCAGAAATGGGTCACATATTTATGACTAGTTGATTAATGAAAGTACATTCAATAGGTGAAAATTAGTCTTTTTTCTTTCTTTCTTTCTTTTTTTAAGGGTGGAATTTAATTTTATTTACAGGACATTGCAAGGTATGAAATTCCACGTAGAAATAAGAAACCCATTTGAAGGACAAGCTTCATACAGTATGTACAGTTTGGAACTGTTCAAGTATAGTTTTGTGGTAAAAAAAAAAAAAAAAAAGTGCTACAATAACAACCACATTTAAAAAGAGTTCTTGGTAGAGAAACAGTAAGACAAACTGATACCAAACACAGCACACGACAAAACCCTCTGTGCCTTAGCTGTGCAGTCTAAAAGTTAAAGGCCCCAGGAATCCCATCCTGCACTTGGAAGGTGTAGCCGTCAGAGGTAGTTTCGGCCCAACATTCTGATCTTCCTCTTCCTCTACAGAGAAATTCTTTTCAATCAAGTTTAATGAAAACTTGTACATAGGCTCGTTTTCATTGTTTTGTCAGGCTTCAATTTTATCCAGGCCTCCTCATTCTTTGATCATTATACTAAGTTTCTCAGTTTCTCCTAGCTTCTCAGCAGCCTGAAGGATATTTGAAATGGCATCCAAGATAACCAGAATAATTTTAGTATCTTTCACAGTTAAGAGGTTCATCAGCGGTTCTATGATGCCACAGTGGATGAAGTAGACAATCTGCTCAACTGTTCTGCCGCTTGTGTTGTTGGTCACAGCCCACACAGACTCCTTCTGCATCTTAAAGTCAGCCTTGGAGAGTACACCAACCAGGAACGGAACTAACCGTGATTCATAACCTGCTGGATCTGGTCCTGCCCACCGGCGGTGATGTTGGACATGGTCCATGTAGCTTCCTTCTGAATATTCGTTTTGGAATTAGCAGGCTGGGGAAGACGGTGAGTGCTCCAGCGTCTACCACAACCTGGGTCTGCTTATCTGTCGCAGTGACAATATTACCTATGGCTCTTAGGACACGGGTCACGATGGGCAATTCAGTAGCTCCTAGAAGCTTCACAAGTTGGGGAACAACTCTTGTTTTTACAACCATTTCAATCCATTCATTTGGACCATCAGTAAGGTAGAAAATAGCCCAGCAGGTATCTGCTAATACATCGGGATCTTTGTGATGCAGAAAACAAACTAAAGTAGGAAGAACCTGCTCAACAGCATCTAGTGGGGGTGCGGGATTCTTGTTGCGGCAGAGGTTTGAAAGTGTCCAGGTAAGGTTAAGTAAGTAACTACATGCTAATGATGACATATCAGGAAATGCAAGGAGAGTCAACAGCAGGTCAACTGCTCCATACTTGATAACCAGGTCCCGGAAAACAGAACCATTCCTTGCAATATTTCCTAGTTTGTTCACTGATGTGCACATGGCGAGAGGCCAACAGAGAAATGAATGCTGGGATAGCACCTCCAGCCACTGGTCTGTTGTGACATCCCAGAAGCAATGTTAGTGAGTACCCATGAAGATTCAAACTGGATAAGTCTACAATAATTTCTGCCCAAGAAGGACACAAATTTTGGAATCAACCCAGCCTGGGTGATGTTGTCTATGGGGGGCTGTTTTTCCCTAGAAAGCAGCTTTCTAGCAGCTTGAGTAGCCTGGAGCTGACTTCCAAATTGTTGCCATTTATGCCTTTGACAATGCCATCAACAGACCAATTTACAGTGCCCTGTTTGTTCTGGTTTTCCTGCAGTGGAGAAGTAGCATCATCGGAAAATGAGCTTACATTTCTCCTTTTCAGCATCTGGTCACCCTTCTTCGCTTTCCTCAGCTCCACCTTAACTTCTATTCTTCGCTGCCTCATTTCTGTACTGTCTTTTCCCTTGTTCTTGAATCTGTTAAGATGGGCAGCTGGTGAATTTGGATTCTCATTGGTGGACATGGTTATAAGACAAAGGGAAAAAGCTGCACAGCAGGCTCAGGCTCCCACAAGAGGGCGGCATGGGGCTCACAGGATGGGGATCCACTGCCCTCTTTCTTTCTTTTTGTTAAAGAGGTTTTTGCCTTAGGGTGCATACACTCGCCAGAGAGAAAGAGAAAGAGAGAGAGAGAGAGAGACAGAGGGAAAGTGAGAAATCCCTCCCCAGAGGGATGGCCACATCACAATCCCTTCTCCTCCATTCCCCTCCTGGGATCTTGGACATTCACACACACACGTGCCTGGTGTGATTTTTTTTTTTTTGAGAGGTTTTCGCTATAGGGCGTGTGCGCTCGCCACACAGACAGAGAGAGACATAGAGACAGAAAGTGAGAAATCACCCCCCAGGGGGGATGGTCACGCTGCAATCCCTTCTCCTCCATTCTCCTCTTGGGATCTTGGGCATGCACGCACACGTGCCCAGCGTGAGTTCTAAGCCACCGGGTCCAGGACGCGAACCACGGTCAACTACGTGGGAGTCCAGCGACATAGCTATTACGCTAACTGCTGGTTCCCCCCACCCCCACCCCGTGTGATTTTTTTAAGCCATTGGGTCTGGGACTTAAACTGTGATCAGCTAGGTAGAAACCCAGGAATGTAACTGCTATGCCATCTGCTGGCCCTAATAGTCTTTTTTAATAAATAGTGCTGGGTCATCTGAATACAAATACTATTGGATACAAATACTAAAAACAAACCAAATATGGGCTGGCAGGTGGCATGGATGTTAAGGCACTGGATTCCCACACAGCTGGCCATGGTTCGAGTCCTGAACCTGGCGGCTTACTTTCTCACTTTCTTGCTCTCTCATCAAATTAAAAAAAAATGATGATGATGAATAAAATTAAAATAATTATTAAAAAAAACTATTTAAAATAAAACCCAAACACATGGAAAAAGATGTAGTTTAATCTCTACCTCATGCCATATTCAAAAATTAATTCATATACCTAATGTAAAAATTAAAACATAAAACTTCAAGAAAACATAGGAGAAAATGAAAGTGACCTTAAGGTAGGCAAAGCTTTCTTAAAGAAGACACAAAGGGAGACCAGCAGTTAGTGTAATAGCTATATCGCTGGACTTCCATGTAGTCAACCTAGGTTCAAGTCCTGGACCCGGTGGCTTAAACTCACGCCAGGTGCGTGTGCGTGTGTGCCCAAGACACCGAGAGGAGAAAGGAAGAGAAGGGATTGAGGCGTGGCCATCCCCCCTGGGGGGTGATTTCTCGCTTCCTGTCTCTCTGTCTCTCTCTGTCTTTCTGGTGAGCGCATGCACCCTATAGCAGAAAATCTCTCCAAAAAAAAAAAAAAGAAGACACAAAGATAAAAGACAACTTTTATCTTATCTTATAAAAGATACAACAAAATTTTTAAATTACTCATCAAAGACACTTTTAAGAGAATTAAAATATAAGCCAAAGGGGCCAGCAGGTGGTATGGTGGTTAAGGAGCTGGACTCCCACATGGCCAATTGCAATTCAAGTCCAGGACCTGGTGGCTTGGTTTGAGTTCCAGATTTGGTTGCTTGCTTTCTCACTTTCCATCTCTCTGGTGAGTACACAAGCCCTTTAACTTAAAAAATAAATAAATAAAATAATGTAAAAAAAATATGAGCCAAAGATTGGTTAAAAAAAAATTTTCCAGGGAACCAGCAGTTAGCGTAATGGCTATGTCGCTGGACTCCCACGTAGTCAACTGCAGTTCGCGTCTCGGACCCGGTGGCTTACAACTCACGCCGGGCGCGTGTGCGTGCGTGCCCAAGATACCGAGAGGAGAATGGAGGAGAAGGGATTGCGGCGTGACCATCCCCCCAGGGGGTGATTTCTCGCTTTCTGTCTCTATGTCTCTCTCTGTCTGTCTGGCGAGCGCACGCGCCCTATAGCGAAAAAAACCTCTCCAAAAAAAAAAAAAATTTTTCCAGTCATATATCTGATAAGGGAAGGCTCATATCCGATGTGTGTGTGCAAATGTGTATGTATACTCTCGAAACTCAAAGATAAGAAAAAAAACCCACAATTTAAAATAAACAAAATAGTTGAACTGATACTTCACCAGAAAAATAGAGACAAATGCTCAAATTCTAAACAAATACATAAATTGAAACTTAGCATCATTAGTCACTAGGGAAAAATGAGATGTTCTAATAGGTGTGTAGTGGCATCCCGTTGGGTTTTAACTTGCATTTTATATATATATATATATATATATATATATACACACGCACACATATATACACACACACACAAAATACACACATATATGTGTATATATATACACATATATACATCTATGTGTGTATATATATATATACACACACACACACACTGTGTGTGTGTGTGTGTGTGTGTGTGTGTATTCCTTTTTAGAGAGAGATTTCTGTTATAGGGCACATGCACTCACCAGAGAGACAGAAAGCGAGAAATCACCCCTCGGGGGAATGGCCACACTGCAATCCCTTCTCCTCCAGTATCCTCTCGAGTTTTGGGCATGCACGCACACACGCCCAGCCTAAATTTTAAGCAGCCGATTCCAGGACTCGATCCATAGTCGACTATGTGGGAGTCCATTTACGTAACCATTACTCCATCTGCTGGTCCCAAACATTTAATATTTTAAAAACTAACCATATCAAGTATTGACAAGAATTTGGACACACTGTAACTCAGCTCCAGCTAGATGGCTGCTAGGAATGTACAATGGTATAATCACTTCAGTAAATAGTTTGGAAATTCCTCAGATGGTTAAAAATAGAGTTACCACGATACCGCAAGTCAAAAGAAATAAAAGCATATATCTGTATCAAGACGTGTACATGAATGTTCATAGCAAATATACTTCTAATAGTCAAACACTAGAAAGAGCTCAAATGTCCATCAGTATGTAAATGGATAAACAAATTGTGACACATCCATACCAAGAAATGAGACTCGGCAATAAAAAACAGAATGAACTGTTGATATGTGCAACAACTTGGATGGATCTCAAAATTACATGACAGAAAAAACAAGGCTTAAAAATTATCTATTTTTTATTCCATTTACATAAAATTCTAGAAAACAAACTTATTTATAGCAACAGAAAGAGGGCAATGGTTGCCTATGAATAGGAGAGGACTTTTATTTTTTAAATTATTTTGTTTAACTTTGTTTATTTATTTTTAATTTGGCCAGAGAGAGAGAGAGAGAGGGAAAGTGAGAATGCAAGTCACCAGGTCCAGGACTTGAACCACCATGTGAGAGTCCAGCGTCCTTAACCACCATGCTACCTGCTGGCCCCTGGGAGAGGACTTTTTAGGGTGATGTATATGGTCATTATCATGAATATGGTGCTGCCTTCATGATGTATATATACATATATCAAAACTTGTATATTTTATTTTCCATGTGTTTGTGTATTTTTGAGGTTTCTTGCTGTAATTTATTTCAAGCTTAATTCCATTGTAGTTGAGAAAGATGCTGGATATGGTATCTATATGTCTGAATTTTTTTGAGGGGGAGAGATTTTTGCCATAGAGTATATGTGCCCCCCAGAGAGACAGAAAGACAGAAAGCAAGAAATCACACACACACACACACACACACACCCAACCACCACCACCAGGGGATAGCCATGCTGTAACAGCTTTTCCTCCATTCTCCTCCTAGGATCTTGGGCACACATGCATATGCACCAGATGTGAGTTTGAAGCCACCAGGTCCAGAACTCGAACCAAGATCGACCATGTGGGAGTCCAGCGATGTAACCGTTACACCATCTACTGGCCCCTATACCTTTGAATTTGTAAAGGTTTCTTTTGTGCTCTGTCGTCTGGTTGATCTTTGAAAATGTTCCATGTAGGGGAGAGAAGAATGCATATTTTTAAAATTTATTTACTTTTTATTTATTCATTTATTTATTTTACTTTAACCAGAGAGAGACAGGCAGAGCGAGAGAGAGAGAGAGAGTGAGTGAGAAAACAAGCCACGAGGTCTAGGACTCGAACCGTGGTCAGCCATGTGGAAGTGTCCAGCGCCTTAACCTCCACGCTACCTGCTGGTTCTCAGAATGTGTATTTTGTGGGTGTTGAGTGAAATGTTCTATAAATTTCTGTAAAGTCGATTTGGTTTATGGTTTCATTTAGATCTTGTATATCTCTTTGTTTATTTTTTGTCTAGATAACCTGTATAGATGAGACCATGGGATGTTGAGATCCCCAACAATAAGTGTGTTGCAGTCTCTCCCTCCCTTTAGATCAAGCAGTCTTTCACGTATTTGGGTGCTCCGGTGTTGGGTAAATAGATATTTATGTGTTATGTTCTTTTGGTGAATTTGCCCTTTTAATACTATACAGTGTCCTTTGTCTCTTATCATTTTTGTCTTGAAGTCTATTTTGTCTGATATCAGTATTACAATGTCAGCCATTTTGCGTTTCTATTTGCATGGAATATCTTCTTCCAGCTCTTCACTTTCAGTCTATGTATTGGTGAAGTGTGTTTCTTTTAAGCAGCAGATAGAAGGCTCCTGGGTTTGTTTTATCCATTCAGCCAATCTTTGTCTTTTAATTCAAAAATTTAATATATTAACATTCTGTCCATCTATTTTTTTTTTTTTTTTGGAGAGGTTTTTGCCATAGGGCACATGTGCTCACCAGAAAGACAGAGAGACAGAGAGACAGAAAGTGAGAAATCACCCGCCGGGGGGATGGCCATGCCGCAATCCCTTCTCCTCCCTTCTCCTCTCAGTATCTTGGGCACTCACGCATACGCGCCCGGCGTGAGTTTAAGCCCCCAGGTCCAGACTCGAACTGCAGTTAGCTACATGGGAGTTCAGCGACATAGCCATTACACTAACTGCTGGTCCCAATCATTTTTTTTTAATTTTTGAGAGGCTTTTGCTATAGGGCACGTGCACTGGCCAGAAAGACAGAGAGAGACACAGAGACAGAAAGCAAGAACTTACCTCCCAGGAGGGATGGCCACGCCACAATCCTTCTCCTCCATTCTCCTTTCGGGACCCTGGGCACAAACGCACATGCACCTGGCATGAGTTTAAGCCACTGGGTCCGGGACTCGAACTGCGGTAGACTACATGGGAGTCCAGTGACATAGCCATTACGCCAACTGCTGGTCCCTATTCTGTCAATCTTTATGGACTTATTCCTGCTATTTTGTTAACCATTTTCTTGGGGGTTTTTTTGTTCTCTTATTTCTGTTTGTCTCTCTTTAGTTTTCCTGATACAGTACTCCCTTCAGTACTTCTTGAAGAGCTGGTTTAGTACTGGTAAATTCTTTCGATTTCTGTTTATCAGAGAATGACGTTATTTTTCTTCCCATTTGAAGAATATTTTGCTGAGTATGGTATTCTTGGTTGAAATTATTTTCTTTTTTTTTTTTTTTTGAGAGGTTTTTCGCTATAGGGCGCGTGCGCTCGCCAGACAGACAGAGAGAGACAGAGCGACAGAAAGCGAGAAATCACCCCCCAGGGGGGATGGTCACGCCGCAATCCCTTCTCCTCCATTCTCCTCTCGGGATCTTGGGCACGCACGCACACGCGCCCGGCGTGAGTTGTAAGCCACCGGGTCCGAGACGCGAACCGCGGTCGACTACGTGGGAGTCCAGCGACATAGCCATTACGCTAACTGCTGGTTCCCGAAATTATTTTCTTTTAGTGTTTTAAATACATTTTCCCATTTTTTTCCTAGCTTGCATTGTTTTAGATAAGAGGTCTTGTGTTAACCTAATAGGATAACATTTGATGTTAGCCTAATAGAATAACTTGATGTTTTTCTCTTGCCATTTTTAGAATCTTGTCTCTCTATTTTTTAAGAGAGATTTTTGCTGTAGGGCATATGTACTTGCCAGAGAGACAGAGAAAAACCACCCTCCCGCCCAGTGGGGATGACCATGCTGCAATCCCTTCTCCTCCATTATCCCCTTGGGATCTTAGGCACACATGCGTATGCTCCCAGCATGAATTTTAAACCACCAGGTCCAGGACTCAAACTGTGGTCGACTACGTGGGAGTCCAGTGAAGTAACTATTATGCCATCTGTTAGTCTCCATGTCTTTGTCTTTGATTTTGACCAATATGGCTATGATGTTTCATAGAGAGGATCTTCTTATGTTGATTCTATTTGGAATTCTTTGTATTCCCGTGTCTGGATATCTCAGTGTTTCTCTATGATTGGAAAGTTTTCTACAAGTATTTCATGGAGTGACGGGGCCATGCAGACAACACAAGCTGGTACGAGCCCTCCATTGTGTCACTGTACTGGCCTGCACTCAATTTCTCTGCCGTGAGCTTTACTGTTATTACGGTACCCTGCAAGAGTAAAGGGCCAGGGAACCTAAGACAGACTCCCCCACCTGCCTATCCTAAACTAAAATTAACATATGTTGAGTTAGTATAAGCCAAATTAGCGTTAGTAACATATGTAGACTAAGTTAGTTTAAGGCTAGTTTTACGTAAATACTTCTTGTTAAAGCTACAGACCAAAGTTAACTTGTATTAGGCCAAATTAGCACAAGAATTCACTGATTAACAGACAAAAAATTCAGCAAATAAATATAGGGGCCCATGGGTTAATAGAGGAAGGACAGATCTGGCTAACAGAGACAGAATAAACAAACCTAAAGGCTCCAGGAGGAAGAGTAACTACCTTAGCTGAAAGTTCTTATCTGGTCCGAGGCAAGCAAGAGAGAGCACCTAATTACAAGCAGTTTCTCCCCTGTGTGCTGTTAACTATGAAAAACTGCTAATAAAACACTCTGTGTTGTCTCCTGAGCTACAAGACCTTCTCACCCAAAAAGGCCCTGTCCGGCAATCAAGATTTACGAAGAAAATGCACCAGACAAATAGACGCCTTCATCCTGAGAACTGTAATTGATTATACCTAATCATATAAGACAGACATCATGTTTTATAATTATTGTTTCTGTGCCTTGAATTCCCTGTTTCGTAGAGTAAATCTTTTATTTCCCCCTCACCCCTCCTACTCCTGTAAGACACCCCTCAATAAATACGTGTGTTTAAAAGCTGCCAGCGCAGCAGCCTGGAGCTAACTCTGGCTGTGGCCGGCTAAGAACATGCTAAAGGCATTGAGGTCTTAGTCTAATTTTTGTTTCTGTTCACCTTCGCCGCTTCTCACGAGTCAACCCACCCCCGCCGAGGCTGGACCCCAGCAATGGAGCAGATTTTCCAAGTCTTTATCAGATTCTTCACTTTCTGGAAATCCTATTACTCAGATATTTGGGTACTTAATGGTATCTAGGATTTCCCATATGTTGTCCTCATTTTTTTAATTTTTGGCTATTTTTCACTATTTTTGGTGGTTTTGTCTAAATCAGAGGCTTTGTCCTCTAGATCAGATATTCTATCTCCTACATGGCCTAATCTGCTATTAACACTTTTTTTTTTTTTGAGAGGTTTTCACTATAGGGCGCGTGCGCTCACCAGACAGACAGAGAGAGACAGAGAGACAGAAAGCAAGAAATCACCCCCCAGGGGGGATGGTCATGCCGCAACCCCTTCTCCTCCATTCTCCTCTCGGGATCTTGGGCACGCACGCACACGCGCCCAGCGTGAGTTTTAAGCCACCGGGTCCAGGACGCGAACCGCAGTCGACGACGTGGGAGTCCAGCGACATAGCCATTACACTAACTGCTGGTTCCCATCTGCTATTAACACTTTTGAGGGAGGTTTTGATTTTCTGTATTATAGTCTTGAGCTCTAGAAGTTCTGTTTGATTATTTTTTAGTTTGTATATCTCTTTATAGAGTTCTTCCTTCAAGTTCTGGAATGATTTCCTCATCTTCTGGAGCCGAGTGTCTCTTTTCTCTTCTATCCCATTTAGTTCTAACACTATGAATATTCTTAATTTTTTTTTCTGACATTTCTGTGAATTCCTTTGTGATGTCTTTGGTTAATGTGTTACTGTATTCCCTTGAAGGATAAATATTTCCTTTTTTCTCATATTTTTGTGCCTCTGCACTTGATTTTAGTCATCTGGTGAAGTACATACGTCTTCCTTTTTTTTTTTTTTTTTTTTTTGAGTAGATTCAGTAGTATACAGAGAAAGACAATTCTAGTTCTCAGGTGTGTTCTTGGTAGAGGGCTGTGTCTCCAATCAGAGGAGGGTGTATATATCCAGATTTAAGAGCTTGGTTCTTCTCCCAGCCTCTTCAGACCAGATGCACCTGGGGCTGGACTGAAGAGATGTAACTGAGTGGTTGGAAGGTGCCAGTCGGACAACCAGGGTCACCATACCATCCCTCCTGCATCATGGATGAAACTCAGAAAGCCAATGGCTGGAATGTGGGGCAGGGGGGAATCTGAAAGCACACCTGGGTGGTTGAGAGATGCCACTGGGACAATAAAGGCTGTCATCCCATCCCTCCACAGTTCATATTCCTTTGCTCTCCTGATCCTGTTCAGTCCTGCACTGCAGGTGAAACTCCCATATTGTATACTTTAAATATGGGCCATTTCTTGTATGTCATATATACCCTGATAAAGCTGTTTTTTAGGGCCAGCAGGTGGTGTGATGGTTAAAGCACTGGACTCCCACTTGGTCAACCATAGTTTGAGTCCTGGACCTGGTGGGTTGCTTTCTCACATTCCCTCTCTCTCTCCAGTGACTTAAAATAATAATAAAAATAAATAAAATCAATAAAATAGTTTTGAAAAATATAAAAAGCTGTTTTTAAAACTATAGTAACATTTTCTTGGGACCAGCAGTTGGTGTAATGGCTATGTTGCTGGACTCCCACGTAGTCGACCGCAGTTCGTGTCCTGGACCAGGTGGCTTAAAACTCACGCTGGGCGCATGTGCGTGCATGCCCAAGATCCCAAGAGGAGAATGGAGGAGAAGTGATTGCGGCGTAACCATCCCCCCTGGGGGGTGATTTCTCGCTTTCTGTCTCTATGTCTCTCTCTTGTCTGTCTGGCGAGCACACGCGCCCTATAGCGAAAACCTCTCCAAAAAAAAAAAAAAAAAAAATTGGGGGGACCAGTAGTTGGCATAATGGCTATGTTGCTAGACTCCCATGTAGTTGACCGCGGTTCAAGTCCCGGACCTGGTGGCTTAAACTCACGCCGGGTGCATATGTGTGCATGTCCAAGATCCCAAGAGGAGAATGGAGGAGAAGGGATTGCAGTGTGGCCATTCCCCCTGGGGGATGATTTCTCACTTTCTGTCTATGTCTCTGTCTTTCTGGTGAGTGCATGTGCCCTGTAGCAAAAACCTCTCAAAAAAAAAATTAGGAAATATAGAGAAGTAAAGCGAATAATCCACAATTCAAATCACCTGGAGACAAATATTTTTATCTTTTTATGTATCCTTGCAGATTGTTCTATGAATAACTGTGGTTTTGCCCAAAAAAGTATACATTATAAATACCAATTATACTCTGCTTTTAGAATTGACCTATGCTTTAGAGGCTTTTTCATGTTAATAAAATTCAATACTACATTCTCAAAAGAAATAATGGAAAGGAAGAAGGGTGACTGGGGAGGAGGAAGGAAACAAGAAAAAAAGGAACTACTGATACTTGCAGCAACATAGATGAATATCAAAATAATCATATTGAGTGAAAGAAGTTGAACCCAAACAAAAATAAACACTCAGCTCCAGTTATGTAAAACTCTAGAAAATACAGACTAATCTGCAGTGACAGAAAGTCTGTCAGATTGTCTGGGAGGGATAAATTAGAAAGAAACATAAAGAAACTTTTGGGGGTGATGTCCATTACCTTGATGGTAGTGAAAGTTTATTGAGTGTGTACATATGTCAAAACACATTAAATCATACACTTAGAATATGTGTGGTTTGTTTTATGTTAATTGTTCCTCAATAAAGCTTTGGGAAAAAAATCACAGATGGGAGAATTGAGGCTCAGAGAGAATACAAACTACTGAGCTAGGATTAACCCCCCCCACCTTTTGATTCTTAATCCAGTGTTCATTCCACTGCACCATGATACCTGACAGGCCTCTGGTAAGACTATTCTCAAATTTCCCCTTCCATCACTGTGATCCTTCTCAGTCTCTCCCCTTGGCCTCCATGAAAGAGTATCTGAGATTCCCCTGTCCTACCCACAGACCTGATTTTTCCCTCTCTGTCTACTTGCCCTCCTATCTCTCTTTAGATATCAACCTAATCCCAAACTGCCTCTTGGTAAAGCTCACTTGCCTTTGGGGTACTCTTCCAGTGTTCAGTTAAGCAATGGCTCTATGGATGTGGTATTCTTGGACTCTAGGGCAGTGCCTCAGCCTGATCTACTTCAAAGTCTACACAGTACCTGCTTCATATCACTAGGCATCTGGAGGCATTAAACAAAGGCTAATCAATGACCTTCCTGATGTTTACAGATAAAAATACAAGACCCACAGACTTAATTCATGGCAGGGTAGGGACAAGGTCTCAGGTATTCTCCATCATGATTCCCTGTCCATTCCCATCTGGCTCCCTGCCATTTTAGCATCTCTGTCTTGCAACTTCTGTGTGGTGGTTGGACATCCTGCCCTGAATGAAGCCCCATGAAGTTGTTAAAAAGAACCCTGAGCCCACGGACAAGAAGGAGTGAATATGCAGCCAGGACTGGGCAATGGCATTGAGCGCTAACCAACTCTTCCTAGTAAATCTGCAAATCCACACCCTCCTTGGAAACATATGTTGCTCAAGTGATCTGCTCCACCACCAGAGAAGGAGCAGCAGGGGTCACATGGTCAATTTTTTAAGTACTCCTTTCAGGAAATCAGTGTTTTTGCAGAACCAAATAACAAGAAACAAATGCTGAAATGGGCCAACTTCCTACCCTGAGACTGATACTGGATAGGGCCCTGCCTTCACTTTTGAAGAAACTTTTGGGCTAAGGAGGCAGCATGTTTTGGCAGCTGCTTCAAGTAGGCACCCCAAGAGGACAGGTTATCACCATTTCCAGAAGCAGCTCTCCTCACAGTGTACTTAGACATTAGGAAGGGAAATTGGGATGGTCTGCCTGGGGCAGATGACAAGGTAATCAATCCAGGGAAGACTGGCTGCCAGGATCAATATGGCTTTGCTCCTCAGAACTGAGCCAAGAACTAATGTTAGCTCCATAGTTAGGGTCCTGGTGCAATGACTTCATGAAGCATCAAAGCCCAGAGGAAATCTCAAGAGGCCACTTAGGTCCTGTTCCTGCCTCTGAGTAGGAACATACTGACAAGCCTAGCACTTTTGGATTCCTTGTTGAAACAAAGGGATGGAGATGGGGGAAGAAGGTATAAAGTCTAAGAAAATATAGTCAGAGCTCATTTTTAAATCTAAAATGCTTTTCCAAGGGTACTTTCCCTTTCTATTTAGTATTTTCTGAGAGAGATGGGTGAAATGTGGGAAAGAGCAGAGGAAGGAATAAAATGTCCCTTCAGGCCAGATGATATCACAGTAGTTGGCAACCTGATTCCCAGCTGGGAAATTGCCTTAGGCCTCAGCTTGGCCATCCTAGACCGAGGCTAGGACTTGTGCCACTGTAGTTCTGGGCTACATTAATCTTTTTATAATGTTTCTACCAAGTTAAGGGTGCAGGCTCTGAAGTTAGACAAATATGGGTTTAAGAAAAAAATATATAGGGCCATCAGTTGGCCCTGTAGTGGTTATAGTGCTGGACTTCCATATGGCTGACTGCAGTTTGAGTCCCAGACCCAGCAGCTTGAAAATCATGCCAGACATGTGTGCCCAAAATCCCAGGAGGAGAATGGAAGAGAAGGGATTGTGAGATGGCCATCCCTGCTGGGAGGTGATTTCTCACTTTCCCTCTCACTGACTCTCTCTGTCTCTCTCTGGCAAGTGCATGTGTCCTATGGCAGAAACTTTTTTTAAAAAAGGATAAAACCTACTGAATTGCTTTTTGACCTTGAGCAATTTACTCTCAGTTTCATCTGGTCTTATTAAAGTATCAACTAAAAGTTCATTTTGCGAAATTTAAGTATAATGGAACAGACCTTGCACGTAGAAATTTTTTTAAAGAATTATTTTATTTAACTTTATTTATTTAATTTGACCAGAGAGGGACACAGTGAGTGAGAGAGAGAGAAAGAAAGTGAGAAAGCAAGCCACCAAGTCTGGGACTTGAACTGCGGTTGGCCATGTGGGAATCCAGCGCCCTTAACCACCATGCCGCCTGCCGGCCCTAATGTGTAGAAATTTAATATTGTCTTGGGATGAGTGAATGAGGACAATCACTTCCCTCTGGGTGCTACTGGAGGGAACTTGTCTACCTCACACATGCAGCCCTCCTTTAGCTAGCCCAGGTTTTTTGAATGACTGCAATAATGTATTACAACAGCATGTCTTTGTGTATAGAAGTTAATGATTCCCAAAAACAGTAGGTTCTCAGCGTCACACAGGCTCCAGTACACCCCAAACCCTGAAAGGCAGCAGCAGAAAGTCTGACCACTGGTAATGAAAAGGCAGGCTCTCAGGAGGGAAAAAGCAAAGTGAAGTCTGGGCCTGTGTTGAGAACTGGCTATTTATCTAAGAGGTGCCTCTGCAGTAGGGGTGGGAAAGATAGAAGTGGCAGAGGGTGGAAGTCAAAGTTTCAAATCTCCTCTTCCAATTCATTCTGCCAGGAAGAACATCTTGATGGCAAGATGGATAGGTGGATGGGGGAAGACAATAGCCATTCATGTAAGAACTAAGTCAGAGTCCATAAACTCAAGATAGATCTCTTGGCAGTGAAGGGAAAGGTCCCAAAAGTTTTCTCTTTTAATGTCAACCCCAGCTAAACTAGAAGAACCCTTCTATCTTCCAAAACTCTTTTCCAATACTTATCTCATTAGATCCTCATAGAAACTGTAGAAGATAAATAGGCCAGTGAATGTCCTCCCAGAGATCTTCCTTGGAGTAGTAGTAATATAACAGTGTTAATAGTATTTATATAGCATATGTAACAGGTACTATATCAAATTCTTTACATGTATTAGCTATGTCATTTTATTTAATTCTCATAACCACCTCAGAAAGTGGATAATAGACTTTGTGAGTAGAACAGGCCTCACAATTAATAAGTGGTAGAGGTAGGATGATTCCAGGCCAGATCTGACTTTAATGTCTTGATATTAGCTACTATGCTGCCTGTTCCCTATTTTGCAATGTAAGAAATTGAGGCCAGGGGCTGGCCATATAGTGCGGCAGTTAGCACTATGCATAAGAAGTTGGATTCCACGTGGCCATCCATAATTTGAATACTAGTCCTAGTGGCTAGAAAAACATGCCAGGCACATGTGTGTGCATGGACAAAATCTTGACAGGATAGAGAAATAAAGGAAAAAGAATCGCATTGTGACCATGCTCCACTGAAAGGGTGCTTGCTCTCTCCTCTCCTCTTCTCTCTCTCTCTCTCTCTGTCTCTCTTGCAAACATATCCACCTTCGAGCAATAAATAAGAAAAAGAAACTGGGGCCCAAGAGTGTGAGTGGCCCACTCAAGGAAACAAGGCAAGCAGGTACCAGAAATAGGTCTAACTTTGAGTCTTCTGATTTCATATATAATGTTCTTTCTCTTATCCCCAACTGCACTGTCAATGGCATGCCCTTCCACTCATTTTTACTATTCTCCAGGCACTCTGTAATCACCATGAAACCAGATTATCAGGGATCAGTTAAACATGCCATCTTCCAGAAAGGTCAGAATTTAATCTTTCATAATTTATGATACTTTCTCCATAGATGGATGAGGTTACCAAGGTGTAAAGAAGGTAAAGGGCATACCCCAGGCTCCCTGCTGTATCAGGAGTAGAGAAACTCCTCAAAGTTCTTAACACTGAGTCTGGGCTTTTTTTTACTTAAAAACCTATTTCACATGAAAACCTATGCTTTTGGGACCAGCAGTTAGTGTAATGGCTATATCACTAGACTCCCATGTAGTCGACTGCGGTTTGCGTCCCGGACCGTTAGCTTAAAACTCACGCTGAGCGCGTATGCGTGCGTGCCCAAGATCCCGAGAGGAGAATGGAGAAGAAGGGATTGCGGCGTGACCATCCCCCCTGGGGGGTGATTTCTCGCTTTCTGTCTCTCTGTCTCTCTCTGTCTGTCTGGCGAGCGCACGCGCCCTATAGCAAAAACCTCTCAAAAAAAAAAAAAAAAAAAAAAAAAAAAAAAAAAAAAAAAAAAAAAAAACTATGCCACTGAGGTTTATGCCTAAAGTCAGACATGGGTTCTTGTGTATGTATATATCAGCTGTGCTTGCTATTGCAAATATTTAGACAAATTAAGTTCATTAGCAAATCAATTAAATGGGGAGGAAAGGCATAGAAAGCAATCATGGATACCAGAGACAATGGGAGGAGGGTTGGATAGGGCAGAGGGTTAGGGATAAGGAATCAAGGATGGCAAAAAAAAAAAAAAAAAAAAAAAAAAAACAAAAGCAAAATATACAAGACATAAGAAATGAAAAATTGTTTGTTGATAACACGTATGTTGATGTGCTTGATTGAGCCAACAGACAGTGTATTTTGGATGAAAAATTCATTTTGTATACTGCAATGATGTATAGCATATTAATGTTTAAAAAAGAAAAATAAATTAATAAAAAAATTTATAAAAAAGGAAGAAAAAAATAAAAAAGGTATTTTGACACGGGGAAAAAAAAAAAACAAAACTATGCCTGTGCCTACAGGGCAGCAAAAGAAGCAGTGCTTTTTCACTTTCCCTTTCTCTCTGTCTCTGTCTGGTCAGATTAAAAAATAATAATAAATAAAATAAATAATTCTTTTATTTAAAAATCAGATAAAAGAAACCCAGTCTACTCCCTGTCTGCTTTTATTTGGGTTTGTGGAAACCTGGCAGGCACAAAGGGAACTGACACAAGTGAGGTGTCTGAAAAGAAGGTCAGAGGCCTACAGGAATAGGACAAGAAAGGTTTGAAAATATCATATAATTTGGGTAGAGGTAGAGGAAAGGTAATTTTTAGGGTCTTAAAGGCTTGGAGTATCTTTTTATAGAGGATCTGTGGTGCTCCTGAAGAGAGTGGGGGGAGAGAGTAGTAACACAGACAGAGTTGTAAACACATTTCCACTCTAATCCTGTGCCATGAGGCCCAAACCTGCCAAGATTTTGGCATGGTGCTAGATGTTACAGTGTCTATGGGGCAATGTAAGTCAAAGATTTGGCCAGTCCAAGAAGGAGGTTAACACACATGTAAAGAGAGATTGTTCAATTATTCCAAATGTAAGCCTGTGGACCATTCTTGGTGGGCTGCATCCATACTGCTTGGGTAATTCAAGGGCACTGCTAGGTTTAGGAAGCACTAGATCAGATCAATTAGTACTGTCCATTGTCAGGGTCTATTGTGGAGAGTGAGGCAAAAAGGAGATCAGAAGGACCGTTTGGCTGGAGCTCTCATTCACAAAAGGTCTCCAATGTAGACCTTTTAATCTTGTAATTATCTTCTGGATAGCATATACTGCATTGTATTTGTATAATGCATGTTACAATGTTTAGTTGTTAAAGGCATTTCAAAAGTACCACAATAATACCACATTTTGGCATTTAAAAATTTTAAAATACCTAGAGAGCCTTACAAAATGGATGTGTCCTGAGACTTTTTCCAACTCTTGAGTGTTGAGAGTTATGAATGACAGGATTAGGAAATAGACTTGGATATTTAGATACTAGAGAGCCCACACAAGGTCCAAGTCATGTTAAAAACATGATTGTGGTCATTGTGTCCATAAGGGTGTGAAGGCAAGATTGGAAGCTACCACTGACAAGGCTAGTATCAGTTTTTTTTAAGTATGGTAAGAAATAGACTGGTCTGAGGATCTGCCAATGGAAACAGAGAAGACTAAATAACATACACAAGAGTTTGGAATAACAACATTTAGTCCTCATCTAGACCAACCTCCTCATTTTACACATGGAGAAACTGAGGTACAGGGATATTAAAGTGTACCACTCTAAGTCATCACTCTGTTAATGTCAGAGCCTAAATGAACAAATTGTACTTTTCTACTACACAAAGACTTAAGCTATTAAGAAGAAACAGGACTTTGGAGAAGAGGGAGGATATAACAAGAGAACTCCAAGGTTTTAAGAGTGTACTGGGGGAACCAGCAGTTAGCGTAATGGCTATGTCGCTGGACTCCCACATAGTCGACCGCGGTTCGTGTCCCGGACCTGGTGGCTTAAAACTCACGCCGGGCACATGTGCGTGCGTGCCCAAGATCCTGAGAGGAGAATGGAGGAGAAGGGATTGCAGTGTGACCATCCCCTCTTGGGGGGTGATTTCTCGCTTTCTGTCTCTAATGTCTCTCTCTGTCTGGCGAGCGCACGTGCCCTATAGCGAAAACCTCTCCGGAAAAAAAAAAAAAAAGAGTGTACTGGCAAGGGATACTGGTTCAAGCAGATGACCTTGCTGGATGCCAGGCTGCCTGTGGCTGCAGGGCCTAACTGCCTGAACCTGTGGCTCATCCCCTCACCCACTCGAATTTGGACTTCAGGAAGGATGAAGGGTCACCCAGGACCAGTGACCACAGAGCAGGGTGCTAGTGAGCAGAGGCAGAGCAGAAGAGAGATCACCAATTTTCTACTTCTACACATTTTTGAATGCTCAGATACCTTGAATAAGTTAGGAAGAAACGTATAGATCACCAGATGACTAGGAACAATTGCAGAGGCACAAGAAATATGAACAATCAACAAACTGTCTCTCCCACAAGGGAAAACATCAATTCTGCATCACACAGAGACAACACAATGAAAGTCCTGGAAATGTTGGATAAGCAATTCAGAATATTTGTAGTGACCAAACTAAATGAGATGCAAGAGAAAAGAGAAAATGAGCACCAGGAGATGAGGAAGTCCTTTCATGATTTGAAAGAAGAAACGGACATCATAAAAAATAATCAAATGAAATTGTTAGAGATGAAGAATGTGATACAGGAAATTAAAACCTCCCTCGAAAGTATTAAGAGTAGATTACATCTTGCAGAAGATCGAATCTCGAATGTAGAAGACAAAAACTCTGACCTAGAAAAAAGTTTCAAAAAGACTGAGAAAAGGTACCAGCAGTTAGCATAATGGCTATGTCGCTGGACTCCCATGTAGTCAACCGCGGTTTAAGTCCCGGACTGGCGGCTTAAACTCACGCCGGGTGCATGTACTTGCGTGCCCAAGATCCTAAGAGGAGAATGGAGGAGAAGGGATTGTGGCATGGCCATCTCCCCTGGGGGTGTGATTTCTCACTTTCTGTCTCTCTGTCTCTCTCTTTCTTTCTGGCAAGCGCACGCGCCCTATAGCAAAAACCTCTCAAAAAAAAAAAAAAAAAAAAAAAAGACTGAGAAAACAACCAAGAAAAATGAGGACACTATATGAGAAATACTAGATACCATCAAGTGCCTGAACATATGGAAAATTGGTATCCCAGGAGAGGACAGAAATCATAAAGGCATTGATAATTTATTTCACAAAATCCTGGAAGAAAACTTTTCAAACCTAGAGAAGCATTCAAATATCCAGATCCAAGAAATACATAGGACCCCAAATAGAATCAACCTAAGAAGATCCTCTCTAAGTCCAAATTGGCCAAAACTACAAAGACAAGAAACTAAAATTGGCAAGAAGGAAACGCCAAGTTACTTACAAGAAGTTCTGCAGGGAGTGTTATACCAGGAAAATTAAATATAGTCACACAGAAATAAGAGTTCAAAAACTAAGAAAACGGCCAACTTAATCTTGGGGACAAGTCTGGAGTTGAATATTATATCCCATAATTTAATTGGGAAAATCGAACCACAACAGAAGATAGATTAATAAGTACATGAAACTGAACTGGTGAAATAGAATTTTATGACTTTTGACTAAAACATTGCTTGTTTTCTTCTAGGCTTTGTTTTCTGGTTTTAAGTATTTTTGTCTTGCCAATAGGTTCATGTACCTACTGTTTGAACAGAATCTCAACCTGTTTCCTGACCTTAAGTTTTAAGCATATTTTCTTAGCATTTCTTTGATTTATTAAAGCTAAATCTGCTTGTTTTGAAATTAAAAAATATAGTAAAAACTACATAATTAATGACCATAGTAAACTATATAACATCAGCTAGGTGCTACCTTATAGTATATTCATTCTACTCAGAGTTTGATGCCTAAAATGAGACATGTATTCATAGATATGTATATATCAGCAGAGCTTGCTATTGAAAGTAGATTATTTAAGAAATTTTGTGAATCAATAAAATGTGGGGAATAAAAGGAATGGAAAACAACTATGGGCACCTGAGATAGTGTGGGAGGAGGGTGGGAAATGGCAGAGGGTGAGAAATAGGGGGGATATATATATATGTACACATACATATATATATATATATACACACACACACACACACACATACATATATATATATATATATATTAAACTAGAAATGGAAAATTATTGATGATAACATGTATGATTAAGCTACTATGCAGCATATTCTGGATGGGAAATCACATTTTGTATGCTGTGACAATGCTCAGTGAATGAATGTAAATTAATTAATTAAAAATTTTTAAAATGTCTAACTCAATTAAAAGATGGGAAAATGAACTGAACAATAATTTCTCTAAAGAAGACATATGAACAGACAAAAATCATATGAGGAAATGCTTAACATGTCTCATCATAAGGAAGATGCAGATTAAAACCACAATGAAATACCACCTAACCCCAGTCAGAATGGGAAAGATTAAAAATCCAGAAACTTGTAAGTGTTGGCAAGGATGTGGTGAAAGGGGAACTTTCCTACACTGTTGGTGGGAATGTAAACTGGTTCAGTTCAGCCACTATGAAAAACAATATGGAGGTTCCTCAAATATCTACAAATAGAACTACCTTTTGGTCCAGTAATCCCACTTTGGGGTATCTACCCAGAGGACGGGAGAATGCTCAGTCGGAAAACTGCTTGCACATCAATGTTTATTGCAGCATTATTCACAATTGCTAAGACATGGAACCAACACAAATGTCCACAAAGAGATGAGTGGACAGAAAAAGAGTGGCACATATACTCTGTGGAATACTATTCAGCTGTAGAAAACAACAAGACCCTGGCATTTGATAGAAACTGGTTGAATATGGAACTTCTATTGCTGAGTCAAGCCAAGATATGAAAGAAAGATATTGTATGTATCCACTTAATATATACCGACTAGCTGCACTTTATGGTAGAGATCAAAATATTGGAGGGCATAAAAGCAGTGAATCTGGGATAAAAGACAGTGTGGAATGTTGGCGGGGGGTGGGAAGGGAAATGTATAGAGCAGGATGGCAAGAGAACAAATAGACATGATATTAGTGGGACACAGAAATGGTTTATTACCTGTTGATGATAACATGTATGCTATTCTCAACTGGACTGCTCTGAGTAGTATTTTATGTTGGGTAAATTTACAAGCCAAGTTATATATAGTGACTAAATGTTTAAAAAATGAGAAGAGGGGACCAGCAGTTGGCGTTAATGGCTATGTTGCTGAACTCCTATGTAGCTGACCATGGTTTGAATCCCAGACCCAGTGGCTTAAACTCACGCTGGGCGCATGTGCGTGCATGCCCAAGATCCCAAGAGGAGAGTGGAGAAGAAGGGATTGCGGCGTGGCCATTTCCCTTGGCAGGGGGGAGTGATTTCTCACTTTCTGTCTCTCTGTCTCTCTCTGTAACAAAAACCCCTATAACAAAAACCTCTCCAAAAAAAAGAAAAACAAAACAAAACAAATAATGAGAATAAATAATAATAATAATGATCTAAAAAATGATGAAAAGCTGTTTAATGATGATGTGGATAGTAATGTCTTTGTCTTGACTGATATACATGGTAATTGTGCTGGAAAAAGATACATGAGATTACATGTAATGTAAAAAAATATGATAATAATAAAATTAAATAAAAAAATAGTGTACTGGCAAGATAGTGCTTGAACATAGGACCTCAAAAATATTCTCTGAACCCTCCCTGCCCTGCAGAGGATGGGCAGGATTTCACAGAAAACTTTGAAGAGAGTTGCCAAGGCCACATACTAGGGCATGAGGACTGGGTGCTTGGAAGACCACAGAGGCCCTTTCTATGCAGTGGGCCAGGAGCTGGTCTGGACTTTGGCTAAGAGTGTTCACCTGGTAGGTTTTAGTGGCACGACAAATAGTAAAAAGTCAGACAAGGGAGAATAAGATGGTGCAATGGTTTCATTGCTGGACTCCCACATAGTTCACCATGGTTCAAGTCCAGGACCCAGCAGCTTAAAACTCACACCAGGCACATGTGTGTGTGTGCCCCAAATCCTGAGAGGAGACTGAAAGAGAAAGGATTGTGGAATGGCCATCCCCCTGGGAGGTGATTTCTCACTTTCTGTATCCCCGTCTCTCTCTGTCTCTCTGGCTAGTGTACTCCGTAGCAAAAAATCTCTCTAAAAGAAAAGAAAAAAAAAAGCCAGCCAGACTTTCCTTCTCCCATCGCAGCCTGTTCCATTCTTCTATGGGGGTGGCATTCCCCAGGGGCCTGGGTGAGGACAGGGATGAGGAAGTAGAAATCACCAAGGTGAAGTGGAGCAGAAGCTGTTTATTGAGACCTGCTCTTTGGAGTGGTGGCCTCCATGCCAAAACAAACTTCATCAGAAATAATCATTTTACATAAAAAACTGATTATGGGCTCAGGTTTGGGTTTTAGTAGGAGACAATACGGCTCTATACAGGAGGAATATTTTTCAGCCTGCAGTGCCGGACTGCAGCAGGGAACAAGTGTGAAGGGGGAATGAGAAATCAGGGCAGGAAGTGACTGTCTCCAGTATCCCCAGCAGTCTCCTCTGGTTTGGAGGAAATAGTTTTTAAAGTTGGATTCCCTGGGGTGGCAGTGGTAGCTTCAGGTTCTTGCCTTTTGTGCTACCTGCTCAAGAGCTGCAATTGTACGCTCTATAACTTTCCCATCCAAATGTCTTCTGCTGTTGTCATCAACTGCCTCTAAAATGATTCTTCACTACTAGGCCTGGAAATAGTAGCAGCTCATTTCCTACTCTTTACATTGTCTGCCAAGCCCAGATAAATAACATCTCAAACAGGGCACAAGAAGAAGCTAAGCAAGCTGTTCTATGCACAGTGCAAAACTCTGGAATGGTCTTAAGAGTGTGGTCTGGAGGCACTGAAGAACAGCATGTCAATTAAGAATCTAGTTTTAGCTTTACACAACATAAATCTCAAGCCTGCCTTCACTATTTGTTTTCTATATTCCTTCACAAAGTAACTTACCCTTTTGAACTCATTTTCCTACTCTGTAAAATGGGGGAAATAATCACATTATATGGTGATCATAAGGACCATATAAAAATCATGATTATAAAGAAAAATAAATGGGGAACCAGCAGTTAGTGTAATGGCTATGTCACTGGACTCCCACGTAGTCGACCGTGGTTCGTGTCCTGGACCTGGTGACTTAAAACTCACACCGGGCACATGTGCGTGCGTGCCCAAGATCCCGAGAGGAGAATGGAGGAGAAGGGATTGTTGGCGTGGCCACTGCCTCGGGGGGTGATTTCTCGCTTTCTGTCTCTCTGTCTGGCGAGCGCACACGCCCTATAGCAAAAACCTCTCCAAATAAATAAATGGCACATAAATAGGGAAACACATAAATTTTCATCCAAGTCAAGCCAATTTTTAAAAGGGAATTTAATTAATTAATTAATTAATTTTAACAGAGGGTGTGTACACTCACCAGAGAAAGAAAGGGAGAAGAAAAATCACCCCCAAAAGGGGGATGTCACATCACAATCCCTCCTCCTCCATCTCTCCATCCTTTTGGGATTTGTGGCATGAATGCACACATGCCTGGCATGTTTCTCAAGATGCTGGATCTGGGACTCTTAACTACAATGTTGACCACATGGGATTGAGCTGTTTTAACCACCAGGCCGTGGAGCTTACCCATGGAATTTAAATTTTAATAATTAGAATTGGATAGAAATTGGAAATGATCCCCCCCCCCCAAAATGAAAAGACATCCCATGTTTTGGATTGGAATAATATAATCAAGATATTGATTCTAAACAAATTAATTTACAAATTCAATGTGATTCTGATCAAATTACTGTTAACATTCTTCACAGAAACAGAAAATCGATATCAAATAATTTACCTGGAACCATGAAAGACCATGTATCGCCAAAATAAATAAATAAATAAGGCATCTCACTACCTGACTTCAGTATATTACAAAGCTGTGATAATCAAAACAGCATGGTACTGGTACAAAACAGACACATAGGGCTAGCTAAGCGGCTTAGTGGTTAAGGCAGTAAGATCTTACCAGACCAACCACACAGTTCAAGTCTCAGACTTGGCAGCTTAAAAAATACACCAGATGTGTGCATGTGTGTGCCCAAAAATCCCAAAAGGGGAATGGAGAAGGGACTGCAGCATGGTTATTCGTACACTCCTCACCCTGGGAATGTCCTCTCTCTCTCTCTCTCTCTCTCTCTCTCTCTCTCTCTCTCTCACTCTCTTTCTCTCCACCAGCAAGTGCACATGCCCTATATAAAATTAATAATGAACAAACAAAAACAAAAACAGACACATATACTAATGGAACATAATAGAGAATCCAGAAATAAACCCCAAAACATAAAGCCAACCGAGTTTGGACAAAGGACACAAGACAATCCAGTGGGGAAATAAAAGTCCTTGTAGCAACATGCTAAAAGAACTGGATATCCATCTGCAGAAAAATAAAATAGACTCCTATCTCTCACCTTTAACAAAACTCAACTCAAAATGGATCAGAGATCTAAACATAAAACCTCAAACTATAAAACTACTGATGGGGAAAAACAGAGGAAATTCATAGAGACATTGAAGTAGGCAAAGACTTCTTTAATAAATAAGATTCTCAAAACAATTGTCAATACTCCCAAAATTAGACAAGTGGGATTACATCAGGTTAAAAAGCTTCTGTACAGCAAAAGAAACAATAATTAGAGAAAAGAAGATAACCCTTGGAATGGGATAATATATTTGCAAACTGCCTCAGATAAGGGACTGATAACCAGAGTATACAGGGAATTCAAGCAGTTTAAATCAATCCAATTAAAAGATAGGCAAATGAGCTGAACAGACAATTCTCCAAGGAAGACATATGAACAGCCAAAAAACATACGAAAAAAATGCTCAACATCCCTTATCATAAAGGAGATGCATGGGACCAGCAGTTAGCGTAATGGTTATGTTGCTGAACTCCCATGTAGCTGACTGAGGTTCGAGGTTTGAGTCCCCGGACCTGGTGGCTTAAACTCACACTGGGCGTGAGAAGGCGGAGAAGGGATTGAGGCATGGCCATCCCCCCTGGGGGATGATTTCTCACTTTCTATTTATCTGTCTCTCTGTCTTTCTGGCGAGCTCACACGCCCTATACCAAAAACCTCTCCAAAAAATAAAAATTTAAAAAAATAAAGGAGATGCAAATCAAACCACAACGAAATACCATCTAACCCCAGTCAGAATGGCTATGATCCAAAAAATAAAAAAATGGTAAATGCTGACATGGCTGTGGTGAAAAGAGAACCCTCTACACTGTCAATGGGAAAGTAAATTAATACAGCCACTGTGGAGGACAATATGAAGGTTCCTCAAAAACCTACAAATAGGGCCAGCAGGTGGCATGGTGGTTAAGGTGCTGGATCTCATATAGTCAACTCGACTGGTTTGAGTCTCAGACCAAGCGACTTGAAAATCACACCAGGCACATATACAATATGTATGTGTGCATGGTTATTGCTTTTACAAACTCGGGAATAATTTGTCCTTTATTTTAAGAACTAACATTACCAAAAAAAATTGCTTAGCATTCAAAATTTTGAAAAAAATATTCTAAATCTCCTAAGATATTTTATGGGTACATTACCATTGTTTTTACCTTTCCTCTATGATTTGTACAAAACTAGTGCTTTCAATTGCCATTATTTTACATGATGTTAGGATTAAAAGCTTTGTACATAAAAACCAATAATTACATGGCCATCTAATTGGCAGTTGGTGTGGTGGTTAAGGCAACTGGGTCCCATTTGGCTTACTCCCATGTGGCTGACTGTGTAGTTAAGAGTCCCTGACCTGATGGGTTGAAAAATACACTGGGCACAGGTGCATGAATGCCCAAAATCCTGACAGGAGAATAGAGAAGGGATTGTGGCATTGCCATCCCCCTGGGGATGCAGAACTTTTCCTCTCTCTCTCTGTCTCTTTGGTAAGTGCACACACCCTATAGCAAATTTAAAAAATAAATTTAAAAAAATAATTAGAATGAGACAATGATTATAACTGGGACCTAGAGGCATTCCATTTATACATTTTTTAAGAATTACTTTATTTAATCAATTAATTAATTAATTTTAATTTGACCAGAGAGAGACAGAGTGAGAGAGAGAGAAGGAAAGTGAGAAAGCAAGCTGGCAGGTCCAGGACTTAAACCACAGTTGGCCATGTAGGAGTCCAGTGCTTTTAACCACTAAAGGTAACCTAATATTAAGAAAGCCTGAGTTTGAGTTCTGCAAGTTATTGGTGTGAAACTTTATGCAAATGATTTGCCTTCCTTAGAACTCACATTGTTCATCTACAAAACAAAGTAAATATGGTACAAGGGTACAGAAATACATTGAGGTTGACAATTGTCTCATAGAGATTTATTAAAAAGTATGTGTTCTATTTTAGAATATCACCCTGTAAATAAACTGTTTTAAATTACTAATAACTGGACCGGCTCCATAGTCTAGTAGTTAAACCAAATCCTACATTGCAGACCATTATTTGAGTCCTGGCCACAGAGATTTGGAAAACATGCCAGGAAAATGTGCTTGCATGCTCAAAATCCCAAAAGAATGGAGAAACGAAGGGATTGTAGCATGGCCATGCACCATTGGTGAGCATTTTCTCCCTCTTCCTCATCTCTCTGTTTTTCTCTGGTGAGCGCATGTGCCCTCTGGCAATTTAGCAAAAAAAAAAATTTCAATTTCTAATAACTGAATAAAATAGGGGTTTATAGCCTTCTGGTCTCTACAACAAGGGCAAGTGCCCTGTGTTCACTGGTCCTCAGTTCCTAGCTCTGAGAAAGAAGGTGCTGGAGGTCATCACATCTTTGCTATATCCCTCATCCAAAGTTTGATGGGGTGAGGCTTGACATGGGATGAAAGGGAAGTAAAACCTTGGTCTTCAAAGATCTAGAGCCTCAATGACATCACAGTTTTCCATTGTCAAAGGCCCCTCACCAGAGCCTGCAGTGAACAGAGAGTACCCCCAGGGGAATGAGAAGTGTGTAGGGGAGGTATGTTGAGGATCAGAGGACTCTTCTCTTTCTCTTCCAAGAAACCATATACCTCTTCAATAGTTCAATATTTACCAACAAACCTGGAAAACAAGAAGACTCAGAGAAACCAAACAATGGGACTTATCAGGCAGCTAAAACCAGGTGTTTTTAAAGTTTTTCCTGAAAAGTTACACTCGAACATTTCCGTGTGTCACTGAGCTCAGTAAATATGGAATTCACAGGGCATTTTTCTATGCTTTCCCCCCCTTCCATTGTCATTTCCTCACACAGACATAGGAGAAGAGCAGCAGGGATGTGAAAACCTAGGACCCTTACTCAGGGTCTTTTATATTAAGTTTTAGCATCATGGAAGCTGAGTCGCAGACACAGGTTAAGGAAAGAAATATCTTGACCCTCTGCATTAGTGGGGGAAGTGGGAACTTTTTCAGAATAATTGAACTTGTGCCATTTTATGCAGCCCCACTGACCATGCTTCACATCATCACAGCCAGCAAAAGAAATCTTACAAGTTCCCATTTCCTTATCTAGAAGATGAGATAGGTTAGTTGAAAGGCAAAGAGCTGGTTTATTCTGGGATCACTCATCTACATGCAACCTGCACACTGTTGCCTCCTGAGCAGAGACTTTAGGGGTCTGGACCTCACTTTGCCTCCATTGTGACTTGAATTGTGGTGATGAAAATGCCTGTTGCCCACTCAGGCATGTCTGGGACAATCAACATGCTTATCTAGACTCAGTCTTTGGCCAGAGGAAAAAGGCCCAGAGACAGTAGGAAACAGCAGAAAGATCCTCCTGATAGCATAGATAATTAAGACCAGAAATTATTTACCAAGAATGTGTGGGTCTCCTTTTTCTAGAGATTATCGAGACTTGGAAGTTTATAGGCCCCTAGAGGTCATCTGGTCTAGTCCTTTCATTGTATAGGTAAAAAAACCAAGACCCACAGAGTAGAAGTTGCTCACCCAGGGTCACAGAGCCACATAATGTAAGGGCAAAGATTAAGAACCGCTGCTAGGACTCTCTTCCAGAGCTGCTTCAATTTCTCCAAGCAGAAAGGCCATCTTCAACCACAGGATATCCTAATTCTCTGGAGTGTCTTGGCTGTAAAGATGAGGATGTCCTGCAGCACTCAGAAAGTAAATGGCCTATGGGAAGGAGGAATGAGGTCAAAAGTCTTCTATCCTCAGGATGCCCACACCAAGCTGTCCTCTGAGCACCCCCTTGCCTTTTCTGAGGACAAGAGGAACCACTGTCACTCTGAAACTCAAGAGTCTGATGGCTGGATCCTACTCAGGGTTTGGGATTTCTCCCCAAATACTGGCCCACACTACCAGCACATCCTCCCCATAAAAGATCCTTCACTGGGGTAAACAGTCAACCAGCCCCACTTTGGGGAGCATGTTCCAAATTGCTCTGGATGAGGCTCAGCAGGGGAGAGGGGCACAGAATATCCATAAGATGAGGTCCCTGCACTCACAGAACTTGTGGGCATGGGGGGACAGAGGGCATGCACCCAAGGAGCAACACCTGGGAAGAGAGAAATGTCTAGAACAGCAAGAGAAGGTGGGATTGTATTGGTCTGTTTTTTTTTTTTTGGGGCGGGGGGGGGAGGTAGAGGTTTTTTTTTTTTTTTTCTGTAGGATACGTGCACTTGCCAGAGAGATAGAAGGAGAGAAATTATCCCCCAGAGGGGATGGCCACGTTGTAATCCCTTCTCCATCCTCCTCTCAGGTTTTTGGGCATACACACACACACACACACACACACACACACACACGGTGTGAGTTTCAAGCTGCCAGTTCTGGGACTCAAACCATGGTTAGGCCATGTGAGAGTCCAGCGACATAAATAGTATGCCATCTGCTGGTCCCTTGCATTGGTCTTTGACAGATGCTGGGGAGGATCTGGATGACATAGGAGGAGGGAAGTTGGGGGGAGGTGAGAATCTCTCTCCTCTGTCCTTTTCCTTCACCTCTCTGGAGGCAGGGCAGGTAGGGGTGGCAGAATGTGGTAGTAGGGCACACACTATTAGGAGTTTGGGCTCCTGACAGGTAACCACCTGGCCCATTTCCTCATATGCTAAGCTCTTCATTTCACTGCTTTGAATTTCAGACTCATCTCACAACCTGGAAACCAGTCATTCCTCACACAGCCTAAGGCCAGGTTTGCAGAGATCTCAGGAAGAGACTTTGGGTTAGTGGTTTCAAGGGCAATCCTAGCTCTTTATAATTTCAGTATATTCAGGAGGAAGAACCTATAGATTAATGTGTGGACTTTATTGAGATCCTGACTAAAGTTTTAAAAAAACATAAAAACCCCTTATAACATTGATGAGACTTTAGATATTTGAAGTTTGGACACTGACAGGGAATTTGATGATTTTATGGAAGGATTATGAATTATTTTATAATTACTTATAATGACATTGTGGTTGTGTGAAAAGAGTTCTTATCTTTCAGAGCTACGTAATGAAATACAAGGGGTCTTCAAGAAATTCATCGAAAATGTATATTATGAAAATTTATGCATGAATTAAATTTGTTTTCACCAAAATAAACTCATATTTTAATTCCATTTTTCTGTGAACATTTTGAGGTCCCTTAGTACTTACAGACACAACGATATGATGCCTGACCAAGAGCAGATCATCAAGGAAGCTGAGTAAGTGTACAAGATGGCTTATTATGAAGTTCTCCTTGCATATAGGCTTGAACTTTTAAATAACATTAAGTTTTTTTTTTTGAGAGGTTTTCGCTATAGGGCACATGCGCTCGCCAGACAGACAGAGAGAGACATAGAGACAGAAAGCAAGAAATCACCCCCCGGGGGGATAGTCACGCCACAATCCCTTTTCTTCCATTCTCCTCTCGGGATCTTGGGCACGTACGCACATGCGCCCGGCGTGAGTTTTAAGCCACCGGGTCCAGGACGTGAACCGTGGTCGACTACGTGGGAGTCCAGCGACATAGCCATTACGCTAACTGCTGGTTCCCAATAACATTAAGTTTTAAATATGAAATAGAGAATGATGGATCAAGATGGCGTTTACACTTTGGAAGATGTTTGGCCTTTGGAAGACTTTTTCCATAAAGAACATCATTCACACTGTGAGGAAAGCCTTGGATCTAATTTGTGAGCAGCAGCAGCATTACTAGCTGAGGCTTATGAGTGGAGACAGTGATTGCATCCCCTGATTTCAGTCCCCTCACTAGGCAGCATCTATGCTACTCCTATCCTGGTTGCCAGGCAATGGAAGGCAGAGGCCAGAAGCTCTTTTCATGGGAGGGAAAAAGGGGGAAGGGAGACAGGGAAGCAAGAGAGAAGCTGGGCAGTGGAAGGCTCATGGATGCTGGCTGTGGAGGAACCCCGAGTTCTCACGTTGCTTCAAACCCAGTTGTGGCTGAAGGGTTGTGTGACCTCGAGTCTCTCTGACTCTCAGTTTCGTGGTCTCTCCGAGGAAGTTATCTTATATGGTCCCTTGTTCCCCTTCAGGCTCAGATGAGCTGGGATTATAATGTACCCCACCCCCACCCCCACCCCAGGCAGGACTTGCTTTCACCCAGAGTGAAAGCAGCCTGGCCCACCCCATTCCCATCCACCAAGCCAGACTTCAAGAAACAACACAGCCAATGACCTCTATCCCTGTCAGTGGGGACACTTGCTAGAACCACCCTGTTGTGACCACCAGCTGCCTCCTGCTGACCTTAAAGGTGGGATCCAGAAAGGCTCTAGGCAGGCAGGATCCAGGGTGAGGTCAGGCAGCTGCTCCAGAGATCAGCCTTTCAAGAGCTAGCATCTGAGATAAGGTGTCTGTGCTCCATGAGAAAAACATCAGGGAGGCCAGCAGTCCGTTGCTGTGTAAGAGCCGGGCCCAGACAGCCCCCTCTTTTTGCAGCATCTTTGTGGCTCCTGGTTGCTAGGAGCAGGTGCCTCTGTTGCTAAGCAATGCGAGCCTGGTGGATTAAAACCAATTTCCTGAACTCACTGGAAGGGGGAGGGAGAAAAGGTGGAATGCAGATACCCTGAGGAAGCAAGTCCCCCGCTAAGCTTAGCTGGAAGGTGCAGACAGAAAGTGAATATGCACCAGATACTCAGTATAAATACCTAGAGTTAGACTGGCAATTAGGATGCTGATTAGAGCACTAATGAATGCTAGTGTTGCTCTTTTGCCAAACTCTAGGAAAGACTTGCAATCTCTGGTGTGTTTCTGAGCCACTTGTCTGTGCCAGACAGGACTGGGCCATTTGCTCTCCAAAGATAGAGGATCAGAGCATTTGAGGGTAGTGGGTCCCCAAGAATCCTGGGGTTCAATCTCTAGATGAATGACAGTTTGTCCCACTTCCTCCTGAAGCAACCCTTTCTGTATCTTATTCTTTGAAAGTGCTTTGTCTTATGGAACCCAAGCCAGTTTCCCTGTGGCTCCTTTCCAAGGCGTCTAAGAAAGCTACTCCAATCTGCCTTGCCATAGGGACCTGTAGTCACTCTCTTCTGTGAGTTCTGTCCCCCACCTCTAATCATCTTTTAGGCAACAGACTCAGGGTGGGGAGTGTGGGAGGTGACCTCATTTGCTACCCTTTGATTTCCTGTCTCCTCCTTTCTCTTTAGCCCTGGGTAGACAAATTTGCAAGGACTGTATAGGACTCGATTTCTGCTCCAGATTTCAGGCTTTTCCCACTCCCCTACTCAGGCTTTTCCCACTCCTTCTAGCTCAGGGCAAGGTCTGTGAGCCAGAGAGATAGAAAAGTCTATTTGGAAGGAGTTTACAAAGTAATACAAAGGGTTCCACTTCCAGAAAGGATTCGAAGAGCACTATGGTCCCTAGGGGAACAACCATAATGTGGAATTTATTTTTTAATCAGTCCTCTGGGCCAGTAAGTGGCATAGTGGTTAAGGTGTTGAACTCCCAAATGGCTGACCGTGGTTCAAGTCCTGGACCTGGTGGCCTGGTGCATGTGCTTGCATACCCAAAGTCCTGAAAGGAGAATGGAGAAGTGATTGTAGCATGGCCCCAAGGGGTGATTTCTCATTTTCTCTCTCTGTTTCTCTCTGTCTCTCTGGTGAACACATGTACCCTATAGCAAAAATCTCTGGTTTTTTTTTTTGAGGTTTTTCTCTATAGGGTGCGTGCGCTCGCCAGACAGACAGAGAGAGACAGAGAGACAGAAAGTGAGAAATCACCCCCCAGGGGGGATGGCCATGCCGCAATCCCTTCTCCTCCCTTCTCCTCTCGGGATCTTGGGCACACACGCACACTCGCCTGGCGTGAGTTTTAAGCCACCAGGTCCGGGACGCGAACCGCGGTCGACTACGTGGGAGTCCAGCGACATAGCCATTACGCTAACTGCTGGTCCCAAAAATCTCTCTTTTTTTTAAAGAAAAGAAAATTAGCCCTTTAAAGTCTTTGGAAATTGTCCTGCCTACTGCAAATTGAGCACTGTTTATTCAAGAATCTCTAGTAAATCTTGGTAAAAGTATATGGCATTTGTCAGGGCAGAGGGTGAGGGATAGGGAATCAAGGATGGCAAAAAACAAAACAAACAAACAAAAAAAAAACAAAGTATACAAGACATAAAAAATGGAAAATTATTTACTGATAACATGTATGTTGATGTGCTTGATTGAGCCAATATACAGTGTATTTTGGACGGAAAATTCATTTGTATGCTGTAATGATGTATAGTGAATTAATGTAATAAATAAATAAATTTAAAGAAAAAAAAAGTTTCAGGAAAAAAAAAAAGTATATGGCATTTGAGCCATGGCCTGCTCCCATCTCTATCCCCAGCTCAGTCTCTTTGTCTAAGTTCTCTTTCAATTGGGTATGACCAATAACATAAAGCTCTCTCTTTTTTTTTTTTTGGAGAGATTTTCGCTATAGGGCGTGTGCGCTCGCCAGACAGACAGAGAGAGACAGAGAGACAGAAAGTGAGAAATCACCCCCCAGAGGGCATGGTCACGCCGCAATCCCTTCTCCTCCATTCTCCTCTCGGGATCTTGGGCACGCACGCACACATGCCCAGCGTGAGTTTTAAGCCACCGGGTCCAGGATGCGAACCGCGGTCAACTATGTGGGAGTCCAGCAACATAGCCATTACGCTAACTGCTGGTTCCCGACATAAAGCTCTCTTTTCCTCCAGCTCCTGGGACAGGGCAACAGTTTTACCTTAGGAGGGGTAGGCTGCTGAAATGTCTCATCCTTTACCCTTGCCCACCCCACTCTGTGTTACAGAAGTTTTATTCCACTCAAGTGGGACCAAATGAACTGAAATGAACTGAAGAGCTCTTCCCTCATTCAGATTCCATTGCTAGGGTGGAATCTCTACTTTAAGCATAGCAGGCCAAAAATATTGTGTCTCCTGATAACCTCTGCTCACTCACAGGGTGTAGGTTTCATGCTAGGAAAGGCAAGGTGAGAAAAGTAGTGGCTACAAGTCCTGCCTAGCGGCCTGCTCATAGAGCAGGGTTGTCACAATGGGAGAAGCAGGCTGCTTTCCCTGCCTCCAGCTTCTATGCAATAGAGCAGAATTTCTGCTCAGGAGGAAAGACAAGCTTTAAAAATGAAGAGCTCTGGGCTGTGGTCAGAAGTTTGTCTGCTTTCTCCCATTTTTCCAAAAGGCCTAGAGGAAGTCACGCTCACAAACATTAACAGACCATTTTGACCTGTTGGTAACAGGATTCTTCCTATATCCTGCCCCTGGCATAGTATTGGAGTATCTTTGTGATGTATATTAAGCCTCCTTAACATTGTTAAAGTATGTTCCTTTCTGATCTCAGCAACCTTCCTTTTCCAGTCACCACCCTAAAAAACTATAAAACCCACCTATAACCTACAAGCCTGTGCTTCCACATGTCCCACCTTTTTGGGCCAGCCCAATGGAAAAACTTTACACTAAATTCCAAACTCTGTTTCTCACTCTCAAAATCAAATAAAAGGAAACCCTGTACCTGATCACCCAGAGAGAAAGGCATGTTTTGCCTCCTCTCTGGCCTAGGTCACTCACTCTGCTTAGAAATAAACTGCATTAATTATTATTTTTACAAAGTTGGTTATTGTTTTTGTCAACAAGGCTAGCAGATGGTGTAGCAGTTACATCACTGGACTCCTATATAGTCAACCACGGTTCAAGTACCAGACCTGGTGGCTTTAAACTCATGCCGGGTCCTTATGCATAAATGCACAAGATCTCGGGAGTAATATGAAGGAGAAAGGACTGTGGTGTGGTCATCTCCCCTGAGGGGAGATTTCTCACTTTGCCTCTCACTGTCTCTGTCTCTCTCACCAACCAGCGCACACATCCTAAAGCAAAAACCTCTAAAACAAAGACAAAAAAGAAAAGAAAAGCTCCTGGGAGCCAACACTGTGAGGACTATGTTGCTTCCAAACATCTTGCTCACCAGTACACCAGAGGTTGGAAAAACCACACTATATAAAGTACTTTCATCAAGCTCAGAACTGAAATATGTTAATGTGGGTAATTTAGCTCAAGAAGGGCAGTTGTATGATGGTGATAATGAAGATTATGATCATCCCATTTTGGATGAAGTTTTAGATAAAGTAGTCGAGTCAGATAACCAAATGAGAGAAGGCAGAGTTACTGTTGATTACCATAGTTGCGATTTCTTTCCTGAATGTTGATTTCATATAATTTTTGTGCTGAGAACTAGTAACTGTTAGGCCAGTGGCCTAGGCAGCTTGGGTGTGGGGGTTGGACACCATGCCCTAGTCTGATGATACAACCGGGAACTAGCCTGTCATCAGACCTGCGCTGCGCTCAGATCTAACCTGGATGTAGCACATGGCGCTTGACTCTGCACACGGGACTCTACTTTGCACATGTCACCAGACGTTACCTGGCACACTAATCTGCTCTCCCCCTAAACCTTTACCATACATAGACTGCTTCTACCTCTAAGACACTCTCCCTCCCTATACCATTATAAAAATCGCTAAACTCTGTCCCAACGCGCAACTTCTCTGGCCAGTCTCCCCCTCTCTCTTTCTCTGTTGGACCAGTGAACCTCACCCGGGAACACTCCCAATAAAGATTTTACATTTCTATTTTCTCGCATGGTCGGCCCATTCCTCACAGTAACAATATATTGTACAAAAGACTTGGAGCAAGAGGATATAGTAAAATAAATTAAGACAATATTCAGTGTGAAATTTTTTTGGGTTCTTAAAGGAGAAATCACAGCATCTTACAAGGAAGAAATCATGCAGCAGTTGCTCAGCAATAGACCAGAAGAGCTATAGGATAATAAAAATCAGATATTAAAATGGATTGAGCAGTGGATCAAAGATCGTAACTCAACTTATTAAAGTTACAGTGTTCACCCTGTATCTCTGACAACTTTACAGTGTTCACACTGTATCTCTGTCCACAAAAAAAAAAATTGCCCAAGTATCAATAAGACTGTTTTTGGAGAAATTTTTGCTATAGGGCATGTGCACTCACCAGAAAGAAAGAGCGAGACAGAGAGACAGAAAGCAAGAAGTCACCCCACAAGGGGGGATGGCCATGCTGCAATCCCTTCTCCATTCTCCTCTCGGGATCTTGGGCACACATGCACATGCAACCGGTGTGAGTTTAAGCCACCGGGTCCAGGACTCGAACCGTGGTCAACTACATGGGAGTCCAGAGACAGCCATTATGCCAACTGCTAGTCCCAGTAAAACTTTTAAATTAAAATTGTGTTGCAGGACTAGCAGGAAGATAGCATAAAAATTTACATCTGGGTTGCTTTTACTCTGTGAGAAAGCTTGAAACCAAGGAAGGACCCCCCAATGTATTTTCTAAGGTTTTTGAAATGTAAGGTCCATTTACATTGTAATGATCCAGAATAAGAAGTATGCCTTCAGACTTTTGGTTATGATAATGACCAACATGGACCATGAATAAGGGCCATTTAACCTTTAAAACTCTCACTTAAAGGAAAGATAAGGTTTTCATTTCAGTATGTAAGATGTTTTATAGGCTGGAAATTGCTGGTTGTGAGCTCAAAGACTCCAGGCTGGATGGCTCCAGACACCTGAAGAGAAATTTGATTATCTAAGTCCTCACCAATCAAGAATGCCCACAGGCTGATCACACTCTCTTGAACCAATCACTGAACTGATCATGTGCCTAGGACCTCTGCCCCTAACTTTGCACTTAAAAACACATGTGGGGAACATCTCAGAGAGACCAGGTTTTTTCAGAATGAGCTGCCCGCTCTCCTTGCTTCATGCTTTGCAATAAAGCTATACTTTCCTTCATCACACCATGTGCCTATGGTTTGTTTTTATAGCACTTGGGTGAGCAAACCTTATTTGAGTTTGGTAACAGTTTATTGGTGACCCAAATAGGATTAAGGTCCTGCATGGGAGTCTCACCCAAGGTATAGAGACCCTTGGCCGATGGCCACCCTCAGAACTTATCCTGCAGGTGCCTGAGCACTTTTTCTCAGAGACAATCCTGGGTGATTGGCCGCCAGCCAGGCACCATTGATTGACCCACACGATTTCAGTTTTGTGGTGAAGGAAACATGGCATTGGATTGGATTGGATTTGGTAGACATCTGGCAAGTTGCGGGACTCATGAGTGATGACACCAAGGCCTATCTTTCCCCATAGATCTTTGGTGGGTTTTCCTCCGTTTGGCTAAAGAGTAGCTTTAAGCCTCCCTTTAGACATTTGGTTTCTGCTTTGACAGAATGTTTGTTTGGTGTGATCCCCCCCTTTGGATACAGGGTCGAGAAGCCTTGAGAGACCATTTGAAAATTTGGTAACTTGTACATTTGATTTTATGTTTTGTTTGATCCAGTCGTGAATAAGATATCATTATGGGAAACTGAAAGAGAGCTCTATTCCATCTTGTAGACCTTAGGGTATATTTTGTAGAGTTGAAAACTTTGAACTATAATTCTAAAGATGGAAAAAGGATAACTCTTATAACATTATCTGGCCCCAATGTTCTCTAGAATCCAGGAAACAGGGGGCAAAGAATGGGTGCTTACACTAGGTAACTAACTTTCTAATCATTTTGTGGAAAAAATAAAAGTAACATGCTTAGAATTTTAGTTAGAGGGTCTGCTCACTAACCCTCTGTGAAAAGAAATGTGGATATATAGTCTTTTCTGATGCTACCACTCTGCCTTTTATTAAAATGAGGGAAAAGAGACTAGAAGTATGACCTCTGACCTAGAAAGGCTAGGTTCTTTGCATTCTCTCCCCTCACTCTTTTAGCGTAACTCCAGACCTCCTTTGCCCTTCAGAGTGTACAACTTCCAGTAAGTTGGCCTTTCTTAAAGGAGCAGTTTGTGGGTCCCATGTGCACAGTATAAGCTAAATGTCTGTGTGCCTTTTCTTTTATCTCTGAGTGTCTTTCCTTTTCCTCTGTGTCAGTGATTTTTCAGTGAACCTTAGGGCACATGGCTACTATAGATTTGGTGTGGTGAGCGGAATAAACCAAAGCTGCTCTGCTCTTCCAGAAGTCACAGCAAGAGAACTCAGGACCTGACAAGTCGGCAAAAATGGAAGAACTTCTTAGCAGTCAGACTCCTGCTTTCTGTGGAATTCAGTTCAATAGGTGGTAAATATCACTGTTTAGTTTCTTTTGTAAATGAAGATTAATGGGAGAAAAGGATTTGTATGAAATAGTCCCCCCAGGTACGGTGATCATAGTGTTTTTTCTTTTCTTTTTTTTTTTTTTTTTTTTGAGAGGTTTTTGCCTTAGGGCACATGCACTCTCTGGAAAGAGAGAGAAAGAGACAGACAGTATGCAATCACCTGCCCCGGGGGGATGGCCATGCTGAATCCCTTCTCCATTCTCTTCTTGGATCTAGGGTGTGCATGCACACGAGCCCGGCGGGATTTTGAAGCCTACTCAAACCACAGTGGGCCATGTAAGAGTCCATCTATGTAGCCATTGTGCCATTTGCTGGTCCCCATAGCATTTTTCTGGCATGAATACTCTGCCTATTTTTTTCTGCCTGGATATGGTCTCTATTTCTGTGACATTTGTCCTAAGGAGGGCAGAACACAGGTCTAGTGACGCAGGAATGAGGGGGTGCAGAGATGATCAGGCCCACACTTGCAGTGAGACACGTGTTCTTGTCCCACACTCAGGAAGAATTAGTCACAGACACAGAAGAGTAGCTGTGGCAAAGTGGGGAGTTTATTAAAGGAGAGGGAAGGAAAAACAGCTCCCAAGAAGGGAGACTTTCCAAAAAATGGGTTGCCAAGGAAGAATTGTAATAAGGAGTTTTTCTTTGGGTCAGGAAGGGCTTAGTCCAGACCTATTTGAGGTGGGGCTTGTGCCCCTCCTAGTGGAGAGGGGTATATGCTGGGTGGGTCCAATTACTTTCCTAATTTTGGAATGGGTGTGAAGGTCAGGAGCTTCTTTGTCTAGAAGCTTTAGGACATGAAAAACATTATCTTATCCTTTTCCTAGAAGGCAGTGGTGCCTGGAAAAAAGCCGTTGTTTTGGGCCTAGGTCAGGTTGCCTAGGTTGGTCACTAAGCAACCTCTGCATGAGGCCTCTCAAACAGCAAGCAGCAGAGCTGCTTTGTCTCCATCTCAAATTTTAGCCATTTTGTAATTTCATTTTGGGCCCATATCCTAATTATATTTTTAGGGTCCCTGTCTCCTACCTCACTAGAACTCATGAGACCCATTGTTCAAGCTGGGCCCACAGGCTGGCATATTTTGAAGTTCTCATCAGGCCATCACCTAGCTGGACTAACTTGGCTGTGGGTCCTCTGCAAAGACTGGATGAGGTTCTTCGGTACTCTTATATCTTTGAGAGCTTGATTTGTGACCTAATAGGAGTTCTCTCATGGTCCCTGACATCTCAGAGTGATTTACAAGTGACCAGCCAGAAAAAGCTGAGAGCATAAGCCATGTAAGATTTCACAGAGCACATTTTTTGTACCAAATATGCCAAGCTCTCAATCTTTAGTCTTAATAAGGAGCCCATCCATAAGGGGTTGTGTCATCTGTTCTTTGTTAACTGGTTAGTGATAGAAACTATTTGAGGCAACAAGACCCTTTTACTTCCTTAGTCCTTTTGTGGGAATGAATTTGGGGGGGAATCTTTGGGGAGAACATCCATATTCTGTGCCCCTTTTGAGAAATCTTTGTTCTTCATGAAGAGGCTTTTTGAATTAGGTCGTTATTGTTACTAACATAAGTAATCCTTTGGAAATTGTTCGGAGTACCTTCCATTAGCAACCCTCTTCCTCTTTTTTTACATAAACAACCTGTTACCTACTTCCCATCTAGAAGATGTGAAGGGTCTTGGGCCTTATGTGGAGATGGCCTATTGAGTTGGGGACTTTGAAGTATAGCTGGACTAAACATGGGTTTTGCAATGTGTAACTGAAAAGGTTTTCTGTTCTTTCCCTATCTTTGGAAGTAACCTGGACCTTGTTTTCTTAGTTCAGTTATAACTTGGTTTAAATTCTATTCTATATTCAAAACATAGTAAAATTGTGTGTGTGTGTGTGTGTGTGTGTGTACGTGTATGTACACACAAATGTGTGTAAACATTTAGATACGTTCGCTGTTTGCCTTGCTAAAAACTAGTAATGATTGACATGAAAAGAATTTTCTTAAAGAGCCCTTGTAGATAAGTCAGCCTAATTAGAAACTGACATGCTGGCCATCTATTTCTGAAGCTTCTCTTTCTCTCTTGGATCCTTTTTTTTTTTTTTTTTTTTTTTTTTTTTTTTTTTTTTTTTTTTTGGCAATGTTTCAGTCGACCAAACCCTTTTCCTTGAATATCTCACTAACTGCAGTTAGCTCTTTAGGACTTTATCTTTTTTTATGTGTTTTCTCTCTGGTCTGGAGCCTGAACTCTTTTGCATTAAACTCATTGATCACTTTGGCTTTTGGGATACCAAGTGTTACATTTATACAGTGAGTGGACATTTGATCTTTGGTTGTATGCTGATTATCATATGAAATTGGCTTTCTTTACTTTTTGTTTTCTTTACATGCTTTTGTTAGGAAAAAGTCTTAAATATCTGATTCAGTCAGACAAACTGAGCAAATGGCAATTTGCTAAGAGGAAAAGTAACTTCCTAAATGAATCAAGAAACTCTTGGGAACCAGCAGTTAGCCTAATAGCTATGTCGCTGAACTCCCACGTAGTTGACCGCGGTTTGCGTCCTGGACCCGGTGGCTTAAAACTCACGCCGGGCGCGTGTGCATGCGTGCCCAAGATCCCAAGAGGAGAATGGAGGAGAAGGGATTGCGGCGTGACCATGCCCCCTGGGGGGTGATTTCTCGCTTTCTGTCTCTGTGTCTCTCTCTGTCTGTCTGGTGAGCGCACACGCCCTATAGCGAAAATCTCTCAAAAAAAAAAAGAAACTCTTCAAGCCAGTCATCTGTCTAATTTGAGTGGATTTGTTAAGTAGTTCCTATGCCACCTGCATACTTATTAAAATAAGTACAAGAAATTTCTACAATTTTATGTCTCCTAGGTATCCATTTTGGTCAGTATTCTTTGTCTTTAAAGTGCAAATTTCCTAATCTACCTTCTAGAATTGAAGACTGGAGCTATATGTGAGGGTTCTGGGTAGTGATGCAGTTTGACTCATACTGTTCTTTCAAACTAATGAGTTTTACAGTCTCTTGACCAAAAGGATAAAATAAAAGCTATTACACATATGTGTGATATGTTGTGTTATGTGTATGTTTGTCTGCATGTGGTACCAAATTGATTTAAATGCATGCTTATAGGTTAAAATAGGCTCAAATGCTATTCAAGTTCACATGACTTGGGTAAAATCTTTTACAAAGCTGATTTAGAATTGTTAAATATGAATCAAAATGTCTTCAGAACTGTTAGCATGTGAATCAAGGGCCCAAATGGCCTCTGTCATAAATAGCCATTCTTGGTACCACAGGGACAGTTAGGTTACCTGAAAACTGGGGAAACAGAACTCTCTTGTATCTGATAATTCAGTTTTAGATAAGATGAAACTAGCTGATGTAGGGCTAGTTTGGTTTTCCTTTACTTCAAAGGAAAGCACCTTAAATAAATAGCCTTGTTTTTTTCATAAGTAACTCAAAGATAATGGTTAAAAGCAAGTTAGGTAGGGAACAGCAGTTAGCGTAATGGCTATGTCGCTGGACTCCCACGTAGTCGACTGCGGTTTGAGTCCCGGACCCGGTGGCTTAAACTCACGCCGGGCGCGTGTGCGTGCATGCCCAAGATCCCGAGAGGAGAATGGAGAAGGGATTGTGGCGTGGCCATCCCCCCTGGGGGGTGATTTCCTGCTTTCTGTCTCTCTGTCTCTGTCTGTCTGTCTGACGAGCGCACCTGCCCTATAGCAAAAACCTCTCCAAAAAAAAAAAAAAAAAAAAAGCAAGTTGGGTAAATGTAAATGGAGTAAATGTTTTTAATTGGACTTGTTATCATTTTGACATTTTTAAATTTTAAAGGCATGGTATGTTAAATAATATTAACGAATTGCGAGTTATTTCTAAGTTTAAGTATTGTATATACTTTGACACCATGTTTTATATGGTATAAGTCTGAAATGTAATTTAATCTGTTAACAACTGTGTTGTAAGAAAATATTTCTAGATATTATAAAATGGATGTTAAAATTTCAGGATAATGGTATCCAAAGCTAGAAGTTAGAGAAGTAATTATGTACTCAAAGTACACAAAGAAAATTAAGATGTTTTTGGTGAACAGAAAATTAAAATAGACGTGAGGGTGTGTTTTTGTTCAAGAGTATTGTCTAATGTGTAGGATGTTTAAAATTTGTTTTAGAGTAAGTGAATGACAAAGAAAATATAGATAAAACTAAATAAGTATAAAAAGTTGGAAAAAAGGAAATGTGAAATCTTAAGGTAAAACTAACTAGACTTGACTAAACTTATTTTAAAACGCTGATAAAGACTAAATTTTTTTCTGTTTTTATATGATGCTAACAAAAATGAGTAAAGTTTTTAAAATCTTTTTTGAGTATAAGGAAGAAAAGAATTCTGTGTGACTTCTGCTGTTTTAATCAGGTTATCTAGCTACTGTAGTTAAAAAGTCTGATTCTAATCTATTGAACAGCAGTTTTTCATGGCTATAGTTTGAGATTTTTTTAATTGTCACTTTGGTTAAGTAAACAACAGATAGTCACAGTGCCCTGATCCTGTTTTAATCAAGTGCTGTAAACCTTTGATATTTGACAGACATCCCACATCAAATTCCAGTTCCAGTTTAAGTTTTTTGACCTTGAACTAATTTTTTTTATTTTTTTAAATTTTTATTATCATCATAATCTTCTTTATATTACATTGGATTACATATAACTTTACAGTGTATTACAGTGCTTTTTCAAAAGGGAATGCCATGCATGTCATTCAATACAGAGACATTAATCTCCCCACTTCATCATTCAATATCTTTTCTATGTTTTTCCCAATCATTATTATTATTATTTTTTTTAAAACAGTCAATCACTATTTCTCATTTTTCTTGTAAAAAGACTTTACCCATCATGAAATACTTCTTAGACCAATCCAGTTGAGAATACTATACATGTCATCATCAACAGGTAATAAGCCATATCTGTTTCCCACTAATGTCCTGACTCTCTATCTGTTCTCTTGCTATCTTTCTCTATCCTCTTCTCTTCACCCCCCCATCCCACACTGTCCTATTCTGGTTAAGTACCTCCACTGCTTTTATGTCCTCCAATTTTTCACTCTCTACCATAGAGTGCGGATAGTCGGTATATATTGAGTGGATACATACAATATCTTTCTTTCATAGCCTGGATTACTTCACTCAGCAATAGATCCTCCATATCTGACCACTTTCTATCAAATGCCAGGGTCTTGTTATTTTTTATGGCTGAGTAGTATTCCATAGAGTATATATACCACACTTTTCCAATCCATTCATCAGTTTGTGGACATTTAGGTTGTTTCCATGTCTTGGCAATTGTGAATAATGCTGCAATAAACATTGATGTGCAAGCACTTTTCTGACTGAGCGTTCTCCTGTCTTTCGGGTAAATACCCAGAAGTGGGATTGCTGGGTCAAAAGTGGTTCTATTTGTAGATCTTTGAGGAACTTCCATATTGTTCTCCACAGTGGTTGAACTAGTTTACATTCCCACCAACAGTGTAGGAGGGTTCCCTTTTCACCACATCCCTGCCAACACTTATCACTTTTTATATTCTTCATCTTTGCCATTCTGACAGGGGTTCGGTATCTCATTATGGTTTTTATCTGCATCTCCCTTATGATGAGGGATGTTGAGCATTTCCTCATATGCTTTTTGGCTGTTCGTATGTCTTCCTTAGAGAGATTTTTGTTCAGCTCATTTTCCCATCTTTTAATTGGGTTCATTTTTTTTTCACATGAGGCACTTGAGTTCCCTGTGTATTCTGGTTATCAGTTCCTTGTCTGAGGCATATTTAACAAAAATATTTTCCCATTCTGAGGGTTGACCTTGAACTAATTTTTGAAAATTCTTAGCAGGGCCTTGGATGTCTGAGAAAGACTTTCTGACATGTTGAAATTATATGGGAAATATTGTCAAATATGAAATGGTGTTTAGCTCTTTATACAAATTTGTGTCAATGGGTGTTCCTAAATTGTATGAGATTCTTTAATATCTGTTATATATTAGTGTATTATTAGTCATACTTATAATACTAAATAGTTCTAATGTAGCTTGTCACAGAAGTTATCAAATTTGTCTATTTTGGGTTATGGTAAAATCAGATCTCAAACCAGGGCCATTTTAAGTTTTGTTGTCTATAGTTAAATGCTTTATTCTGATGCTCTTTCTAAAACATTTTGCAATAAGCTATCATCCAAAAATTGCCTCTTTTAAGAAAATTAGTGAAAAAGACTCTGATAAGTACTCTTTCTAAAGAATTGCTTAGGTGGGTTTATTTATCATTATTGTTACTATTCGCTATGAGTAGATACAAATTTATATAGATATTCCTATCTCAGTAGAGATAGTGAGAAGGCAGGCCACCAGGTTTGGGACTCAAATTGTGGTCGGCCATGTGGGAGTCCAGTACCTTGGCCACCATGTCACCTGCTGGCCCCCAATAAAGTACTCTTAAATATAGGTTTTTTGATAACTTTGAGATCATATCTCTGAACTTCCAGGATTTAAATGAAAAGATTGAACCATAGTAACACTACAAACTCAACAAAAGAGAGATTAATTTTATGAGATTGAATTGGTGAAATAGAATGTTTTGACTTTTGACTAAAACATTACTGATTTTCTCCTATGCTTTGTTTTCCAGATTTAAGGATTTTTGTCTTCTTGAGCTGTTGATAGGTTCAACAACTTGTTAATTTTTTTCCTTTTGATATTGTAACAAATTTTCTCTCTTTCTGATCCCCTGGAATTGGAGAATATTGGTGAGCATTCTTATTTTGTGACAGTATGGTTGTTTGCATAAGTTCAATAATACTTGTTGCCTTGCATCAGAAATTGGAAACACTGGTTATTGCCAGGGCTTTGAATGGCATGTCATATCTGAAGATATGACCAGAAAGCTAAGGAACTAAGGTTGATTTCAACAAAACCAATAGGTGCTCTTGGAAAGATTTCCTGGTACCGCATGTGGTTCTGCCTGGCAGATAAGTAAAGAATGTCACTTTCTGACAGGCCCAAAACTTCCAGGTACAGGTACTTAAAGGCACTGTCAGAGGACTGATTCCTGACTTGGCTCAGTAGTCTTGGGAGGCTTTTTAAAGAGTCTAATCTGAAGTTCCTTATAATAGGTTCCAGCAAAGCCAACTAAAGTGATTAGTATTCTTATTGGACTTTGTGCAAATAACAGACCAAATTAAGACTAAACTTATTTTTTTGCAAATAAGTTAGCTTTACTATGCTTTTCTTTGGTAAAAAGGGGGAATGGGAAGAAGAAAAATGTTTCTCAAAAAAACTATAGTGCACTTATTACTAGATTTTAGCTCTGCACATATTTGTTTTTGAGTTTTTAGTATCTACCTACTGTTTGTACAGAATCCTTTATTTCCTGGCTTTAAGTCTTAAGCAAGTTTTTTTCACATTTTTACATTTTGATCCATTAAAGCTAAAAATGCTTTTCTTGAAATTTTACAGGCTGAGGATGATCGATTAAATAGACTCCCCAAATCACCATAATAACTGGTGTAAAATGAATGTAAATGCAAACGGTAGGCCAGAAAATTCTACCGGATCCCCTCAGCCTGTTATTTTCACTGTATTTTATTGGCCAAATTTGTCTTAGATCATAAAATAGTTTTGAATTATGTCTTGGCTTATTTTTGCAAGATGACAACATTTCTTGTTGCACTTACAAATCTTACGTAAAAAAGTACTAATCTACCTGGCTACTGATAAAAATAGGCTAGTGTCGATGTAAATAACCAACTCTGTGAAAATAATAATGCAGTTTATTTCAAAGTAAAATATGAGTGACCTAGGCCCAGAGAGAAGGCAAAACATGCCTTTCTTGGGGTGATCAGGTACAAGGGTTCCTTTTATTTGATTTTGAGAGTAAGAGACTAACTTTGGAATTTAGTGAAGAGTGAAGAGTTCTTCTATTAGTCTGGCACAAAAAGACAGGACACGTGGAATGGGAGGAGGATTTGTAAATTATAGGTGGGTTTTATGGTTTTTAAGTTGGTGATTTAAAAAATCAGAAAAGAATGTACTTTAACAGACATGAGGAGACTTTATATATATATATAATCACAAAGATACTACTGCAGGGACAGGATGTAGAAAGACTCCTGTCAAAATGGTCTGTTCATGGGCATGAGACCCTCCAAGTCCCCTGAAAGGATTTTGAAAATTAGGAAAATGGAGTCAGACTTCTGTCCTCACCAGCAACTTTGCTGTCTTGTTTTATATAGTAATTAAATGTGCTTTCAGATTTGAAAACCTAAGAGCAGAAGCTGGTGCTAGCATAATAGTATTGAAAACTAAACAGTATTTTGAAATAAATGCATGCTATTTCCTCCAATCCTGACCTCTGAAACTATGTCCCCATTCAGCAAGAAGCAGCCAGATTAGTCATCGCCCATTTTCCCTCAGAATTGAGAGGTTTTTCTTTTCTAAGAATAGGAGGGACTGAAACCGAGCAAAGACCCCCTAATGTATTTTCTAAGGTTCTTGAAATATAAAGTCCATTTACATTGTAATGGCCCAGAATAAGAAGTCAGCCTTCAGGGACCAGCAGTTAGCATAATGGCTATGTTGCTGGACTCCCATGTAGTCAACCGGGTTCGAGTCCTGGACCCGGTGGCTTAAACTCACACCGGGCGCGTGTGCGTGCGTGCCCAAGATCCCAAGAGGAGAATGGAGGAGAAGGGATTGCAGCGTGACCATCCCCCCTGGGGGGTGATTTCTCGCTTTCTGTCTCTCTGTCTCTCTCCGGCTTTCTGGTGAGCACACGTGCCCTATAGCAAAAACCTCTCCAAAAAAAGAAAAAAAAGAAGTAAGCCTTCAGACTTTTTGGTTATGATAATGACCAACATGGACCATGAATAAGGGCCATTTAACCTTTAAAACTCTCACTTAAAGGAAAGATAAGGTTTTCATTTCAGTATGTAAGATGTTTTATAGGCTGGAAATTGCTGGTTGTGAGCTCAAAGACTCCAGGCTGGATGGCTCCAGACATCTGAAGAGAAATTTGATTATCTAAATCCTCACTAATTAAGAATGTCCACAGGATGATCACACCCTCTTGAACCAATCACTGAACTGATCATGCGCCTAGGATCTCTGCCCCTAACTTTGCCCTTAAAAACGCATGTGGGGAACATCTCGGGGAGACCAGGTCTTTTCAGCATGAGCTGCCCGCTCTCTTTGCTTTGCAATAAAGCTGTACTTTCCTTCATCACGCCATGTGCCTATGATCTGGTTTTATAGCACTTGGGCGAGCAAACCTGATTTGAGTTCGGTAACAAGCTGAAGTCTCAAATATAATTAATACTAGGGATTGAGAACAAAAACTGACATCATTTAATACTTCAGTTGCTAGAGGATAAATAAATCTAAGTGAGTATATATCTTTTTTAGGTTTATTACAGAAGAAAATACAGATGGTCTCTTAAAACTAAAGAGTAAAGTATTGAGGTGGGAGACAGGGACCTTAAAAATAGTTAGGGTATGGGTCCAAGATGGAATCATAAAATGGCTAAATTTTGAGATGGAGGCAGTGATGATTCAGTGATTGACCTAGCAGCATGATCTAGACCTAAAAGAAAGGCTTATTCTATGCCCCACCACCATCCAGGAAAAAGATAAGATAATGGTTTTCATGGCCCAAAGCTTCAGAACAGAATCTCCTGACTTCAAAATTAGGAAAATAATTGGAACCATCCAGCATGTGCCCCTCCCTGCCAGGAGGGGAATACATGCACAAGCCCCACCTAGAACTTAAGTCTAGACAAAGCCCTTCCTGACCCAAATAAAAATCCCTTGCCACAGTTCTTCCTTGGCAACCCATTTTCCGGGACCCCTCCCTTCTTGGGAGCTCTGTTTTTTCTTCTCCTTTAATGAACTCCCTGCTTTGTTAATAAACTCCTTGCTTTGCTATACCTACTCTCTGTGTCTGCGACTCTAATTCTTCCTGAGGATGGGACAAGAGCTGGTGTCTCGCTTGGAATGTGGGCTTGATCACTTCTGTGCCCCCATGTTCCTGTGTCAGTATTAGAGTATTTCCTTATTTCCACTTTCTTTAAATAAAAATAAAATTAAAAGTAGTAATACTCATACTCTATATAAAATTCAAAAGATACAAAAAAGTATTGAAAGGGTAGATTTCCCACCCAGGCCAACCCTGTCCCTAGAAACTCTAGGCAAACTTCTCACTGTAGGCAATATTGTTACTGGTTTCTTAGATAGTTTTCAGAGAATTTATGCCTGTGGGATATGTGAGTATGTGTGTACACATTATTTTTTAAGGACTGTGGTAGCATGCCATGCACGATGGTTTTTGTTTAAAAATTATGTATTAAATTTTATTTATTATTATTATTCTTTAACTTGCTATAGGGCACATGCACTGACCAGAGAGGGAGAGAGAGGGGAAGTGAGGCAAGCCACCAGGTCCAGGACTGGAACATTGGGAGTTCAGTGCCTTAACCACTGCAACATCTTCTGGCTCCACAACTTTTTTTTAACCTTTCTTTTTTTCATTTAATATACTTAGAGTTTATATCGTCTCAAAATACACAGGCTTCTGTGGGGTTTTCTTTTTTTGAGATATATTAAAAATTCAAAAAATAAAATTCACTGTTTTAAAGTTTGTTTTGTTTTGTTTTGTTTTGGTTTGGTTTTTTTTTTTTGACAAAGAGCTCTGGTCAGCCAGGTAGTAAGGTGGTTAAGGTGGCTGGATGGCATATGGCTGAATGCACAGTTCAAGTCTGGGATTTGGACCCACCAATTCTGTGTGTATACATGCCCAAAATTCCTAGAGGAGAAAGGATTGCAGTGTGGCAATTTCCCCCAGAGGGGTCCTTCTCACTTTCTCTCTTCTCTTCTTCTCTTCTCTTCTCTCTCTCCACACACACATCCTATAAGAAATATTTTTAAAAAATGAAAGCTCCTTAGCTCTCCCTAAGGGGTTTACCTTTATTTGGAAAAGAACGTGAAGTTTTTTCTTAAGAGTATTCTCAGGAGCAATGAAGCTCTTGGTGGTGAGCAATTAAGAGAGGACTGGGAACTCTATGACTCTAGTAGCAACTGCCGCATGGTAGACTAGTTAGAAGTTTAACAGAGAACCAGAGGGGAAATAAAAACTAAAAAGAACCCTTTTATGGTCTCAGTAAGCCTCATAGACTGGCAACACCTTGCCACTGAAATGGGCTCAGCTTTAATTGGATCAGATTGTGGAATAATTTATACCCCAAGGCATTGTTAAAAAATAATAGCAGAATTAAGAAGCAATTAATGGAGGCTAATAGCTAGTAGTGATATCACTAGAGATATATCATCTAGAAACTAAAAGGGAATTTCAGGGAGAGTCAGAGGGCCCTGCTAAAATCACAGCGATCACTGTGGTACTATGTACGTGCCCAAGGCTATGAACTCTGAGGAGCAACATAGAGGTTGTATACTCTAAGACAATAGACTTCACTGAACTAGTTCAGTAAAGTCAGTAATGGTGTTTAAAGTTGCTACAATATATTACCCAAAATGTCTAGTTTTCAACAAAAAATTATGAGACATGCAAAGAAACAGGAAAGTACGGGCCATAAACAGGAAAAAAAAAATCAGGCAATACAAACTGCCTTGAGGAAGCCAGATGTTAAACTTAGAAGACAAAGCAGTTATTATAAATATATTCAAAGAACTAAAGGAAACTATGCTTAAAGAATAAAAGAATCCATGCAAATTGACAATTGAGAATATAGAATAAAGAAAAATAAATGGATCCTCAGCGAAATGTGGGAAACCATTAAAGCATACCTATAAACATGCAATGGGATTTCAGGAAGAGAGGATAAAGAGAAAAGGAAAGAAAATACTTAAAACTAATGAAAATTTCCAAAATTTGAAAAAAAAATTAATCTACACATCTAAGAAGCCCAAAAGTAAAAAATAGGATAAACACAGGGAGATAACCCAGATATACCATAGTAAAAAAAATTTCAATTTTATTTATTCATTTCTTCCATGAAAGAGACAGAGAAAAAGAGAAACAAAGAGATAGGCATGCCCGATGGGATCTGCATTGCCATGATCTACCCCAAGTTCAGTTGGCCTCCATCATAGGCATGTGCACGTACCTGAAATGCTCAGATAGATTCTGGAACATGAACCCAGGACCTGTCCCTTGTAGATCTAGTTACATTACCAATGTATCACCATCTGGCTCCACCATAATCAAAATGTTTAAAGCCAAAAACCAAATGGAAATCTTGAAAGAAGCAAGAGAAAATGACTCATCATGTACAAATTCCAGTAAGATTAATGGTAACTTCTACAATAAAGAATAGAAGCCAGAAGGTAGTAGGATGATTTATTCAAAGTGATGAAAAGGAAAAAACTGTCAATTTAAAATCTTTTATATGAAATGTCCAATTCATTGAAACAGAAAGTAGAGTACTTGTCACCAGTGGCTGAGGACTGGAGTACTAGGAGAAAGACTACTAGGTACAGGGTTTATTTGGGTGGCTATAAAATTATTCTAGGATTAGATAGTGATAATGGTTGCAAAACATTAGAAATACATTAAATACAGCAAATTGTACACTATAAATGAGTGAATTTTATAGTCTGTGAACTTTATCTCAATTTTTTAAAAAAGGTAAAAAGAAAGATCTCAGAGACTAGCATATGGCCTAATGGTTATGTTGCTGGACTCCACGTTGTTGACCACGGTTTGAGTCCTGGATCTGCTGGCTTAAAGCTCATGCTGGGCACATGTGCGTGTATGCCCAAGATCCTGAGAGGAGAATGGAGAAGGGATTGCAGCATGGCCATCCCCTCGGGGTGGGGGGTGATTTCTCACTTTCTGTCTCTCTGTCAAGAGCATGCCCCCAGTACCAAACATCTTTCTTTAAAAAATAAAAATCTAAAATCAGGCCAGCCCTGTGATTAAGTGTGGTGCACTGGGAGCCAGATCCCACATGGCCGACTATGGTTTGAACCTCAGCCCTGTAAGCTTGAAAGACACACCAGGTGTGTGTGTGTGTATGTATGACCCAGATCCAGATAGGATGGAGAAATAGAGGAAATGGACTACAGCATGACCAGAACCTACTGGGGATCTCTCTCTTTCTGTGTCTCAAATACACAAACCCTCTGGCAGTTTAAAAAATAAAGATGGGTCAACTGGTGGTGTGGTGGTTAAGGTGGCTAGATTCCATATGGCCAACTGTGCAGTTTAAGTCCTAGACCTGACGACTTGAAAAACACCCATGCCCAAAATCCCAAGAGGAGAATGGAGGAGATTGGATTGTGACATGATCATACCCCCTGGGGGGTGCTCTTTCACTTTCTCTCTCTCTCTCACTCTCTGTCTCTCTTCAGTGAATAGACATATTCTACAGCAAAAAAAGAAAAGAAAAGAAAGGGATAGAAGATACTATATCACACTAACACTAATTGAAAGAAAGCTGGGGTAATTTCATTAATTTTAGATAGAGCAGACTTAAGAGTAAGGAAAGTTATCTGAAATAAAGAGGTGCATTACATAATGATAAAGAGGTCAGTTCTCCAGTAAGACATAATAATCAATGCATATGCACCTAACAGAGCATCAAAATATATAAGACAAAAGCTGATAAAACTGCAAGAATATATAGAAGTATCTATTGTACATATTGTTGGAGACTTCAACATCCCTCTATTAGAAATGGACAAATTCAGCAGGCAAAAAGTTAATAAGAATCTTTTCAAGTTCACATGGAACACTTTCCAAGATAGACCATACATAACCTGGGCCATAAAATACACCTCAACAAATTTTCTTCTTCTTCTTTCTTTTTTTTTAAGAATGATTTAACCTTATTTATTCATTTATTTATTTATTTTCATTTGACTAGAGAGGGACAGAGGGAGAGAGAGAGAGAGAGAGAGAGAGAGAAAGAGGGAAAGAGGGAAAGTGAAAAAGCAAGCCACCAGGTCCAGGACTCGAACCAGAGTTGGCCATGTGGGAGTCCAGCATCCTTAACCATCATGCTACCTCCAAGCCCCCCATTTTGTTTAAGAGAGATAGGGCACGTGTGCTCACCAGAGAGAGAAGAGAGACAGAAAGCAAGAAATCATCCCCCCCATGGGGTATGGCCACCCTGTAATCCTTTCTCCTCCATTCTCCTCTCAGAATATTGGGCACACACACACATGCACCCAGTGTGAGTCTCAAGCCACCAGGTCCGGGACTCAAACTGCGGCCAATCATGTGGGAGTCCAGCGATGTAGCCATTATGCCATCTGCTCAAATTTTAAAACATAGAAATGATACAATGTCTGCTCTCATTATGATGAGATAAAACTAGAAATCAATAGAGAACACTGAAAAATCTGAAACTACCTGGACATTAAACAAAACACTGGTAAATTACACATGAATAAAAAAATAAATCTCAGGACCAGCAGTTGGCGTAATGGCTATGTCACTGGACTCCCATGTAGCTGACTGTGGTTCGAGTCCCGGACCCAGTGGCTTAAACTCACACCGGGCACATGTGAGTGCATGCCCAAGATCCCGAGAGGAGAATGGAGGAGAAGGGATTGCAGCATGGCCATCCCCCTGGGGGTGATTTCTCACTTTCTATCTCTCTGTCTCTCTCTTTCTGGTGAGCACACGTGCCCTCTAGCAAAAACCTCTCTAAAAAAAAAAATAATAAATAAATAAAATAAATCTCAAAAGAAATTTTAAAATATTTTGAAGTAAATTAAAATGCAACTTGTTGAAGGACAGCAGGTGGTGTGGTGGTTAAGGTGCTGGACTCCTATGTGGCCAACTGTGGTTTGAGCCTCAGACCTGGTGACTTGATGGTCAGGGCAGTCGGTGTACTCCAACATGGCCAACTACAGTTCAAGTCCTGGACCCAGTGGCTGGCTTACTTTCTCACTTTACCCCTCCCTGTCTCTCTGTGGTGAGTGTGTCAATTTAAAAAATAATAATGATGATAAATAAAATTAAATAATTCTTTTAAAAAAGAAAGGAAGTAAGGAAGAAAGAAAGAAAAAGAAGAAAAAGGAAATCACAATTGGTATGTGTGTGTCCATGCCCAAAATTCCAGAAAGAGAATGGAGAAGAGATTGCAGTGTGGCCATCCCCCTGGGGGATGATTTCTCACTTTCCCTCTCACTGTCTCTCTCTTTCTCTTTCTGGTGAGTGCACATGCACTATGACAAAAACCTTTAAAAAATAAAATAAAAGGCAATTTATCAAAATTTATGGGGTGCAGCAAAAGCAGTACAAACAGGGAAACTTATACCATTTATTACATATATTATGAGTCCAGCATATGGCGTAATGGTTACATTGCTGGACTCCCATGTAGTCTACAATGGTTGAGTTCCAGACCTGGTGGCTTAAAATTCATCCTGGGTGGGGTCAGCAGGTGGCATGGTGGTTAAGGCACTGGACTCTCACATGGCCAATCATGGTTAGAGTCCCATACCTGATGGCTTACTTTCTCACTTTTCCTTTCTCTCTGTCACTCTCTGGTCAAAATCTCAGAATAATAATAGATTAAATTAAAAATAAATAAATCTTTTTTAAGGTACGTGGGCATGTGTGCTCAAAATCTTGAGAGGAGAATGGAGAAGAAGGGATTATGGCATGGCCATCCCCCCCTGGGGGTTGATTTATTGCTTTCTGTCTCTCTGGCAAGTGCACATATCCTATAGTAAAAGTCTCTCTCTAAAATAAATAAATAAATAAATAGGAGAGGTCTAAAATCAATAATCTAAGTTATTATCTTAGGAAACTAGAAAAAGAAGTGTTAAGTTAAATTCAAAGGAAGCAAAGAAAAAGAAAGAATCAGAGCAGAAATCAGTGAAATTGAAAACAGGAAATAAATAGAGAAAGTCAACAAAATCAAAAGTTGTTTCTTTTAAAAGATCTATAAATAAAAGAAGTCTGTAGTAGAGCCAACTACAAAAAAGAGAGAGAGAGAATATTCAAATTACTAATATCAGACATGAAAGAGAAGACATCACTATAGACCCCATGGACATTAAATAGATAATAAAGGAATATCATAAACAATTCACCACCCACAAACTTTTTTTTGGGGGGAGAGATTTTCGCTATAGGGCGCGTGCGCTCGCCAGACAGACAGAGAGAGACATAGAGACAGAAAGCGAGAAATCACCCCCCAGGGGGGATGGTCATGCCGCAATCCCTTCTCCTCCATTCTCCTCTCGGGATCTTGGGCACGCATGCACACGCGCCCGGCGTGAGTTTTAAGCCACCGGGTCTGGGACGCAAACCGCGGTCGACTACGTGGGAGTCCAGCGACATAGCCATTACGCTAACGGCTGGTTCCCAACACCCACAAACTTAATAACCGCAATGATATGAACCAATTTCCTGAAGACACAACCTGTCAAAATTCATACAAGAAAACACAGAAAATATGAATAACCTGTATCTATGAAAGAAATTAAGTTGATAACTAATAACTTTTTAAACAAATTTTTTAAAACTTATTAAAGATATAAGCAAAGGGGATACTTCCTAACTCATTCTGTGAGGTCAGCATTACCCTGATTCCAAAAGCAAAGACATTACAAGAAAAGAAAACTATAAACCAATGTCTCTCATGAATATACATGCAAAAATCTACAAAATATTGGCAAATTGAATTCAACATTGTATAAAATAATTATATAGTCATCCCTCAGTGTTCATTGAGGATTGCTCCCAGGACCCCACTCCCCAGATACCAAAACCCAGAGATGCCCAAGTTACTATATAAAATGGTGTCATATTTGTATATAATCTATGCACATCTTCTTGCATACTTTCAATAATCTCTAGATTTCTATACACATGTTTGGTTACCAACAGAAAATCATAGACCTAACTACATATTACATGTCAGCAACAATGTAACATATTTGGTATGGGGCTGGTTGAATCCATCTGCAGATACAAAGGGCTATATACCACGGAATTTGGTCATGGTATACAGCCTAGATATCTAAGACTGTTTCAACATTCAAATATCAATTAATGTAATCCATCACATGAATAGGCTAAATAAGAAAAAATGCACAATCATATCAATAGATGCAGAAAAAGCATTTAACAAAATTCAACATCAATTCATAATAAAAACTCTTAGCAAACTAGGAGTAGGGGGAACTTCCTCATCTTGGTAAAGATCATCTACAAACATCCTACAGCTAACATCATATTTAATGGTGAGAAACTATTGGGTCATCAGAAAAGTCATGACTTTCTTTTTTTTTTTTTTTTTTTTTGGAGAGGTTTTTCGCTATAGGGCGTGTGCGCTCGCCAGACAGACAGAGAGAAACATAGAGACAGAAAGCGAGAAATCACCCCCCAGGGGGGATGGTCACACCGCAATCCCTTCTCCTCTATTCTCCTCTTGGGATCTTGGGCACGCACACACACGCGCCCGGCGTGAGTTTTAAGCCACCGGGTCCGGGACGCGAACCGCGGTCGACTACGTGGGAGTCCAGCGACATAGCCATTATGCTAACTGCTGGTTCCCAGTCATGACTTTCTGAATGCAAAAATGCATCGTGACTTTTCTGATGACCCAAATAGACACTTTTCCACTAAGAATGTGAACAAGATAAGCATGATCACTCTTAGTACTCCTATTCAACATTATACTGGAAGTCCTAGATAATGTAGTAAGATAAGAAAATGAAAAAACTTACAGATCAGGGAAAAAGAAAGAAAATTATCTTTATTTGTAGAGGACACAATCATCTATGTAGAAAATTGCAGAGAATCAACAACAAAAACTCCTCCTGGAACTATTGGGTGATTATAGCAAGGTTGCAAGATGTGAGGTTAATACACAAGTCAATTGATGTCTTATATATCAGCATTGAAACACTGGAATTTAAAATTCAAATCACATTGTCATTTACATTAACATCTAAAACCAGGAAATACTTAAGTATAAATATAAGAAAATATATACAAAATCTATATGGAGAAAATGAAAACTCTTATGAAGGGAATGAAAGAAGAACTAAATGAGAGATATTACAAGTGCATGGATGGAAAGACTCCATGTTGTCAAGGTATCAGTTCTTCCTAACTTCATCAGTGCAATCCCAATTAAAATCCTAACAAGTTATTTTGTGGACAGTAACAAACAGATTCTAAAGTTCATGTGGAGAGGCACTGAATTGGCTAGGACTTCCAGTACGGTGTTGAATAGGAGTGGTAAGCATGAACATTCTTGTCTTGTTCTCAATCGTAGTGGGAAAGCATCTATTGATAGTTTCTCACCATTAAGTATAATAAATGTAGGTATTTATTTTAGTCTTTATCAAGTTGAGGAAGTGTACTTCTATCCCTAGTTTACTGAGTTTTTATCATGAATGGGTGTTGGATATTATCAAAATAGTCAACACGATATTGAAAGAAAATGAATAAGTTGGAAGACTGATACTACACAACTTCTAGACTTCCTATAAAGCTACAGTAATCAAGATAGTGTGGTATTATTAAAGAATAGACAAGTTGATACATGGAACAGAATAGAGAGCCCAGAAATAGACCTACATAGGCAAATGATCTTTGACAAAGAAATAAAAATGGAGCATGATATTTCTAAATAATGGTAATGGAACAACTGGACATCTACATGCAAAACAAACAAACAAAAAGAAGCCTAGACACAGACCTTACTCTCTTCACAAAAATTCAGTCAAAATTAATCATAGATCTAAATGTAAAATGTGAAACTCTAAAACTCCTAGATAATAATATAGAAGAAAATCTAGGTGATCTTAGGTGATGACATTTTTAGATACAACACCAAAGGCATAATCCATAAGAGAAAGAATTGATAAGACTGTAAATGATCAAAATGAAAAGTTCTGGTCTGTGAAGGGCACTGACAAGTGAATGAGAAGAGAAGCTACAGACTGAGAGAAAATATTTTCTTTTTTTTAAGAGTTATTTTTTATTTAACTTAATTTATTTACTTTAATTTGACCAGAGAAGGAAAGAGTGAGAGTGAGAAAGAGAGAGAAAGTGAGATATCTTGCCACCAGGTCTGGGACTCGAACTGTGGTTGGCCATGTGGGAGTCCAGCACCCTTAAACACCATGCCACCTGCCAGCCCCAATAAAATATTTTCAAAAGACATATCTGATAAAGAACTGTTAACCAAAATATACAAACAACTCTTAGTGCACAGCAAAAAGATAACACACTACTTGAATTAAAAAAAAAAAAAATGGGTAAAAGAGGACCAGCCGGGTGGCATGGTGGTTAATGCATCTGGATCACAAATGTTTGACTCTGCAGTTCGAGTCTAGGACGTGGCTTGAAAAATCATGCCAGACACATATGCGTGCATGCCCACGAGAGGTGAGTGGAGTGCAGCAGATTGTAGTGTGGCCATCCCCATGGGGGTGATTTCTTACTTTCCCTTTCTCTCTCTGTCTCTCACCAGCGAGCATATGCTTTATAGCAAATGGGCAAAAGATCTAAACAAAAAGTCACCAAAGAACATATACAGATGGCAATAACAATATTAAAAAAAATCATGTCTTTAGAAAATTGCAAATGAAAACAACAATGAGATACACTTGAATGATGTGCTCAGGAGTTTAGATTTAATCTCACCAAGTTTCTGGAGATTCATGAATAGTTTCTGAGCTGGGGACTAACCTATTTCTATTGGAACATGGAACATCACTGACAAAAATCAGTCTGCAGAATATGTGGAATAAAGTGAGAAAAACACGTTTGTAAGTGGATAGGCTTTTGTAAAGTATAACTGACAAAGGCTGTCACTAGGGGCTCTCTTAATTGTCTTTCCTGAACTGCCTCCCATAGGACGTGTCCTGAGCCTTATTCCCACAGGGCCTTGACTATGCTAGGATTTTATTTTTAGAAAATTAAATGTGCACAGCCTTCAAGCTCTCAAGAATTACCCAGAGGTGGCATTTCTGTTTCTGAGAGATACTTTGTGTGCCAGTACCAGGAGCTTATGAGATAATCTTCAAACCAGCCATGAAGTCCATAGGCTCTGGGTCTTGACCTGCTATCTGCATGTTCTTCCTTAACACACACACACATGGATTTAGGACTCTGTTTCAAAAGCTCCTTTTATCTTTAGCCATAGACCCTAAATCTTAGCTCTACATTATTAATCTGCTATGTGGTCTAGGTCAAGTCCCTTGTTTTTCTGGGTCTTGGTTTCTCTGTCTATATCATGAGGGGTTCTGAAAAGATTACCTCTAAGGTCCCTTATCACTTTCCAACTTAGCTTTTTCTAGATGGAGCTAAACCTAAGTGGGCAGAGGAAGGACAGAAAAATGGAGCAAGAGGAAGATAAAGGAGAGGGGTAGGCATTTAAAAGGGCCTTAGACCTAACCTTCTGGCTGAGTGCTACCTGGGTATATGGCAATCTAATTCAGTCTAGGAAGAGTTGTCCTCAGACCAAACATGCTCACCTTAATCTGGCATTTGACCATGGGAATATCTACTTTTTAATCCAAAATTACTTCATGTCTCCCAATGTTCTGTATCTCTAAATCTCAAGAGATCATATCATTTTAAGTAAGACAGGAACCCATAGGAAGCATGTCCTTTATTAATATAACTTGAACAATCTACTGAACAATGACAGTAAGAACAAAAGGGTGTTAGAACTCAGACTCAATTGAACTACAATGAGGATCCATGTCCTGATCCCTATCACTGTCATTAAGGGATTTCTGAGTTCCTGCTTGCATTTCACAGAGGCCCTACTACTGGAGAAAACAAAACAAAGAAAAGAGACTACCACATTCATAGGGTGAGGGGCGGGGAGCGAGCAGGGGACATAGCTTGGAAGGGTGTTATAGCAGTGTCATAGAAATGGGGAGCCAAATTTGGAGGCAGTAAGATGAAGCAGACAAAAAGAGCAAGGATTCCTTGCAGTACACAGAGCTTAATGACCATCTACGTCAGCAGCTTCTAAGAGGGGTAGTAAAATGAGAGTAACAGGAAGGAAAGAATTCTTTAAGTGAATCTAAAACTCTCAAATAAATTCTAGGTTGGCCCAGAATAAGATGGCACATGGCACAAGCTCTAAACTGCAATTTTTTTTGGCTATATCAATTATCTTTTACTGATCAAGAGTTCTGACTGGCAGATATGGTGAGAAAATTACCATGTAATCAGTGTGTTGATTGGTAAACAAAATCTTAACAAATATATGGCCCAGAGGGAGAAATAGTTTAAAGGTTGAGGAATTTGGGAATTGCTGATGAAACTCAAACACTTCATTTTGCTTCTGAGGAAACCAAGGACAAATAGCTTGTCTAAAGTCACACAGTGAGTGGTCCTCTCAGACCCAAGTCTTTCAGTCACCAGCCAGAACCCTTTTCGTCTCCTCTACTCCAAAAGTGCTTGTTCTCTCACAATAAAGTAAGGGCTCAGGAAAGATTTGTGAACTAAACAAAACCCATCAGTTTTGCCAGCAAAGTGCCTGGCTTGATTGGTTTCATGGCCATAAAGTGATCTGGGTTGGCAGAACTAGACTAAAAAACCAGAACCTAAGCTGAAAAATCTAAATTATCTCTAGTGCCACATTATTAAGTATTTAGCATTGTGATAAAGTCATGGGGTTCTAAACCCTTGCTAAACCCTTGGCAGCCCTGACTTAGATTAGAACATCATGAGCTCAACACAAAGCACAGGTTCCAGAATGCCCAGATCCCTCTTACCAGACGAGTGGTTTATTGTGTCCCTAGTGTCACTGAACTGGTGCTCAAAGTGACTGTGGCAGAAGTGGAGCTTGGTAAAATTATTCAGGGAAGGGCGACCTTGTTTTTACCAGGTACAAGAGGGTAGTTGTTCTTTAGTAAGAAGTCACAAAGAATGAGCCCTGGAAGAAGCACAACTTTGCAACAGACCTCAGATAAAATATATCCAGGTGATGGGACCATCAGATGGAGTAGCAGTTACATAGCTGGACTCCCATATGGCCACCTGCGGTTCAAGTCTCAGATCTGGTGGCTTGAAAATCATGCTGGGTGCATATGCATGCACATTTGTGCCCAAGATCCTAGAAGGAGAGTGAAGGAGAAGGGATTTCTTCGTAGACATTCCCGTTGGTGGGTGAATTCTCACTTTCCCTCTCACTGTCTCTCTGTCTGGTAAGCACAAGCACCCTAAGGTAAAAATCTCTTTTAAAAAAAAAGACAAAAGAAAAAAAAACCAAAAATAAAAAATCCAGGTGAGGCAAATGGAGAGTATGTAATCAGGTAAAGGGGTGAAGAATGATGTAGCCTGAGAAACTGTTTGGCTTTTATAGATTTTAGGAGCCAGAAAAAGCTCATAAAGACAATGAAAGTAAAAAAATTCATGCCAGTCACAAGCACCAGGGCTTTGAAGCATTGCTGGGAGAATATGGAGTCTGAATCCACCGCCCATCCGGACTCCTAAAACCCTGTGTTTGGAGTCTGCCTCCTTCTTAGGCTTTCCCCAAGAATGGTACTGCCTGCTGGGATTGCTGTTCTCTTGGTTCCCTTCTCCTTTCTCTTTGGAGTTAGTACTGACCAGCTCTCTCCTACCAGATAAGGACATCTTGTTCTTCCTGATCCAGGAGAGCAAAACAGTTCTCATTCCCCGGGGGCTGGGAGTGCCAAAGAGGGGAAGTTCTCATGTTTGTAAGTAAATCAGTCAGCTGCCTGGGCAGCCCCAGGGGCTTCTGGTCCCCATATCCTCCACCTCTTCCCTTTTCTGCCCCCCCCCCCCATCCCTATCCTGCTTCTTCACAGGGCCATTTGACTACTTTCTTCATTGCCCAGACTTGCAGCAAGCAAAGAACAATGTATCCACGTCCCTCCTCCCTGGAATTGTCACCTCAAAACTTGGTTGGGGAAGAAAATTTCAGTGTGCTTTAGGCCTCTTTCCAATCCTCTCCAGTCCTTTTCTGCCTTCCAGTGGAGACTGTCCCAGTGTACAAATATTGTCTCCAACCTATGAAGTGGACTGAGCACTATGCCCAGCCTCTCTGGCAGCCCAGAATATTAAGATATTGGTTAAGCCAGCCTCAAGGCCCAGGCAGAGTCTGAAGGGTAGGCAAGGGCAGCAAGAACCTGTGAGATTGCAGTAGGTGATGGGTCAATGTTTTTTGAAGGATTCTTCTCCTGCCTTTCTTTATAGTAATTTATCCTCAAGGATATGTGCAGGGACTCCAGAGTCCAAGGCAAAGTTTTGTGCTTGAGTTTCCTATTCCAGGATGCCCCTTTTCACGCTGGAAAAATCTCCTCAAGACATTATGGCTTTTTATGGCCTGAGGAGTGACCCTTGTTTTCCAAATAGCCCCATTAAGGAAATTAAATAAGAGTGAAATAACAGTATGGCTATTTCCTTGGAGAGGGCTGGAAGGAAGATATGAGATGGCTCTCATATCTTGTCCATTTCTCTTTTTAAAACTTATATCCTGTTCTATTCATTTAAAAATTTATATTTAATCATTGTACATCTTTATAGAGTACAATATGATTTTTCAAACAATCTCATACCATGTAATCTCTCTCTGAACCCCTTTCTTAAAACATATCTGTTCGTTGGCCATAGGTCTGTACAGTCCTGGAGGCCAGAGTCTACTGTGGTTCCTTGTCTCAATGGAGGAGCAGTAGGTCTGAAATTGACTCTCTTAGGATTGTGTCCCTTGTCCACTCATTGACATTTAGTCTCCCCTAACTGGGTGAAGACCTTGGCCTTTGTCTAGGCCTGTAGGTTTAAAAAGAAATTCATACCATCTTTATTTGGCATTATATTTATTAGTTTGTTTAGAGGCTTTTGTCTCTCGTTTATTCTTGAAATAACTTTTTATACATTAAGTCTACCACCTGACATTCTACCTGTCCAGCTCAACCTACCTCCACATTGGGAGTAGAAAAGTTTAGGTATACAGGAATCAAACACCTCAAGACAGGAGACTGTGTTCTGGAGAAAATCTCTCCCCATAACACTCCCTGGCAGTAAAAGAAGAGAAACTCCCCTCCGAAAACTTGAACCCAATACTCCTACTGTGGATTCCACACTCCCATCCACATTAGAGGAGAAAGACTAACACAGAGCTTAAGCACACCATAAGGAATGACACAAGCACACAGCTATAGAAACATACCCTATAGAAGCAGGAAGAATTGAGTATATTACCAGATGACTAAAAATCAAAGCAGAACCTCAAAAAATGAGAGAAAACCAGGAAACACTTCCCTCACAAGGGAACACAATAACTCCTCACTCACAATTGATAAAACACAAGAGATCAGAGAAAAGTCAGAAAAAGAATTCAGACTATTTACTGTAACAAAACTCAATGGGATACAAGAGAAAACAGATAACCAATTCCAGGAGATGAGAAAATCTTTCCATGACTTGAAGAAGTAATTCTGTAAAGAGATAGACACACTGAAAAAGAATCAAACAGAACTTCTGGAGTTAAAAATACAGGAAATCAAAACCTCCCTTGAAAGTATCAACTAAAGTCTTAAGTTTTTCAAATGAAATTCTTTGTACATAAGTTTCCAGAAACCCATTCACATTGCTTGGGAAGTTGCAATGTATAATAACATCAAAGGATATAAAAACACCATCAACAACAAAAACTGCCCAAAATAACCTTGGGTACAAAAGAGAAACACAAATGCAATGTTTGCCAAGTAAGTTTCTGGTAAAAAAAAAAAATTTAAATGGAAGGCATCACTTAAATTTCAAAAGTACATAATTTATTATTTTTATCACCATATGGCAAGTATGTTTGAGAGAGAGAGAAAAAAACCCTCCAATGGGATGTGGTCATGCCACAATTCTCTTTTTCTTCTGTTTCTTCACCCTGTCAGGATCTTGGGCTCACGCACACGCACACACACACACACACATACACACAAACCCAGCATGCTTTTCAAGGTCCTGGAGCTGGGATTCAAACCTTTGTCAGCCATGTGAGATACAGTTCACAATAAACAGTGCTTAACTGCTGGCTGTGCTATAGGGCTAGCACTTAAAAAGTACTTATGAGGGACATCCGGTGGCATAGAGGTTAAGGCACTGAATCCCACATGACCAACTCCACAGTTCAAATCTTGGACCTGGTGGCTTAGAAATCACGCTGGGAGCATGTGCATGTGTGCTCAAGATCCTAAGAGGAGAGTGGAGGAGAGGAGCATGTGGCATGGCCATACCCCCTGAGGGGTTATTTCTCATTTTCTCTCTCACTCTTTCTCACTGGTGAGTACACACATCCTCAGTGAAAACTAAAAAGTGAATAAATAAATAAAAATTTTAGAAAGCACTTATGAATGACTTGTACATAAATGCTCAGAACAGCTTTATTTGTAATAGCCCCAAACTGTAAACAACCCAAAAGTCCATCAACAGGTAAGTAGCCAAAACAAATTGCAGTATAGCCACACAATGGAATACTACTTAGTAAAAAAGGAACAAATTATTTCTATGCACATTATTTTTTTAAAAAACTTAAATGAGTAAAACTTTATTTTCAGGGAAAAATATAAGAGAATATCTTCCTGACACTGGGTAGGAAAAGAATATTTTCAACCAAATCTAAAAAGCATGATCTATTTAAAAAATGGATACTATTTAAAAAAAAAAGTAGTAAAATGTTTAAGAAACAAACACAAAGATAATTTTTAAAAAAGGACTAAAACAGCTAAATTAAGAATTTTGTTTAATCAAAATACACCACAAAGTGGGGACCAGCAGTTAGCGTAATGGTTATGTCGCTGGACTCCCACGTAGTCAACCGTGGTTCGCGTCCCGGACCCGGTGGCTTAAACTCACGCCAGGCACGTGTGCATGTGTGCCCAAGATCCCGAGAGGAGAATGGAGGAGAAGGGATTGCGGCGTGGCCATCCCCCCGGGGGGTGATTTCTCGCTTTTTGTCTCTCTGTCTCTCTCTGTCTGTCTGGCGAGCACACACGCCCCATAGCAAAAACCTCTCTCAAAAAAAAAAAAAAAAAAATACACCACAAAGTGAAATGATAAGCTTTACAACATGGTAGAAGATACTTGCAACATGACAAAGGGTTACAATCCAGAACATATAAAGAATTCCTACAGATCTGTCAGAAATATGAGCAAAAAAAATTTCATAGAAGAGGATTTCAAAATGGCCAATAAGTACAAGAAAGGGTGCTGCAGTGTTTGTTTTCTATTGTCGTATAGTAAGGTACTACACATTTAGTAGCTTAAAACAAATGTTTATGATCTTGGTTTCTGGAGTCAGGGATCTGGGAGCAGCTCAGTGGGGTACGTTTGGCTTATAGTCACTTATGAAGCTGCCATCAGGTGCTGACAAGGGCTGTGGTTTCATTTGAAGGCTAAACTGGGGCTGAAGGATCCATTTCTAAACTCACTTACTCAACTGTGGCTGTTGGCAGGACTCAGTATCTCATTGGTTGTTGGCAGAAAATCTCTCACACTCTCTTGTTACATGGGCCTTTTCACAAACGTCACAACCTGGCAGCTGGCTTCCCTCAGAGTGAGACAGAGAGTGAAGAAAACACCCAAGGGACCAGCAGTTAGCATAATGGCTATGTCGCTGGACTCTCATGTAGTTGACCTTGGTTCGCGTCCCGGACCTGGTGGCTTAAAACTCACGCGGGGCACATGTGCGTGCGTGCCCAAGATCCCGAGAGGAGAACGGAGGAGAAGGGATTGCAGCGTGGCCATCCCCGCAGGGGGGTGATTTCTAGCTTTCTGTCTCTCTGTCTCTGTCTGTCTGGCGAGCGCATATGCCCTATAGCAAAAACCTCTCCAAAAAAAAAAAAAAAAGAAAGAAAGAAAAACACCCAAGACAGAGGCTAGATCTTTTTGTAGCCTTGTCTTAGAATTGATATCCTTTCACTTTGCTGTCTAGAAGTGAGTGCCCAGGTAAAGTCCTCACTCAAGGGGACAGGATTACAGAGGGAGTGAACTCTCAATCACATGCAGGATCAGGGGTCATCTGCCAGGCTGCCAGGCCTCAAGCACATTAATAATATGAGAAATAAAAAGTAAAAGCACAATAAGAGAGCATTTTGTATACCTACATTGGCAAAAATTAAGAAGTCTGAAAATATAAAGAGCTATGGGATAGATTTGGATCAAAAAGAACTCATAATATTGCTAGTGGAAGCAGGAGTTCTTGTTGAAATAATTTGGCATTATCTGGAAAGGTAAATATGTATATTTCTGGGCCACCTAGGTCGTGCAGTAGTTAAGGTGACTGAATCCCACATGGCCAACTGTGTGGTTCAAGTCTTGGATCCCATGACTGGACAAACACACCGGGAACATGTACATGCATACCCAACATCCCAAGAGGAGAATGGAGGAGAAAGAATTGTGGTGTGGCCATCCCCCTGGGGGAAGCTTTCCCTCTCTCTCTCTCTCTATCTCTATCTCTCTCTCTCTCTCTCTGTCTCTCTTGGGCAAGGGCATGCATCCTATAGCAAATAGCAAAAATAAAAAAAAGAAAGATGGGGCTGGCAGGTGGTGTGGTGGTAAAGGGCTCTGGACTCCCACATGGCCGATTGTAGTTTGAGTCCTGGACCTAGCAACTCACTTTCTCTCTTTCTCTCTCTCTCTCTCTCTCTCTCTCTCTCTCTCTCTCTCTCTCTCCTCGCTCCCTCCCTCCCTCTCTCCCTCCTTCCCTCCTTCTCTGGTCAAATTAAAATAAATAAATAGACTAATTAATTAAATTAAATAATTCTTTTATAAAATAAAATAATAACTGAAAAAGGAAGAAAGAGAAAGCATGTGCATACCTTACAGATTAGTGATTTCATCTTGATGAATTTCCCATAGAAAGCCCTTTAGGCTTTACAGAATGTTCAGAGCAGAACTGTTCATTGTATCAACAACTGGGGAAACCCAACCGCCTGCTCTAGTCTGGACTGGGAGCACAGTGGCCTCCCAAACTCGACACCTGTGTTTCCACTGCCTGCTCTACTTTCTCAGTGTATGTAACTAAGTTGCCTTCAGAGAAAACCAATTCCTGTCTTGTGTCCCCCTGCCTTGATGGCCCAGATAGAGGATGGAAGGGGTCCCATGCAGAGGTGGGGCCATGGCACTCCAATCCATAAGTACATTATTTTAAATCTCAAAACAGTTATGCTGAGTGAAAGAATCTCTAAACAAAATGAGTACATACTGCACAACTGCAGTTATTTAAAATTCTAAAAAGTGCCAACTATAATAACAGGAAGAAGGCCAGTGGTTACCTGGGGAGGGCGGTAGAGGGAGGGATAATTACAAGGAGCCTGAAGAAGTTTTCTGGAGATGATGGATATGTTTATTCTTTAGATTATTGCAATGATTTTAAAGGGTATATATATTTATCAAAACTAATCAAATGATATACTTTAAATATGTGCAGCTTATTATATATCAATTATAGTTAAATTAAGCTTTAAAAAGTAATTAGATTTATAAGACCAGCAGTTGGCATAATGGCTATATCTCTGGACTCCCATGTAGTCGACCACAGTTCGAGTCCTGGCCCCAGTGGCTTAAATTCACGCCAGGTGCGTGTGCGTGTGTGCCCAAGATCCCTAGAGGAGAATGGAGAAGAAGGGATTGCTACATGGCCATCCCCCTGGGGGGTGATTCCTTGCTTTCTGTCTCTTTGTCTCTCTCTGTCTTTTGGGAAGCGCATACACCCTATAGCAAAAACGTCTCCAAAAAAAGTAATTAAATTTAAAGCAAAAATACTAATTGTGGCAGATGCTGCTGAACTAACTCAATATCCATTTCCAACTCTCTTCTCTATTTCTTTCAGCCTTATAGAAACTACAGAAACTAAATGCTCACTTTTCCGGACTCACTGCACCTAGAAGTTAGAAATGTAAAACCTTTTGGACTTGGCAGGTGGCATGGTGACTGAGGATGCTGGACTCCCATATGGCTGACCACAGTTCGAATCCTGGACCTGGTGGTTTGTTTTCTCACTTTCTCTCTCTTTGTCAAATTATAATAAATAAATAAATAAACAAATAAATAAATAGTTAAATAAAATAACTATTTTTTTAAAAGTAAAACTTTTTAAAACCATGGAAACCTCTATTTGTAATCTATTTGTAATCTTACACTGAAGCACACTGTATGAACAGCATAAGAGCAAGAATGCTCTGGTGTGATGGGGGCACTTGTCAGCTTACTGGAACTTCTACTGATTTTTTTCTCATTTTCATTCTCCACATCCATTTTCTCCCTCTGTAATAATCCCTGGGAAAGTTCTGGGTGATTTCTAGAGTTATGCAGGTCTCTTTTTTCCCAGGCTAGCTACTTTCTCACTGTCTATCCTAAAGATGGTAAAGTCTAGCCCCCCTTCACTTTATAGGTAGGGAAACTGAATCACAAAGAGGTGAATATGGTACCATATATCATCACACTATACAGAAACAGAAGTTGGTGCCCCAGGTAATTGGGGCATCCGAGGTTGAACTCATGGGTATTTCCAAAGGGCTTTTATTTTGATGGGATTTTTACTTCAGTTTCTTCATAGGTGTTTTAAGCCCCCAGTGAATTCCTGTTACACTAGTCCTAAGCACAAGTACTTTTCTGTCCCCTGCTCAATCCTGTTTCTCTTTGGTCATGGTCTTCCAGGCCTGCGAACCTTCCCCCTCCCTTCCCAAGAAACTCATTCTCTGTGGATCTGCAGCAGGCTTGATAGAGAAATTGTGATATGCTGGGATAAGAACATCAAACTAGAACCAGTTGGATGAAACATGCTAGTGTTTCAGGAGGTTGCCCAGGAAACAAATACTTCAGACCCAACTCAAATGAAAAGAGCCTTAACCCCCAAAGGAGCCTGGGAACCAGGAAGCACAAACAATCTTGATTCCCAGTCATTCTTCGGATGCATGCAAGGGCTCCACCCAAACTCAGAGGGGCATCTCAGGACCCTCTTTAAAGACATTGGGTCAACAGAGGTGGAGTTTCCGTCACTATAGGGAAGAGGAGTTCAGGGGGAGGGGTAGCTATTAAAGGAGCTTGCCTGGCTTGGACTGAAAGGCTGAGAAGGAGACACTTCACTGAGGTAGGAGAGAGTAGAGGCCACTGCAGGGAACAGGATAAGGGGCTTGAAACAGAGCATCCTGGCTTCTCCAGATGACAATGGAGATGAGATTAAGCCTGAATCCTTCCTAGGAGAAGTTGTAAGTAACTAATTCTCAAATCTTTGAGGTAGTTTATTGCAGCACAAAGCTAAGAGTTGGAATGTCTTTTGACCTTACAATTTATTTGATTTGGTAATGATACCAGAGCCAGAGATCCTCTGTCCAGTACATCTGTATTTGCCATTTAGAGGCAGACCCATCACAAGCAAAGGAACAAGGTAAAGAACACTGTTAACTCCAAAAAGAATCTTCTTGCAAAAGTAGATCATGTATGTTGCCTACCACTACTTGAGAGGGAACAGCCAAGCAAAGCTGGAAACACTAGAAAGGAGATGTCTCACTTTCATACTCTTTCCCCTTTTCTCCCTCCTCTTGCTCTCTCTCTCACATACATATACACATTCACTCACACACTCCTTTTCTAACACATCACTGTCCTTTAGAAGAATTTGAGCACAAAAAGATCTGAGGAATGAAATTGAGTAAACAAAAAGTGATAGTCACAAAAAATAAGGGCTGAGGTTCAGAAAGGGAAGGTCATTGAGAGTGTAGGAACTTGGCCAAGGTGACATGGTTTGTAGGTGGCAAACATGGAGCTAAATTTCCCTGACTTACAGTCCAAAATGGAGAACTGAAGGAAATTAGTGCCTATTAGGCAATACTATAGTTAGATTGGACCAGACAGAGGTACACCAGTAACACAACTCTCCATGGTGTTGGATCCACGTGGGAAGGTCCAGGGTTCACATCTTGATGCTTCCTTGTGTACACCAGGTATGGACATGTGTGCCTGGCTGGCTGACGCTGTAGGTAGAATCACAGTGTGGAAACCCTGTTGGAGGTCTCTCTCTCTCTCTCTCTCTCTCTCTCTCTCTCTCTCTCTCTCTAAGGAACTTCCAAATTGTTCTCCACAGTAGTTGTATGAATTTATATTCCTACCAACAATGTAGGGGAGTTCCCTTTTCACAGCAGCCTCACTATCACTTATCATTCTTTATTTTTTTTATCTTAGCCATTCTGACTAGGGTTAGGTGGTAACTCATTGAGGCTTTGCATTTTATCTCCCTTGTGATAAGAATTATTGAGCATTTTTTCCATACACTTTTTGGCTGTTTGTATATTTTCCTTGGAGAGTTGTCTGTTCAGCTCATTTACCCATCTTTTTTTTAAAAAGAATTATTTTATTTAACTTTTATTTATTTGCTTATTTTAATTTGACGAGAAAAGAGAGAGAGAGAGAGAGAGAGAGAGAGAGAGAGAAGAAAAGTGAGAAAGCAAATCACCAGGTCCAGGACTCAAACTGTGGCCAGCCATGTGGGAGTCTAGCATCCTTAACCACCATGCCACCTGCTGGCCCCATTTACCGAACTTCTAATTAAACTGATTTTTTTTTCTGATAAGCAGTGTTAGTTCCCTATACATTTTGGTTAACAGTTTTTTATGATAGGGAGAGTTTGCAAATATATTCTCCCATTTGAAGGATTGTTTCTTCACTCTAATTACTGTTTTGCTTGCTGTTTAGAAGCTTTTTAACCTGAGGTAATCCCATTTGTCTATTTTTGGGACTATTGCCTGTGCTTTGGAGGTTCTTCTTTAAGAAGTCTTTGCCTATTCCAATGTCTCCAAGAGGTTTCCCCTATGTTTCCTACTAGTAGTTTTGTAGTTTGAGGTTTTATGTTTAGATCTTTGATCCATTTTGAGTTGATTTTTCTTAGTGGTGAGAGATAGGGATCCAGTTTCATTTTTCTGCAAGTTGATATCTAGTTTTTTCAGCACCATTTGTTGAAGAGATTTTCTTTTCCCCACTTGATTGTCATGTGCCCTTTATCAAAATAAGTTGGCTGAGGGAACCAGCAGTTAGCGTAATGGCTATGTCGCTGGACTCCCACGTAGTCGACCGCAGTTCCCATCCCAGACCCAGTGGCTTAAAACTCATGCCGGGCGTGTGTGCGTGAGTGCCCAAGATCCCGAGAGGAGAATGGAGGAGAAGGGATTGCGGCGTGACCATCCCCCCTGGGGGGTGATTTCTCGCTTTCTGTCTCTATGTCTCTCTCTGTCTGGCGAGCGCACGCGCCCTATAGTGAAAACCTCTCCAAAAAATAAGTTGGCTGAGGCCAGCAGTGGCATGATGATTAATGTGCTGGACTCCCACATGTCTGACCGTGGTTTAAGTCCCAGAACTTTCCCTCTGTCTCTCTCTCTCTGTCTGTCTCTCTCAGGTGTGCACACAACTCTGCAGCAATAAAAAATTAAATTATAATAATAATGATAAATAAAGTTAAATAAATATTTCTTTTTTAACAATCAGTTGACTATATGTTCAGAGGGTTATTTCTGGGTCTCTATTCCATTGGTCTACATGCCTATTGTGGTGCCAGTACCATGTTGTTTTGCTTATCATAGCTTTGTAATAAATTTGGGGGTCAGAGAGAGAGATGACATCTCCTTTATGTTATTTATTTATTTATTTTTGCACAGTATTGCTTTGGTGATACAGGGTCTTTCATGATACCAGACAAATTCTGTGATTTTTTTTCTGATTCTGTGAAGAATATCTCTGGTTATTTGATCAGGGTTGCATTAAATTTATAGATTAATTTGAGTAGAACTGACATTGTGATTATATTAATTCTTCCAATCCAGAAACGCAGGATGTCTTTCCACTTTTCTATGTCATTTTCAGTTTTATTTATAGTTTTTCATAGTTTTCCTTGTAGAGGTCTTTGATTTCATGGAATCAAGCCAAATATCCAAAAACGAATGAATGGATTGAAAAAGAGGTACATATGCACTATAGAATACTGCTCAGCCATAAAAAAAATGAGACTCTGACATTTGATAGAAAGTGGATGAATATGGAGGATCTAATGTTAAGTGAAGTAAGTTAGACTATAAAACAGAGGCATTGTATATCATCACTTAATATATACCAAATGGGGCTGGCAGGTGACTTGGTGGTTAAGGTGCTGGACTCCCACATGGCTGACTGCAGTTTGACTCCTGGACCTGATGGCTTGCTTTCTCAATATATATATATATATATATATATATATATATATATATATATATAGTGAATGTCTGCACTCTATGTCAGAAACTGAAAGATTAGAAGGTATAAAAACATGGACAGCAATTGTGGGTACTAGAGACAGTGTGGGAGGAAGCTGGGAACCATAGGGGCAGAAGAGAGAAAACTGGGTTGGGGAGGAGAAGCAAAACATTTAATGAACAAAACAAAAGGAAAATTATCTGTTGATGGTAATGCATGTGGTAGTATCTTTGACTGGACTAATATACAAAAGGAAAATTATCTGTTGATGGTAATGCATGTTGTAGTATCTTTGACTGGACTAATATACAGTGCCTTCATGCTGGGAAAACTCATTTTCTATGCTATAAACATATACAGTGATAGAATATAAAAGGAAAAATAAGAAAATAAAAGAAAAAAAAAGAAGGCACATAAGACACTGAGTTGGAATATTAAAACAAAAAAAAAACACTTCTGCAGTGACTTCAAAAAGTTCACTGAAAAGAGGGGTCAGCAGGTGGTGTGATGGTTAAGGTGCTGGACTCCCACATGGCCGAATGCAGTTTAAGTCCCAGACCTGATGGCCTGAGAATCATAGCAAGGCAGTGTATGTGTATGTGTGTATGTGTACCCAAAATCCCAGTTGGAAAATGGAGGAGAAGGAATTGCAGCATGCCTATCCCCTCTAGAGGGTTATTTCTCACTTTCTCTCTCACTGTCTCCTCTGTTTCTCTCTGGCGAGCACACATGTCCTATGGCCAAAACCTTAAAATAAAAAAAAAATTCATTAAAAAGATAAAATCAAAATATAAAATTTGAAATCCATGCATAGTTTTTTCTTTTTTTAAAAAAGTTTGTTTGTTTGTTTTAGTTTTGCTATAGGGCACATGCAATTGTCAGAGAAAGAGAGATAGAAAGTGAGAAATCATCCCCCATGGCGATGGCCATGCTGCAATCCCTTCTACTCCATTTTTTTTCTTGGGATTTTGGGTACATATTCACACACTCCTGGCATGTTTTATAAGCCACCAGGTTTGGGACTCAAACTACACAGTTGGCCATGCGGGATCTAGCTGCCTTAACCACCATGCCACCGGGCTGGACCCATGCATAGTTTTTTTCACAATACCCATTTTCTTTGAACTTTTTTTTTTTTTTGAGAGGTTTTTGCTATAGGGTACATGCGCTCACCAGACAGACAGAGAAAGACAGAGAGACAGAAAGTGAGAAATCACCTCCCCAGGGGGGATGGCCACGCCGCAATCCTTTCTCCTCCATTCTCCACTCGGGATCTTGGGCACGCACGCATGCACGCACGCACGCACGGCCGGTGTGAATTATAAGCCACCGCGTCCAGGATGCCAACCGCGGTCGATTACATGGGAGTCCAGCGACATAGCCATTACGCTAACTGCTGGTCCCTCTATGAACTTTTTGAAGAATCTTATTTGAGACAGTGATTTAGAGTAAAGCAGGGCAATAAATTTGGAAAACTCTCAAAGTCTCTCCCAGCCTTAGAGATATTTCAGTGTTTAGAAACCTCGTGACTGTTTTCTAATACGGTCTGAAGCTTCTCATTACACAAGACCCTGGGTACAGGTCCAGTACATTTGATTTCATGCTGGTCAGAATTTGCGTTAGACTGGGGACCAGCAGTTAGCATAATGGCTATGTCACTGGAATCCCATGTAGTTGACCATGATTCACGTCCCGGACCCTGTGGCTTAAAACTCACACCAGGTGCATGTGCGTGTGTGCCCAAGATCCCGAGAGGAGAATGGAGGAGAAGGGATTGCGGCGTGGCCATCCCCCATGGGGGGTGATTTCTCGCTTTCTGTCTCTCTGTCTCTCTCTGTCTGGCTGGCGAGCGCACACGCCCTATAGTGAAAACCTCTCCAAAAAAAAAAAAAAAAAGAAGGAATTCTAGGAAGGCCAGCAGAGCCTGAGACCATCATGTATGTCTGACTCTAAGTGAAGGAGAGAGAAAGGGAAGTTTGAGTGGAAGCCTCTTATCTTTTGGCAAGGTCAAACCTTAGGGATTCATAAAGCCAAAGTCAGTTGGCAATCAAAGAGGTTTCGTGTCACCCAAGAACAGTCCTACATTAGTATCTCTACTGTGTAGCAGGTGTGACCTTTGGATGAACACAGGGTCAGATTTCAAAGTGCAGCAGCCAAGGGCCTGCTATATATGCTCCCTATAGTTGCAGGTCTGCAGGCATATTCTAATGGGTGCCACAAAACTCCACCTTTAGTGTCTTATGTACCTCTTCTTTACCAGCTGCACCCACTTTCTCCATACCCAAAGGTTCATCTAGGACCTTGAACCTTTAGAGAAGAAGAACAGAATAGGATGAGGACCAGCAAGCCTCTGCCTGAAGCATTGAAGTCAGACCCCCACCCCCACACTTAAGCATTGGCTCTTTCCTTCCATGGCCCTGCCATCTTAGTACTTGCTTTGTTGTGGAATAACATGTTCATAACACCCAAACTAGTTAGTGATCAAAGCCATTTAATTCTAGTAGTTCTTCCAGGTAACCTGAATGTATGGAACCCTTCCTTCTCCAGTTACCCCTTGTCCTTCCTTTTACTATCATCCTCATCACCTGGGTTTAAAGAACACAGATAAGAACAGAATGGTAGAGCTTGCACCCCTCTCTGCCCCCTCTGAATACCTGTTCCAGTGAGGGGCCTTGCCAGATGGCAGGCTGCCTGCAGCTGGAGGGTTCAATGGCTGGGACCTGTGGTTCATCCCATCCCCCACTCACCTTTGGACTCTCAGGTTTGTTGCTTGGGACTTTGAGACTAGCTTGCTCCCCTCCCTGCCCCATCCAGACACCCGTTCCAGTAAATGGCCTCAGTGGACAGCAGGTTACCTGCCGCTGCAAAGCTTAATGGCTAGGACCCATGGTTCTTCCTCTCCCCCACTCGCCTTTGCACTTTCAGGACTTTGGTGTTTTGTATAGTGCATGGTGCAATCTCTTCTTTGTTACTGAGTTGAAGCTCAGCAGCTCAGTTTCAAGTGCACTGTTCTCTAGGAAAAGGGAGGGCTTTGGGTCACTCAGGACCAATGACAACACTGCAAGGTGCTGGTGAACAACAGGGAGGCAGAGCAGAAGAGAGATGACCAATTGCTTACTCCTACACACCTATGAATGCTTGGAGATAGCTTGAATAATTTAGGAAGGAACATTAAGATCACCAGATGACTAGAAACCATCGCAGAGGCACAAGAAATGTGAGCAACCAACAAAATGTCTCTTCCCCCAAGGAGAAACATCAATTTCCCATCACTCACAGACAATACAATGGAACTCCTGGAAATGTCAGATAAACAAGTCAGAATATTTATAGTGACCAAACTAAATGATATGCAAGTGAAAAAGAGCTCCAGAAGATGAAAAAGTCCTTTCATGAATGAAAGAATCATAAAAAAAATCAAATGAAATTGTTAGAGATAATGAATGTGATACAGGAAATTAAAACCTCCCTCAAAAGTATTAAAAGTAGATTAGATCACACAGAAGATTGAATCTTGAATGTAGAAGACAAAACCTCTGACCTAGAAAATTTATAAAAAAAGACTGAGAAAACAACCAAGAAAAATGAGGATAATATATGAGAAATACTAGATACAATCAAGCAACTAAACATCTGGATAATTGGTATCCCAGAAGAGGAAGAAAATAATAAGGGCATTGATCATTTATTCCATGAAATCCTGGAAAACTTTCCAAACTTACGGAGGCATTCAAAGATTCAGACACAAGAAATACAAAGAACCCCAAGTAAAATCAATCCAAAAATATCTTCTCCATGGCACATCATAGCTAGATTTTCCAAAACCACAGAAAAAGACAAGATACTAAAACTGGCAAGAGAGAAACATCAAGTTACTTACAAAGGTTATCCCATCAGACTAACATTGGACCTCTCATCAGAAACAACGGAGGCAAGGAAAGAACTGGAAATATAGTCAAAGTGTTAAATGAAAAACAATTTTAACCCCAAATTCTATACTCAGCAAGATTATCCTTCATATAGGAAAAACATTCTCAGATAAACAAAACCTGAAATAATTTACCAACTCCAGACAAGCTCTTCAAGAGGTTATGAAAGGAGTATGATACCAAGAAAACTAAAAAGTCAGACAGATGGATATAAGAGAACAAAAACCAACCAACAAAATGGCTCACTTAATGAAACAGGAACATGGGAATCTGCCATGAGAGCTGAGATCTAGTACTTTCAGGGAATAAAAAATGAAGATGTTCTGCTGAGACGTAACCCTGGTAGAACCCCCTCTATCCTTCTGTCTCTGTCTCTCTCTGTCTCTCTCTGACTCTTTCAGTCTCTCTGTCTCTGTCTTTTAATTTTTTAAATTTTTCTTTTTTTTAAATTTTTTAAGGAAAAATTTTTTCTTGGCTCTGAAATCCTCCTTTATCTTGGTAATAATCCTCTTCCCTTTCACCTTTCCCATTTAGGAGAGGCAAAAAGGGCAGGCCTTCAGAAGACTGAGTTTGTCATGAGAGTTGAGAACTCGTGCTTTTGTGTGGTGCACGAGTGAGTGCACGGTTTTCATTTTTTTTTTAAATAAATAAATAAATACATTTTTGTTTGTTTGATTTCTTTTTTCTCCTTGTTCTTTGTTTTATTATCCTTTTTCTTTTATCACAACACTTTGTTGCTCAGCCTCCACACTGAGTGTCTAGATAGGTCTAAGGAAAACGTGGCCAAGCATCCAAATATGTGGACTAGAGTCAACATATTCCTCAATTCCCACTGAATCTGTGACACAAAGGGAGAAAAAATGGAATGGCAAAGATTTTTCAGAACACCTCCTCCTGTGCACCTCTGATGATTCAGATTGAACTTCTAGAAATTAGGAAGAAACAAATATTGCACCCAACGGAGGAGCACCTAAATACGTGAAAGAAAGACTGCTAGAGCTAAAAAGAGAGATATGTTGCAACACTATAATTATCTCCTTTAGAAATATCTTCTAGACAAAAAAAAAGGCAGAGAGATAAGGACCTAAATGATACTATAAATCAAATGGACTTGATGAACATGTATAGAACATTCCACCCTTAAAACCACAAAATATACATTTTTTATCCTTACATGGAACCTTTTCAAAGATTGACCATATAGTCGGACACAAATCAAGCCTTTACAGATTCAAAGTCATACTAAATCCAGCATCTTCTTGGACCATGATGGAATTAAGTGATATTAATTTCAAGAAAAATCCTCGAAAATACACAAACACATGGAATTTAAACAACCTACTTTTGAATGACTTCTTAACTGCTAAAGAAATGAAGTCTGAAATAAAAAGAAAAATTATGGAAACAAATGATAATGAGTACATGAGCTTCTATAATCTATGAGACACCACAAAATCAGTCATAAGAGAAAAATTCATAGCAATTAGTATGCTTAAGAAAAAGGTGGAAAATAGACAACCTAACATCATGCCTCAGGGAATTGGAAAAACAACAACAAAAACAACAACTAAATAAAATGACGGGCCAAAAGAAATAATAAAGATTCGAGCAGAAATAAATGGAATAGAAAATAAACTAACTATACAGAAAATAAATGAAAGCAAAAACTAGTTCTTTGAAAGGTTAACAAGATTGACACACCATTAGTTAGAGTGATAAAGAAGAATAAAGAAAGAATCTAGATATATTGAATATGTAATGAAACAGGCAACATTACAACAGACACAATGGAAATACAAAACATTGTTAGAGGATACTATGAACGACTATTTGCCAACAAACAAGAGAACATGGAATAGATGGACAAATTCCTGGATGCATTAATCTACTAAGATTGAATCAGGAGAACATAGAAAGCCTGAATAGACCTATAACAAGCCAGGAGATTGAATCAGTAATAAATAACCTCCCAACAAAGAAAAGCACAGATCCTGATTGCTTTACTTCTGAATTTTACAACACTTAAGGAAGAGTAAACCTCCATTCTACTCAAATTGTTTCTAAAGGTCCAAAAGGAAGGAAACCTCCCAAATTCATTTTATGAAGCTTTCATCATCCTTATTCCCAAAACAGATAAAGACATAAGAAAAAAGAAAAACTACAGACCAGTATCTCTGATGAATATAGGTGCAAAAATTCTCAAAAAGATACTTGCAAATTGTATCCAACAACATATAAAAAGGATTATTCGGGACCAGCAGTTAGCGTAATGGCTATGTCACTGGACTCCCACGTAGTCGACCGCGGTTCGTGTCCTGGACCCGGTGGCTTAAAACTCATGCCGGGCGCGTGTGCGTGCATGCCCAAGATCCCGAGAGGAGAATGGAGGAGAAGGGATTGCGGCGTGACCATCCCCCCTGGGGGGTGATTTCTCGCTTTCTGTCTCTCTGTCTCTCTCTGTCTGTCTGGCGAGCACACGCACCTTATAGCAAAAAAACTCTCCAATAAAAAAAAAAAGGATTATTCATCAGGACCAGGTAGGCTTTATTCCAGTGATGCAAGAGTGGTTCAGTTTATGCAAGACTGTAAACATAATACACCATATTAACAGAAAGAAAGATAAAAACCATATGATCATTTTAATTGATGCAGAGAAAGCATTTGATAAAATATAACATCCCTTTATGATTAAGACTCTCAGCAAGATTGGTATAGAAGGGTCATTACTCAACACAATAAAAGCCATATATGAAAAACCTATAGCTAACATTATACTGAATGGGGAAAAGCTAAAGGTTTTTCCACTAAAAACTGGTACTAGACAAGGCTTCCCACTTTCTCCACTTCTTTTCAATATAGTGTTTGGAGTCCTAGCCAATGCAATCAGAAAAGAGACTAATATGAAGGGCTTGAACTAGGGAAAGAAGAGTTGAAAATATTTTTATTTGCAGATGACATAATGGTATACTTTGAAGACCCAAAGGTTTCCATGAAAAAACTTCTCAAAGTAATAAATGAGTATAGTAAAATGTCAGCATACAAACATCAACATCCAAAAACCTCTAGCATTTCTATATATGAACAACAAGTTGAATGAGGTAGATCTCAAGAAAGGAATCCCTTTTACCATAGGCACGAAATGTATAAAATATCTAAGGATATCAAAGAACTTTACAAAGAAAGCTATAGATTATAGAAACTACAAAGATATTGAAAATGACACAAAAAAGTGGAAGGATATCCCATGTTCTTGAATTGGAAGAATTAATATAATCAAAATGGCAATATTACCCAGTAATCTACATATTTAACACAACTATAATCAAAATACCAGAGACATTCTTCACAGACCTAAAAAAGAAAATCATACAATTTGACTGGAATCATAAAAGACCATGTATTGCCAGGACCAGCAGTTAGTGTAATGGCTATGTTGCTGGACTCCCATGTAGTCGACTATGGTTTGCGTCCCGGACCCGGTGCCTTAAAACTCATGCCGGGCGCAAGTGCGTGCATGCCCAAGATCCCGAGAGGAGAATGGAGGAGAAGGGATTGCGGTGTGCCATCTCCCTGGGGGGGGCGGGGGAGTGATTTCTCGCTTTCTGTCTCTCTGTCTCTCTCCGTCTGTCTGGCGAACACACGCGCCCTGTGGCAAAAACCTCTTCGAAAAAAAAAAAAAAGAAAAAGACCATGTATTGCCAAAGCAATCCTGTGCAAGAAGAGTGGAGTTGGCAGCATCTCACTCCCTGACCAGAAAATATACTATAAGATCTGTCATAATCAAAACAGCATGGTATTGGCACAAAAACAGACAGGTGGGCCAATGGAATAGAATAGAGACCCCAGGAAAAATATTTACAGCCAACTGATTTTTGATGAAGGATACCTAAGTCAATCCAGTGGGAAAAGGAAAACCTCTTTAGCGAATAGTGCTGGAAAAACTGGGTATCCTCCTGCAGAAAGATGAAACTAAATCCCCATCTTTCACCATTAATGAAAATCAACTCAAAATGGATCAAATATCTGAACTTAAGACCTCAAACTATAAAACTACTGGTGGAAAACACAAGGGAAACTCTAGCAGACATTGGGGTAGGTAAAGACTTCTTAAATAGAGTCCCTGTGCATGGGCGATAAACCCCAAAATAGTGGGGACTATATCAGATTAAGAAGTTTCTGCACAGCAAAGGATGCAGTAATTAGTGTGAATTGACAACTCTCAGAATGGAAGAATATTTTTGTAAACTATGGCTCAGATACGGGACTGATATCAAGAATACATGGGGAACTCAAGTGGCTTACCCGAAAAAAAAAAAAAGATTAACCCAATTAAAAGATAGGAAAATAAGCTGAAGAAAAATCTCTCTAAGGAGGACATACCAATAGCCAAAAAGCATATGAGGAAATGCTCAACATCCCTCATCATAAGGGAGATGCAGATTAAAACCACAATGAGATACTCCCTAACTCCTCTCAGAATGGCAAATGTTAAAAATACAAAAAGTGGAACAGAGCCCCAGTTTCATCTTCAACCCCCTAGCTAGAAAGGGACACTGAGGCAGGGCCAGTCACTGGCCCCAACCCCAACTCCAGCTCTCCCAACCCCAGAGCCCCCACCCCCATCAGAAAGGACAGCCCTCAACTCTCCATCAGAGCCCCAATTCCATCTCCAGCTCTCTGGCTAGCAAGGGACACTGAGGCAGGGCCAGTCACTGGCCCCAACCCTGGCTCCAGCTCCCCCAACACCAGAGGCCCCGCTTTCAGAAAGGACAACCCTCAGCTCTCCAGCAGAGCCCCAGTTCCATTTCCAGTTTCCTGTCCACCAAGGGACACTGAGGCAGGACCAGTCACTGGCTCCAGCCCCATCTCCAACTCTTCTAACCCTAAAGCCCCCAACCCCTGTCAGAAAAGAACAGTCCTCAGCTCTCCAGCAGAGTCCTAGTTCCATCTCCAACCTCCTGGCCAGCAAGAGACACTGAGGTAGGGTCAGTCACTGGCCCGAACCCAAGCTCCAATTACCCCAACCCCAGAGCTCCTCCCCTGTCAGAAAGGTAGGCAGCTTTTTACTTTTTCTTCTTTCCTTTGTTAATTTCCTACTCCACCTTATCCCACAGGACAGCCCTCAGCTCTCCACCAGAGCCCCAGTTCCATCTCCAGCTCCCTGGCCAGCAAGGGACACTGAAGCAGGTCCAGTCACTGGCCCTGGCCCCATCTCCAGCTCCCCCAACCCCAGAGCCCCCTCCCCCCCCCCCACCGTCTGAAAGCTAGGCAGCTGGGACCAGCTGATAGCATAATGGCTACGTCACTGGACTCCCATGAAGTCAACCACAGTTCAAAGTCCCAAATCCTGTGGCTTAACCTCACACCGGGCACGTGTGCATGCGTGCCCAAGATCCCGAGAAAAGAAGGTATTGTGGCATGGCCATCCCCCCGAGGGGTGATTTCTCGCTTTCTGTCTCTGTTTCTTTCTGGCGAGCGCACATGCCCTATAGCAAAAACCTCTCCAAAAAAGAAAAAAAAAAAAGGTAGGGTGCTTTTTTTTCCTATTCTTTCTTTTGTTAATTTCCTACTCGACCTTATTCCACAGGACAGCCCTTAGCTCTCCAGCAGTTCACCAGTTCCATCTCCAGCTCCCTAGCAAAATCTTTCTCTTTATTCTCCTTCATACTCTTTTTTCTTCCTTCTTACATTGTTGTCTCTTCCTCGTCCTGCACCTTCCCAGAGGGACTAGACAGCTTTAGAATCACAGTTCACAAATACCCCAGTATTGTGAGTCTCCCTGGGATCCTCCCTTTTACTGAACCACCTGAGTAAAAGGTGATACTGCTCTTCAGACACCTGAATAGAAGAGGAAGTTACCAAAATGTCAGAGAAAGAATTTAGACCATTCATGGTAACAAAAACTCTATGAGTTGGACCAGAAAAGAGACAAAAATCTACAGGAGATTAAAAAGTCCTATCATGATATGAAAGAAAAAAATGGACACTATAAGAAACAATCAGATGGAACTATTAGAGATAAAGTCTGTAATACAGAAAATCAAAAACTCTCGAAAGTATTAAATGTCGATTAGACCATGGTGAAGATCGAATCTCCAATGTAGAAGATAAAACCTCTGACCTATAAAAGAACACCAAAAGTTAGAGAAAACAACAACAACAACAAAAAAAAACAAGGATAATATATGAGAAATACTAGATTCCATTAAACATCCAAACATCTGAATAATTGATATCCTAGAAGGTGAAGAAAGTGTGGACAGAAGTCTGACTACCTTTTCTATTTTCCAAAGGGACTGGGGAAGTCATGCCCACAAACATTAACAGACCATTTATTTTCTATTAACAAGATTCTTCCTACCTCCTGTTCCTGGCATAGTATCTTTGAGATGTATATTTCAACTGATTACAGTGTATTCTTTTGCTTATTTCTTCCCAAGACACAGAACTTCCCTTTTTCCTTGAGATGTAGATTAAACCTTTCTTTAACTAAGACACGGATCTTCCCTTCCAATCACAGACCTAAAAATTGTGGAACCCACCTATAACCTACAAGCCCCCGCTTCTACATGTCCCGCCTTTTTGGGCCAGACCAATGGAAAATCTTTTCACTAAATGTTGTCTGTCAATCTCAAAAGCAAATAAAAGGAACCTCTGTACATGATCACCCCGAGAAAAGGCATGTATGCCTCTTCTCCAGCCTAGGTCACTCACACTTGGCTTGGAAATAAACTGCATTAATTATTAATTATTAATTTTACAGTTGGTTATTTATTTTTCATCGACAAAAGTAATAAGGGCATGGAAAATCTATTTCATGAAATCCTAGAAGAAAACTTACTAAGTCTAGAGAAGCCCTCAAACATCCAGACCCAAGAAATATAAAGGACCCCAAATAGAATCAGCCCAAGAAGATCTTCCCCAAGGCACATCTTAGCCAGACTGGCCAAGACCAAGGATAGGGAAAAGATACTGAAGCTGGCAAGAGAGAAATGACAAATGACTTACAAAGGTCATCCCATCAGGCTAACACTGGACCTTTCAATGGAAACAATGCAAGCAAGAAAAGAATGGGAAGATGTATTGAAAGTGTTAAGAGATAAACAATTTCAACCAAGACTATTATATCCAGTAAGGTTATCCTTCATACGGGAAAAAAAAGATTAAAATCTTCTCAGACAAACAAAACCTGAAAGAATTTGCCAACAGCAGACCAGCTCCTCAAGAAACTCTGAAAAGAGTCCTGTTCCAAGAAAACTAAAGAATGAACAGCCAGAAAAAAGGGAATGAAAGACAACCAAGACAATGGCCAACTTAAAGGTAGGGACAAGTTTGGAAATATTGATAATAACGTGGAATGTTAATGGATTAAATTTTCCAATCAAGAGACACAGGGACCAGCAGTTAGCATAATGGCTATGTTGCTGGACTCCCATGTCATCAACCATGGCTCGAGTCCCGGACCCGGTGACTTAAACTCACGCTGGGTGCGTGTGCGTGTGTGTGCATGCCCAAGATCCCGAGAGGAAAATGGAGGAGAAGAGATTGTGGCATGGCCATCCCCCCAGGGGGTGATTTCTCGCTTTCTGTCTCTCTGTCTCTCTCTGTCTTTCTGGCGAACGCATGTGCTCTATAGTGAAAAACCTCTCAAAAAAAGAAAAAATAAAGAGACACAAACTGGCTAAATGGATTTAAAAAAAAAAAAAACAGAAATCCTCTATCTGTTGCCTACAAGAAATGCATCTCATGGATAAAGACATACACAGACTAAAAGTGAAGGGGTGGGAAAAGGTATTCTATGCATACGGGAACCATAAAAGAGCTGGAGTCATGATACTAATTTCTGACAAAATAGGCTTTAAAATAAAAACTGTAAGAAGAGACAAAAAAGGGCACTATATTGTAGTAAAGGGGTTAATCCATCAAGAAGATATAATGCTTATAAATATCTATGCACCTAACAAAGGAGCACTCAAATATGTGAATGAAAGACTGTTAGATCTAAAAGGAGAGATAGACTGCAACACACTAATTGTTAGAGACCTCAACACCCCACCATTTTCTCAAGACACCTCATCTAGACAAGAAATAAGTAAATGGATGAAGGATCTAAATGATACCATAAATCAAATGGACTTAACAGACATCTATAGAACTTTCCACCCAAAAACCACGAGATATACTTTTTCTCACCATCACATGGAACCTTTTCTAAGACTGACCACAAGATAGGGTGTGGGGCAAGCCTCTACAGATTTAAAGGCATAAATCCTATATCCAGCATCTTCTCCAACCATAATGGAATTAATCTTGATTTAATTTCAAGAGAAATCCTCAAAAACACAAATACATGGGAACTAAGTAACCTATTCATGAATGACTTCACAACTATTGAAGAAATAAAGACTGAAATCAAAAGATTTATAGACGCCAATGACAATGAGGACACGAGTTTCCATAATCATTGGGACACTGAAAAAGCAATCATAAGAGGGAAGTTCATAGCAATTAGTGCACATAAGAGGAGAATGGAGAGAAGGCAAATGGATCACCTAACATCATGCCTCAGAGAATTGGAAAAGCAACAGTAAAAATATTCCAAAAAACCCTAGAAGAAAGAACATAATAAAGATACAAGCAGAAATAAATGAAATAGAAAATAAATAAACTATACAAAAAATAAATGAAAGTAAAAGCTGGTTATTTGAAAAGATAAACAGAATCAATACACCACTAGCGAGACTTATTAAGAAGAGGAGAGAAAGGAGCCAGGTAAATCAAATTTGCAATGAATTAGGCAATATAACAACAGACATAAAAGAAATACAAAATATCACTAGGGGATATTATGAACAACTACATGCCAATAAACGAGAAAATCTGGATGACATAGACAAATTCCTGGACATATATAATCCACCAAAATGGAGCCAGAAGGATATAGAAAGTCTCAATAGGCCCATAACAAGCTTGGAGACTCAATCAGTAATAAATAACTTCCCAAGAAAGAAAAGCTCTGGTCCTGATGGCTTCACCTCTGAATTCTACAAAATTTTTAAAGAAGAGTTAACCCCCATTGTGTTCAAGTTATTCCTAAAGATCCGAAAGGGTGAATGTCCCTAATTCATCCTATGAAGCCTCCACCACCCTTATCCTTAAAACAGATAATGACAGGACAAGGAAGGAAAACTATGGAACAATATTGCTGATGAATATAGGCGCAAAGATTCTCAATAAGATACTAGCAAATCATCATAAACTTCCGGTTCCGGCCTTTCTCTTTCTTTCTGTGCAGATAGCAGGCCCACAAGCATGGCGAACGTCCCTAAAACCCGCCGGACCTTCTGTAAGAAGTGTGGCAAGCACCAACCTCATAAAGTGATACAGTATAAAAAGGGCAAGGATTCTCTGTATGCTCAGGGAAAGCGGTGTTATGACAGGAAGCAGAGTGGCTATGGTGGACAGACTAAGCCTATTTTCCGGAAAAGGGCAAAAACTACAAAGAAGATTGTACTGACGCTTGAATGTGTTGAGCCCAACTGCAGATCTAAGAGAATGCTAGCTATTAAGAGATGTAAGCATTTTTTTTTTTGAGAGGTTTTCACTATAGGGCGTGTGCGCTCGCCAGACAGACAGAGACATAGAGACAGAAAGCGAGAAATCACCCCCCAGAGGGGATGGTCACACCGCAATCCCTTCTCCACCATTCTCCTCTTGGGATCTTGGGCACGCACGCACATGCGCCCGGCGTGAGTTTTAAGCCACCGGGTCCGGGACACGAACCGTGGACGACTACGTGAGAGTCCTGCAACATAGCCATTACGCTAACTGCTGGTTCCCAAGAGATGTAAGCATTTTGAATTGAGAGGACATAAGAAGAGAAAGGGTCAAGTGATCCAGTTCTAACCCTCACCTTTTCTATTATGAAGACGACAAAATCTTGAGGTGAATGTTCACCTCATTTGATTACAGTTGATCTATTTGTGAGGGAATAAAATAATTGATAAAATTCCCCTTTTGGGGAAATTTGATTCATGGTACTACTTGTTTTGGATTCTTGTTTTGGATTAAATCTGACTGGCTGAGCTAAAATAATAATAATAATAATAATAAAAATAAAAAGATGCTAGCAAATCGTATCCAACAACTTATAAAAAAGATTATACATCAAAACCAGGTAGGCTTTATTCCAGAGATGCAAGGTTGGTTCAATATATGCAAAACCATAAATGTAATACACCATATTAACAGAAAGAAAGACAAAAAAAATGATCATATCAATTGACAAAGAAAAAGTATTTGATAAGATACAACATCCCGGGACCAGCAGTTGTAGTCAACTGCGGTTCGAGTCCCGGACCTGGTGGCTTAAACTCACATCAGGCACGTGTGCGTGCATGCCCAAGATCCCGAGAGGAGAATGGAGGGGAAGGGATTGTGGCGTGGCCACCCGCACTGGGCAGTGACTTCTTGCTTTCTGCCTCTCTGTTTCTCTCTGTCTCTCTGACGAGTGCATGCACCCTATATCAAAAAAAAAAAAAAAAAAACTCCAAAAAAATAAAGATCACTTCATGATCTGGACTCTCAGTAAAATCAGCATAGAAGGGTCATTTCTCAACACAATAGAATCTATCTATGAAAAACCCATACCAAACATCATCCCTGAATGGAGAAAAGCTGAAAGTTTTTCCACTACAAACTGGTACAAGACAAGGATGACCACTTTCTCCACTCCTTTTCAATTTAGTGCTGGAAGTCCTTGCAAACACAATCAGAAAAGAGAATAAAATAAAAGGCATTCAAGTAGGAAAAGAAGAGGTGAAACTATCTCTATTTGCAGATGACATGATTGTATACATAGAAGACACAAAGGTATCCATGAAAAAATCCTGGAATTAATACACAAATGCAGTAAAGTTGCAGGATATGAAATCAACATACAGAAATCTATATCATTTCTATATACAAACAGCAGGCAGACTTAGATAGAACTGAAAAAAGTAATTCCATTTACCATAGCACAAAAAGTATAAGATACCTAGGAATAAATCGAACCAAAGAAGTTAAAGACTTCCACAAGGAAAACCATGAGAAGCTAAACAAAGAAATTGATAATGACACAAAAAAGTGGAAGGACATCCCATGTTCCTGGTTTGGAAGAATTAATATAATCAAAATGGCAATTCCACCCAAATTAATCTACATATTTAATGCAAACCCAATCAAAGTACCAGAGACATTCTTCACAGATCTAGGTAAGAGAATGACATAATTTGTCTGGAATTATAAAAGACCCCGTATTTCTGAAGCAATACTGCACAAGAAGAGTGGAGTGGGTGGCATCTCACTCCCTAACCCAAAAATATACTACAAAGCCGTGGTAATCAAAACAGCATGGTATTGGGACCAGCAGTTAGCATAATGGCTATGTCGCTGAACTCCCATGTAGTCGATCACAGTTCACGTCCTGGACCTGGTGGCTTAAAACTCACGCCGGGGCGCGTGTGCATGCATGCCCAAGATCCCAAGAGGAGAATGGAGGAGAAGGGATTGCGGCATGGCCATCCCTCCTGGGGGGGTGATTTCTCACTTTCTGTCTCTCTCTGTCTGTCTGGCGAGCGCATGCACCCTATAGCAAAAAAATCCTCTCCAAAAAGAAAAAAAAAAAAAAAAAAACAGCATGGCATTGGCACAGAAATAGACAGTTGGGTCACTGGGACAGAATAGAGTCCCCAGAAATAAACTCCCAAACATACATCCAACTGTTATTTGACAAAGGGTACCAGTCAATCTATTGGGAAAAGGAAAATCTCTTTAGCAAATGGTGCTGGAAAAACTGGATATCCACCTGCAGAAAGATTAATCTGAACCTCTGCCTCCTTCCATTCACAAAGTGGATCAAAGATCTAAACCTAAGACCTCAGACTATAAAACTGCTGCTGGAAAACACTGAGGAATCTCTGGGAGACATTGGGTTAGGCAAAACTTCTTAAATAAGACCCCAAAACACAGTCAATAATCCTGAAAATAAACAAGTGGGGATTACATCAGAATAATAAGTTTCTGCATGGCAAAAGACATAGTAATTAGTGTGAATCGAAAGCCCTCAGAATGAGAAAATACTTTTTTAAATTATGTGTCAGGTAAGGGACTGATAACAAGAATACAAAAGGAACTGAAGCAGCTGTCCCCCAGAAAAGATGATCAAACCTTTTTAAAGATGGGGGAATGGGTGAAAAAACCACCTCTAAGGATGACATACAAACAGCCAAAAGGCATATGAAAAAATGCTCAACATCCCTTATTGTAAGGGAAATGCAGATCAAAACAACAGTGAGACACTACCTAATCCCAGTCAGAATGACTAAGATTTTAAAAAAAATTATAAGTGCTGGAGGATGGTGTGTGAAAGGGTAACTCTATTACACTGCTGGTGGGAATGCAAATTGGTCCAGCCACTGTGAAAAACAATTTAGAGATTCCTCAAAAAATCTACAAATAGAACTACCATATGATCCTGCAATCCCACTCCTTGGTATCTACCCAAAGGACAGAAGAATTCTTTTTTTTGTTTTTGGAGAGGTTTTTGCTATAGGGCGTGTGCGCTCACCAGAAAGACAGAGAGAGACAGAGAGACAGAAAGCGAGAAATCACTCTCCGGGGGGATGGCCACGCCGCAATCCCTTCTCCATTCTCCTCTCGGATCTTGGGCACACACGCACACACACCTGGCATGAGTTCTTAAGCCGCCGGGTCCGGGACTCGAACCACGGTCGACCACATGGGAGTCCAGTGACATAGCCATTACGCTAACTGCTGGTCCCAAGGACAGAAGAATTCTTAATTGGAAAAGTGCTTGTACATCGATGTTTATTGCAGCATTATTCACAATTGCTAAGCCATGGAACCAATCCAAATGCCCACGAAGAAATGAATGGATTAAAAAACTGTGGCATGGGGACCAGCAGGTGGCATGGTGGTTGGGGCACTAGACACTCCCACATGGCTGACCACGGTTCATATCCTGGACCTGGTGGCTTCCTTTCTCACTTTTCCCCCCTTCTCTCTCTCTCTCTGGTCAAATTAAAATAAATGAATTAAACAACTAAATAAATAATTCTTCAAAAAAAAAAAAAAAGAAAAAAACTGTGGCACATATACTCTATGGAGTACTACTCAGCCATAAAAAAAAATAAGACCCTGGCTTTTTTTTAAAGAGGTTTTTGCTATAGGGCACGTGCACTCGCCAGACAGACAGAGAGAGACAGAGAGAGAGAAAGCAAGAAATCACCCCACGGGGGGATGGCCACGCCGCAATCCCTTCTCCTCCATTCTCCTCTTGGGATCTTGGGCATGCACGCACACGCGCCCGGCGTGAGTTTAAGCCACCAGGTCTGGGACTCGAACCACGGTTGACTACGTGGGAGTCCAGCGACATAGCCATTTTGCTAACTGCTGGTCCCAATACCCTGGCTTTTGACAGATAATGGATAAATATGAAAGATTTACTGTTGAATGAAGCAAACCAGGTTGTGAAAGAGAGACATTGTATGTCTCCACTTAATATGTACCGAGTGTCTGCACTCTAAGACCAAAACTGAATGACTAAAGGATATAGAAACATAGTAATGGTTGGGAATACCAGATACAGTGTGGGAAGAGGGTAGGTGAAGGAGTAGCATCTGAAGAAGGTCATTAAGGAGAAAAATAGAGTGGTAAGGCACTTATTGGACAAAGAAATGAAATGGGTTATTATCTGTTGAAGATAACTTTATAGTATTGTCAACTGGACTGGTGAGAAATGTACACATGTTGGAATATTCACTTTCCAAGCTAAATAACGTGATTTAATGTATAAAAGAAATTGAAATGAAAAAATACAAAATCTGATAAATGTTGACAGGGTTGTCATGAAAGTGAACTGTCCTACACTGTTTGTTGGTGGGAATGTAAATTAGTGCAGCCACTGTGGAAAATATTTCAGGAGGTTCCTGAAATATCTACAAATAGAACTACCATTTTGGAAAAGCACTTGCACATCAATGTTTATTGCCACATTAGTTATGATTGCTAAGGCATGGAACCAATCCAAATGTCCACAAACAGATGAATTGATTGAAAAAGTGTGGCACATATACTCTATGGAATACTATTCAGCCATTAAAAAAAAAAACAAAAAAAAACACCAAGATCCTCGCATTTGATAGAACAGGTCGAATATGGAAGATTTATTGCTGAGTGAAGCAAGCCAGCCTATGTAAGATATTGTATGTATCCACTTAATATATAATGACTATCCACACTCTATAGTAGAGATTGAAATATTGGAGGGCATATAAGCAGTGAAAATAGTTATGGACGCTGAAGCTAGTGTGGAACATGGAGAAGGAGAAGGGAAAGGTATAGAGAAGGAAAACAGGAGACAAAATAGAGAGGCAGGATATTTGTGGGACACAGAAATGGTTTATTTCCTGTTGATGATAGTATGTATAGTATTATCAACTGGACTGGTCTGAGAAGTATTTCATGTTGGGTAAATTCTCCTTACAAGCCAAATGATATATACCAATTTTTTTTCTTTTTTAAATTAATTTATTTTTACAATTAAAATATGAATTTAATTTGGTACAAAAACTTTTTTAAATTGATACATAGTTTTCCCATTACATGTATTTCCATGAGCTTTTTATTCTAAAATATTTTTTAATTAATTAATTTACATTCATTCCCTAAGCACTGTCACAGTATACAAAATGTGATTTCCTATCCAGAATATACTGCTTAGTGGCTTAATCATGCATGTTATCACCAATAATTTTCCATTTCTAGTTATGTATATAGTATATAGAGATATAGATATAGATATAGGTATAGATACAAGTATAGATATAGATAAAACCCCTATTTCTGACCCTCTGCCATTTTTCACCCTCCTCCCACACTATCTCTGGTGTCTACAGTTGTTTTCCATTCCCTTTTTCCTCACATTTTATTAATCACAAAATTTCTTATATAATCTAACTGTTTTCAATAGCAAGTTCAGCTGGTAACTTCAAGAAGAGTAGTTTTAACTTTAATAAGTCAAAGAAATGGTAAGGAATTTTGCTTAAAACTTAAAGCCAGGAAACAGGTTGGGATTCTGTTCAAATAGTAGGTACATAAACCTATTGACTGCTCAAGACAGTACAAAAATCCTTAAACTCGGAAAACAAAGCCTAGAAGAAAATCAGCAATATTTTACTCAAAAGTCATAAAATGCTATTTCACCAGTTCAGTCTCATGTACTTAATCTATACTCTGTTGTGGTTCAATCTTCCCGATTGAATTCTGGGATATAATATTCAACTCCAGACTTGTCCCTACAATTAACTTGGCCATTTTCTTAGTTTTTAAACTCTTATTTCTCTATGTCTGTATTTAATTTTCCTGGTATAGCACTCCCTGCAGAATTTCTTGGAGAACTGGTCTGGTGTTGGTAAATTCTTTCTGGTTTTGTTTACCTGAGAATGTTCTTGTCTTTTCTTCCCATATGAAGGATAATCTTTTTTTTTTTTCAATTTATTTATTTGCATTCATTCTCTGAACATCATTACAGCATACAAAATGAGATTTTCCATCCAAATTACACTATATATTGTCTCAATCAAGCACATCAACAAACATGTTATTGTCAGCAAATGATCTTCCATTTCTTGTCTTCTGTATGTTTTGCTTTATTCCCCCCATCCTAGATTCTCTATCTCTTACCCTCTGCCATCTCCCACTCTCCTCCCACAGTCTCTGGTAACTATGTTTGCTTTCTATACTGTTTTCTCCTCACATTTTATTGTAACGCCAAAGACCCTAATCAATCCAAATACCCTCATAGCAAACACAGGTGATACCCACATTTCCATGAACACAAGTCTTACTTTACGCATCCTATAAAGTAGTACCTAGCTGTGGCTACATATCCTACTGCAGTCATTGAATAGATATATATTTTTTTTTCTGAAACTTTTTTTTTTGTAACTCAATTTACATTCCTTCCCTAAGCTTCATCACAGCATACAAAATGCAATCTTCCATCCAGTACACACTACATACTGATACAATCATGCACATTACAAAAAATTTTCCATTACTAGTTCCTAGAATTACTTCCACCCCTCTTTCTGACCCTCTGTCCCTTCCCACCCTCCTCTCACACCACCTCCGGTGTCTACAATTGTCCTTCATTCCCTTCCCACCCACGTTGCATTGATCACACAATTTCCTACATAATCTAACTACTTTCAATGGTGAGTTCACTCATTACTACTAAGAAAACCAGTTTTAACTTAACTCAAAGAAATGCCAAGGAACTTTGCTTAAAGCCAGGAAACAAGTTAGGATTCTGTTCAAATGGAAGGTGCATGAACCTATCAGTCTCATGTACTTTTATCTTCTGTTCTGGTTCAATTTTCCTGATTAAATTCTGGGATATAGTATTCAACTCCAGACTTGTCCCTCTGATTAAGTTGGCCACTTTCATAGTTTTTTTGACTCTTATTTCCGTGTGTCTGTGTTTAATTTTCTTGATACAGCACACCCTTGAGAACTTCTTGGAGATCTGGTCTGGTGCTGGTAAATTCTTTCAGGTTTTGTTTATCTGAGAATGTTCTTGTCTTTTCTTCCCACCTGAAAGATAATCTTGCCGGGTACAGTATTCTTGGCTGAAATTGCTTCTCTCGTAACACTTTGAATATATTTTCCCATTCTCTCCTCGCTCGCATTGTTTCTGATGAGAGATCTGCTGTTAGCCTGATGGGATGTCCTTTGTAGGTAACTTGATGTTTCTCTCTTGCCAATCTTAGTATCTTGTCTTTGTCTGCGGTTTTGGTCAACCTGGCTATAATGTGTCTTGGAGAAGATCTCCTTGGGTTGATTCTATTTGGGGTTCTTTGTATTTCCTGGGACTGGATCTTCGAATGCCTCTCTAGGTTTGGAAAGTTTTCTTGCAGGATTTCATGGAATAGATTATCAATGCCCTTATGGGTCTCTTCACCTTCTGGAATGCCAATTATCCGGATATTTGGACGTTTGATGGTATCCAGTACTTCTCACATATCATTCTCAAATTTTTGAGCCATTTTCTCAGTCTTCGTGGTGGACTTTTCTAAGCCAGCCATTTTCTCTTCTACATCTGAGATTCTATTTTCTGAATGATCTAGTCTGCTTTTAATACTTTCAAGGGAGATTTTGACTTCTTGTATTATAGACTTCATCTCTAGCAGTTCCGTTTGAGTCTTTTGTAAAGTGTGTAATTCCTCTTTTAGATCTTGCAAGAATTTCCTCATCTCCTGGAACTCGGCAACTTCTTTCTCCTTTCTCTTTAGCAGTTCATTATCTCTCTTTTCTTCCATCTCTGTTAGCTTCGACATTACGAATGTTCTAAATTCCTTATCAGACATTTCCATGACTTTCACCGAACTGCTTGTGGATGAAGGAGAGTTACTCTTTTCCATTGGAGGAGAGGTATTTTCTCGTTTTCCCATATTTCTCGTGATCCGACGGTGATTTCTTGTCATCTGATGAATGGCGTGTTTCTTTCAAATTCTTGAAGTTAAGCCTCAATGTTCAGGAGCAAGCAGACAGAGGTGTTCTAGAATCTGATTGCCGTTCTGTTGTGATCGCACACTAGCTTTGCTTGCTGGAGGCTGAATTATGAGTAGAAAATCTTCATTTCTCCTGTGCCCTGAAATATCTAGTTCCCAGTTTCCATGAGGAATCTTCTCAGAGAATGGCTCAACTCTCCTGCCACACTAGCTTTGCTTGCTGGAGGCTGAATTATGAGTAGAAAATCTTCATTTCTCCTGTGCCCTGAAATATCTAGTTCCCAGTTTCCATGAGGAATCTTCTCAGAGACCCATATGAAGGATAATCTTGCCAGGTACAGTATTCTTGGTTGAAATTGCTTTTCCCTTAACACTCTGAATATATTTTTCCATTCTTTCCTTGCTCACTTTGTTTCTGATGAGAGGTCTGCTGTTAGTCTGATGGAATCTCCTTTGTAGGTAACTTGATGTTTCTCTCTTGCCAATCTTAGTATCTTGTCTTTGTCTGTGGTTTTGGTCAACCTGGATATAATGTGTCTTGGAGAAGATCTTCTTGGGTTGATTCTATTTGGGGTCCTTTGTACTTTTTGGGACTGAATCTTTGAGTGTCTCTCTAGGTTTGGAAAATTTTCTTGGAGGATTTCATGGAATAGATTATCAATGCCCTTATAAGTCTCTTCACCTTCTGTGATACCAATTATACGGATGTTTTGACGTTTGATGGTGTCCAGTATTTCTCGTGCATTGTTCTCATTTTGGGGGACAATTTTCTCCGTCTTCATGGTGGATTTTTCTAGGCCAGCCATTTTCTCTTCTACGTCTGAGATTCTATTTTCTGTATGATCTAGTCTGCTTTTAATACTTTCAAAGGAGATTTTTACTTCCTTCATCTCTAACAGGTCCATTTGATTCTTTTGTAAAGCGTGTAATTCCTCTTTTAGACCTTGTGAGAATTTCCTCACCTCCTGGAACTCGTCAGCTCCTTTCTCCTGCCTCTTCTACAGTTCATTGTGCCTCTTCTCTTCCATCCCTTTTAGCTTCATCATTAAGAATATTCTAAATTCTTTATCAGACATTTCCATGATTTCCATTGAACTGTCTGTGGATGAAGAGGAGTCATTCTTTTCTTTTGGAGGAGAAATATTTTCTTGCTTTCCCATATTTCTTGTGGTCCTGTGGTGATTTCTAGTCATCTGATGGATGGTGTGTTTCTTCCTAATTCTTGAAGTTCAATCTGAGCGTTCAGGAGCATGCGGAAGGTGGTGATCTGGAATCTCTTTGCCGTTGTTTTTATCCTTTTGTGTAGCAGATTCAGTGGACACTGAGGAATATGTTAACCCTAATAATATTTGGATCTTTGGCTATGGTTCCCTTAAATCCATTTAGAAACACAGAGAATAGAGATTGAGGAACAGAGTGATGAGATAAGAGAAAAAGGAAAGGAAATAGAGAAAGAGAGAAAAAAAAAAGACAAACAAAAAAAGAAAGAGAAAAAAAGAAGGAAAACATAAAGACAACCAAGGAAAATTATTTTTCTTTTTAAAAAATAAAAAAGATCCCTATAACTCGAGTTTGTGTGCTGGAGGCTGAATTATCAGTAGAGAATCCTCATTTCTCTTTTACCTGAAATCACTAGTTCTCAAGAGCCATGGAAGAGTCTTCTCAAATCCTGCCTCTTGCCTCTCCTGGGTGGGAGGGGGGAAGGGGATTATTAGCAAGATAAAGGCGGGGCTAAAAGCTGAGAAAATACTTTGTGTTAAGATTTTATAAAAAGGAAAAATTACCAAAAAAATTGAGAAGACAGAGATAGAGGTAGAGAGAGACAGAGAGAAGGCTAGATAGTCTCCCTACCACTCAAGTTTGTGAGCTGGATGCTGAATTATCAGTAGAAAAATCTTCATTTCTCTTTTTTCCCTGAAATCACTAGTTCTCAGGAGCCATGGAGGAGTCTTCTTCTGAAGGACTGCTCCTTGCCTCTCCACTTGTGTTTGTGGACCAGTGGCTGAATTACCAGTAGAAAAATCTTCATTTCTCTTTTTTCCCTGAAATCACTAGTTCTCAGGAGCCACGGAGCACAATTGAATATTAAAAAAAAAAAAGGAATAGCATGATTAAGCCACTATGCAGTATATTCTGGATGGGAAATTGAATTTTGTATACTGTGACAATGCTTAGGGAATTAATGTAAATTAATTAAAGATTTTTTCAGAAAAAAAAAGAAGCTCATGGAAATCCGTGTAATGGGAAAACTATGTATGAATTTCAAAAAAGTTTTGTACCAAAATAAATTCATAATTTAATTGTAAAATAAAAAAGAATTTAAAAATTAATAATAATAATCTGAAAAAATGAAAAGCTATTTGCTGCTGATGATGTGTATACTAATGTCTTTGTCTTGACTGATATGCATGGTAATCATGGTGGAGAAAGAAATGTTATACACTGTAAATATACATGTGATCAAATGTAATATAAAAACTAATAATAAATTTAAAATAAAAAATAAATTTAAAAATTAAAGAAAAGAACAGAATGGCCAAGGAGATAGGATGAAAGCTGAATGAAGAAAGCGTCAGATACAACTTTATTTTCACCAACAATGGGTATGACTACTGAGATTAGGATAGGTAAAGTTTAGAGAACATTTTGTTGACCATCTCTCATGCCTTTAACCTGCTTTGCTTCATACAACTGCACTGAAAGGGATTAGTGTATTTGTTTCATGGGTGAGAAACTTGAGACTACATACAAGCCCCAAAATTCACAATGAAAAAATTTAGGGAGTGCATAAACTTTGCCTTTCAGTGAGTGTTTCCTGTTCTAAAACCCCAGGGACTGACAGGGGTCCAGCCCTCTCTGCAGACTGTTTCCACTGGAAGCCATCAAGAATCACCACTATCTGTTTTAGTTCCATGACTTTAACTCAAATTTCTTTCCCAGGATACCTCTGAGCTTCTGGATTTGATAGGAAGCAGGGGAGACTCTTGATTAAGACCAGAGTTGAGATTCAGTTATAGGGAAAGGCCAGATTAGGGGTCTGTAACTGGCTTAAGGGGATTCAGGCAGGGCTCTGGTAAGCCAGTTGAGCTTCCTGAGCACTCCAGGTCACTCAACACCCATAGCATTGAACAGAATAAGCTGTTCTACCATAATACTGGCCCAAAGGGATTTATTTATTGCTCTAGCTTTGATCTCCCATTTAAAAACCCCACAGAACACCAGTCCAGGAGAGTTAACAGCACACTCCTGGGCCAGCTTGTAGTCTGTCAGTTAAGGGAACAGAATGTCACATGGCCGACTGCTACTTGAGTCCTAGAACTGGTGACTTGAGAAATGTGCCAGGTGCATGTGCATTCACACTCAAAATCCTTAAAGGAGGGAGAAATGGAGGAGAATGAATTGTGGCATAACCATTTCCCATGAGGAGGGTGTTTTCTCCTTCTGTCTCTGTCTCTCTGTTTCTGGAGGGCGCACACATACACACTGGAAAATTTTTTAAAAAGCACATTCCTGAGCACTGAGTTGTAAGTAGAAGGAGGCAGAGGAAGGAACATAAATCTGACCAAGAGAGCAGCACTTCTTGGGAGGCTGGAAGCTGCACAGGAAGCCCAGGTTCAAGTCATGGGCCAACTTGACCATGCTGGACATGATTGTGTTTGTCTGTAGACCCAGCTAATTGGGAGGCTGGGGCAGGAGGAAAGTAACACAAAATTGTCAAAAATGCCCATCTTTGTCTTTCTCCCTTTTCCTCTTGCTCTCTCAAAAATAAACAAACATAAAACACCCAAAGAGGTATCACTTCATACCTGTTGGGATGGCTATCATCAAAAAGACAAGAGATGACAAGTGTTAATGAGATTGCTGAGAAAAAGGAGCTCTTGTTCACTGTTGGTGAGCATGTATTGGTATAGTCATTGTGAAAAACAGTATGGAGGTTCCTCAAAAATTTAAAAATAGAACTACCATATGATCCAGCAATCCTAATTCTGAGTACATATCTAGAGGAACTGAAATCAGTATCTCAGATATCTATACTCCCATTTTTTTTGTTTTGTTTTTTGTTTTTCCCTTTGGAGAGGTTTTTGCTATAGGGCGCGTGTGCTCACCAGACAGACAGAGAGAGACAGAGAGACAGAAAGCGAGAAATCACCCCCCAGGGGGGATAGCCACGCCGCAATCCCTTCTCCTCCATTCTCCTCTCGGGATCTTGGGCATGCACGAACACGTGCCCGGCATGAGTTTAAGCCACTGGGTCCGGGACGTGAACCACGGTCGACTACGTGGGAGTCCAGCGACATAGCTATTACGCTAACTGCTGGTCCCTATACTCCCATGTTAATTGCAGCATTATTCACAATAGCTAGGATTTCAAAACAATCTAAATGTCCATTGATGGATGAAGGGATAAAGAAAATGTAAAATACACATGTAAACTGGAATATTATTCAGCCTTCAAAACTGAGTTAATTCTGCCCTTTGTAACAATATGGACAACATTATGCTAAATAAAATAAGCCAGACACCAAGAGACAATCACTGATGATCTCACTTATATGTAAAATCTAAAAGCTAAACTCATAGAGGCAGAGGACAGAATGGTGGTTACCAGGGCAGAGGTAAAAGAGTAGGGGAAATATAAAGATCTTGGTCAAAGAGTACAAAATTTCAGTTATAAGGTGAATTCTTGGGATCTAATATACAGCACGGTGACTGTAGTTCATAATACAATATCATTTACTTGAAATTTGTTAAAAGTGTATATCTTAAGTGTTCTCACCACACACATGCAGAAACACAAACAGTAACTATGTGAGGTAATGGATGTATTGATTATGATTGTGATAATAATTTCACAATGTATATGCATTTGAAGCCATCAAGTCGTACACCTTAAATATATACAATTTTTATTTGCCAATTATACCTAAATTTGGGGGGGGGGACACTGAAGAAAAGTTAAGTGAGAGCCAGCAGGTGGCACACTGGTTAAGGCACTGGATTCCCACATGGCCAACCACAGTTCAAGTCCTGGACCCAGTGGCTTGAAAATCATGACAGGTACATGTGTGTACACACCCAAAACCCTGAGAGGAGAATGGAAGAGAAAGGACTGTGGCATGGCCCTCTCCCCAGGGTGTAATTTCTCACTTTCTCTCTCTCTCTGACTCTCTGGTGAGTGCATATGCCCTATGGTAAGAAACTGAAAAAAGAAAAAAGAAAGAAAGAAAAGTTACTAAGTCATCTGTAGCTTGGTGGTTAAGGTGGCTGCATCCCACATAGCAGACTATGTGGTTCAAGTTCTGGACACGGTGTCATGAGAAACATGCTGGAGCATGTGTGTGTGTGACTAAAATCTCAAAAGGAGAGAGAAAGGAGAAGACATGGCATGACTATTCTCGTGAGGGATGAGAATAGTCTCCTTGTCTCTCCTGAGTGCATGATCCCTGTGGCAAACTATTTTCTAAAAAGCAAAGTAACTATATGTTGCTAAATATTCTGTTACTGGAGAGATTTTAGCTATAGGGTGTGTTGCTCACCAGAGAGACAGAAAGCAAGAATTCACACCCCAGGGGACATGGCCACACTGCAGTCCCTTCTCCTCCATTCTCCCCTAGGGATTATGGGCACATATGCATATGCATCCAGTGTGAGTATTAAGACACCAGGTCTGAAACTCAAACCACAGTCAACTATGTGGGAGTCCAGCGACATGACCGTTGTGCTATCTGCTGGGCCCTGGCGTGAGTTTTTTATTTTTATTTTTATTTTAAATTTACTTTATTATTCTTTATACATTCAATCACTATACATCATTTAGCTTATAGAAAAATTTTACCCAACATGAAATACATCTCAGACCAGTCCTGTTGAGAATACTGTACACCTTATTACCAACAGGTAATAAACCATTTCTGTGTCCCACAAATGACTTACTTCTCTATTTTTCTCCCTAATTTCCTTCCCTACACTCTTTCCCTCTCCCACTCTCCTTCCACAGTCTCCAGTGTCCATAATTATTTTCAATGCTTTTATGCTCTCCAGTCTTTCAATCTTTACCATACAGTGTGAACAGTCAGTATATGTTAAGTGGAGACATATAATTTCTCTTTTTCACAGCCTGACTTGCTTCACTCAGCAATAAATCTTCTATAATCGTCCACTTTCTATCAAATGCCAGGGTCTTGTTTATGACTGAATAGTATTTCATGGAGTATATGTGTCACACTTTTTCAATTCATTCTTCTGTTCATGGACATTCGGGTTGGTTCTGTATCTTAGCAATTGTGAATAATGCCACAATAAACATAGATGTGCAAGCACTTTTCTGACTGAGTATTCTCCTGTCCTTTGGGTAGGCACTCAGGAGAGGAGCTGCTGGATCATATGGTAGTTCATTTGTAGTTCTCTGAGCAACCTCCATATTGTTTTCCATGGTGGCTGGACCAATTTACATTCCTATCAACAGTGTAGGAGAGTTCCCCTTTCACCACAACCCCGCCAACACTTATCATTTTTTGTGTTTTTAATCTTCATCATTCTGATGTTAGATGGTATCTCATTGTGATTTTAATCTGCATCTCCCTCATGATGAGGAATGTTGAGCATTTTTTCATATGCTTCTTGGCTGTTCATGTGTCTTCCTTAGAAGGTTTTTTTTTTTTTTTTTTCAGCTCATTTTCCCATCTTTTAATTGGGTAAATCATTAGGGGAGGGAGGGTAAGCCACATGAGTTCACTGTGTATTCCAGTCAACAAAAATATTCTCCCATTCTGAGGGTTGTCAATTCTCTCTATGTATTTTTGTTGTCCAGAAACTTCTTAATCTAATGTAATCCCACTTGTCTATTTTGGGGATTAGTGCCTGTGCTTTTGGTGGGGGGTCTTATTTAAAAAGTCTTTGTCCACCACAGTATCTCCCAGAGTTTCTCCAGTGTTTTCCACCAGTAGTTTTATAGTTTGAGTTCTTACGCTTAGGTCTTTGATCCACTTTGAGTTGATTTTTGTTAATGGTGACAGATAGAGGTTCAGATTTATCTTTCTGCAGGTGGATATCCAGTTATTACAGCACTACTTATTAAAGAGGTTTTCCTTTTCTCACTGGAACGACTGATATCTTTAGCTAGGCTATGAAAGAAAGATATTGTATGTATCCACTCAATATATACCGACTATCAGCACTCTATAATAGAGAGCAAAAAATTGGAGGACATAAAAGCAGTGAAGGTACTTAACGAGAATAGGACAGTGTGGAATGGGGGAAGTGAAGAGAAGAGAATAGAGAAAGATAACAAGTGAACAATAGAGAGGCAGGACATTAGTGAGAAAGAGAAATAGCTTATTAACTGTTGATGTTGACATGTATAGTATTCTCAACTGGATTTGTCTGAGAAGTATTTCATGATGGGCAAAGTATTTGTACAAGCAAAATGAAAAATAGCAATTGACTGTTTTAAAAAATAATTAGAATAATAATAATAATGATTGGGGAAAACATAGAAAAGATATTGAATGTTAAAGTGGGGAGATTAATGTCTCTGTACTGACTGATATGCATGGCATTCCCTTTTGAAAAAGCAATGTAATACACTGTAAAGTTATATGTAATTCAATGTAATATAATAGAAGAACATGATGATAATAAAAAATTTTAAAAAAAATCAATTGGCTGTATGTTTGAAGTTTATTTCTGGGGTCTCTATTTTGTTCCATTGATCCACCTATCTGTTTTTGTACCAGTACCATGCTGTTTTGATTGCCACAACTTTATAATGTATTTTGGGGGCAAGGAGTGAGTTGCCACCCACTCCACTCTTCTTGAACATGATTGCTTGGCAATACAGGGTCTTTTATGATTCCAGACAGATTCTATAATTGTCATTTCTAGAACTGTGAAGAATGTCTCTGGTAATTTGAGTGGAATTCTGTTAAATATGTAGATTAATTTGTGTAGAATTGCCATTTTGATGGTATGATTTTTTACAATCCAGGAACATGGGATGTCCTTCCACTTTTTTTGTGTCATTTTCTATGTCTTTTTAAAGATTTTCATAATTTTCCTTGAAAAACTCTTTGACTTCCTCGGTTAGGTTTATCTCTACATATCTTATACATTTTGTAGCTATGGTAAAAGGGATTACTTTCAATTCTACTTTCTTCATTTGTTGTTTGTATATAAAAATGCTATAATTTTTGGATACTGATTTTGTATTCTGCCACTTCACTGTATTCATCACTTCAAGAAGTTTTTTCATAAAAACCTTTGGGTCTTCTAAGTATACCGTCATGTCATCCACCAATAAAGATATTTTCAACTCTTCTTTCCCTATTTGAATGCCTTTTATATTATTCTGATGGGTTGCATTGGCTAAGACTTCCAGCATTATATTGAAACGGATCGAAAAAAAATGGGAAGCCTTGTCTAGTTCCACCAGTTTTTGGTGGAAAAGCTTTTAGCTTTTCCCCATTCAGTATAATGTTATAGGTTGCCGGGGTCTAGCCTGGGGTCTAGCCTCGGCGGGGGTGGGTTGACTCGTGGGAAGCGGCACAGGTGAACAGAAGACAAAGGCCTCGGTGCCTTTTTATGCACGTCCTATGCCGAACACCCCTCAGAGATCGGTCTCTGAGGAGTGACAACTGCTAGGAATCATCGTGCCTTTTTATTGAAAATGTGATACAAGCAAGTAAATGGGTGAGGGGCAGTAAAAAATTTACTCTAAGGAACAGGGTATACAAAGCATGGAAGCAATAATTATAAAACATGCTGTTTGTCTTGTCAGATTAGTTAAAAATCAATCACAGTTTTTAGGATGAGGAAGTCCATTTGTCTGTTGCATCTTCTTCTTGGATCTTGATTACTGAGAAGGGTCTTTTGAAGAGGGGGCTTGCAGGATGTTTGATCACTTCAGTCCTGGGCCAGGGCGATAACATTGCTGGTTGCAAAGACCTAGATAGAAATCTTGTCTTGCTAAGTAAAGACACAGTTAATATATGGACTATTCATACATTACAACAATAAAGAGTGAGTTTATGATCTTATATGGGAAAAGAAGATGATCTTGTAGCTCAGGAGACAACACAGGATGTTTTATTAGCAGTTTTTCATAGTCAACAGCACATAGATGAGAAACTCTTTGTAGTTGAAAACTACCTGTCGCTTCAGATAAGAGCTCCCAGCTAAGGTAATCTTTCTCTGGAGCCCTCAGGTTTGTTTATCCTGTTGTCCCAGCCAGGCCTTTTCCTTTAATAAACCTGCGGGTTTTTGCATTTTGTTTGCTGGGTCTGTCAATTAGTGAGTTCTTTTGTTTTATCTCTGAGTCTCTGTTATGTGGTCAGTGTGCTGACTTTGCTTAGCCTGAGTTAACTTTGGCCTGTAGCTTTAGCAAGGGGTACTTACTAGCCTTAAACTAACTTAGTCTACATATACTTCTAATGCTAATTTGGTTTATGCTAACTTAATCTATATGTTAATTTTGGCTTAAAAACAGACAGGTGGGGGAGTCTTAAACTTCCTGGTCCTCCTGTCAGTCTTAGGGAAACACACTCTTACAAGGTCACTAATTGGTTTTATTGTAATTGTTGGGGGTGATGTTTTACCCTTACAGGGTACCGTAATAACAGTAAAACTCACGGCAGAGAAATTAACTACAGGCCAGAAAAATGACACAAGGAGAGTTAGTAAACTGCTGGCTTTATCTTGCCGTTTCTTCCCAACCCAGGCCATGGGAGACAGCCTCTTTACCAACTTGTGTTGTCTGCATGGCCCCATCATGATCGAAAAAAAATGGGAAGCCTTGTCTAGTTCCACCAGTTTTTGGTGGAAAAGCTTTTAGCTTTTCCCCATTCAGTATAATGTTATAGGTTTTTCATATATGGCTTTTATTATGTTGAGAAATGAGCCTTCTATACTAATCTTACTGAGAGTCTTAATGATGAAGGGATGTTGTATTTTATCAAATTCTTTTTTCTGCACCAATTGAAATGACCATAGTTTTTCTTATCATTCTTTTTGTTAATATTGTATATTATATTCATCGTTTTGCATATGTTGAATGCACCCTTGCATCCCTGGAATAATACCTACCTGGTCATGATGAATAATCTTTTTATATGTTATTGAATATGATTTGCTAGTATCTTGCTGAGAATTTTTGCATTTATATTCATCAGAGATATTGGTTTGTAGTTTCCCTGTTTTGTCATGTCTTTATCTGTTTTGGGAATGAGGATTATGGAAGCTTCATAAAATGAGTTTGGGAGGATTCCTTCATTTTGCATCTTTAGAAATAATGAGTAGAATCGGGGTTAACTCTTCTTTTCAAGTTTTTTAGAATTCAGAAGTGAAGCCATAAGGACTTGGACTTTTACTGTTTGGGGGGTTATTTATTACTTATTCAATTTCATTGCTTGTTATGGGTCCATTCAGGTTTTCTATGTCTTCCTGAGTCAATCTTGGTTGATTATATGTGCCCAGGAGTTTGTACATTTCATCCAGGTTCTCTTGTTTGTTGGCACATAGTCATTCATAGTATCCTCTAGTGATGTTTGTATTTCTAGTGTGTCTGTTGTAATACTGCCTGTTCCATTGAGAACATGATTAATCTGGTTCCTTTCTCTCTTCCTAATCAGTCTATCTAATGGTGTGTCAATCTTGTTAATCTTTTCAAGAACCAGCTTTTGTTTTCATTTACTTTCTTTATAGTTTGTTTATATTCTATTTCATTTATTTCTACTTCAATCTTTATTATTTTTTTCTCCTGGCATTTTTGGGATTTTTTTGGTGTTGCTTTTCAAATTACCTGAGGCATGATGTTAAGTTCTCTATTTGCCACCTTACCACCGTTTTTTAACTGGGTACTAAGTGCTATGAATTTCCCTCTTATGATTACTTTGTGGTGTCCCATAGATTATGGAAACTCATGTACTCACTATCATTTGTTTCTATAAGTCTTTTGATTTCAGTCTTAATTTCTTCGGTAGTTGAGTAATCATTCAGAAGTAGGTTGTTTAGTTTCCATGTGTTTGTGTATTTTCAAGGATTTTTCTTGAAATTAATATCAAGTTTAATTCCACAATGATCAGAGAAGATGCTGGATATAGTTTCTATGTCTTTGAATCTGTAAAGGCTTCATTTGTACCCTATCATATGACCAATCTTTGAAAAGGTTCCATGTGAGGATTAGAAAAATATATATTTTGTGGGGTTTGGGTGGATAGTTCTACAGATGTCTGTCAAGTCCATTTGATTTATGGTATCATTTAGATCCTGTATCTCTTTGCCTATTCTTCGTCCAGAAGAACTTTCTAAAGGAGATAATGGGGTGTTGACATCCCCAACAATTAGTGTGCTGCAGTCTATCTCTCCTTTTAGATCTAGCAGTCTTCCCTTCACATCTTTGGGTGCTCCTGAGTTGGGTGCATAGATATTTATAAGCGTTATGTCTTCTTGATGAATTAACCCTTTGTCTCCTCTTACAGTTTTTGTCTTATAGCCTGTTTTGTCTGAAATTAGTATAGCAACTAATAATCCAGCCCTTTTTTGATTTCCACTTGCATGGAATACCTTTTCCCAGTCCTTCACTTTTAGTCTATATATGTCTTTATCCATGAGATGCATTTATTTTAGGCAACAGATAGAGTGTTACTGTTTTTTTATCCATTCAGCCGGTCTGTGTCTCTTGATTGGAGAATTTAATCCATTAGCATTCAATGTTATAATCGATATTTCCAAACTTGTTCCTATCATTAAGTTAGCCATTTTCTTGGTTGTTTTTTGTTCTCTTATTTCTGTCTGTCTTTAGTTTTCTTGGTATAGCACTCTCTTCAGAACTTCTCAAAGAGCTAGTCTGGAGTTGGTAAATTCTTTCATGTTTTGTATATTTGAGAATGTTTTACCTTTTCTTCCCATATAAAGGATAATATTGCCAGGTATAGTAATCTTGGTTAAAAGAGTTTTTCCTTTAACACTTTGAATATATTTCCCCATTCTTTACTTGCTTGCATTGTTTCTGATGAGAGGTCTGATATTAAATCTAGTGGGTTAACCTTTGTTAAGTAACTTGATGTTTCTCTTTTGCCAATTTTAATATCTTGTCTTTGTCTTTGGTTTTGGTAAATCTAGTTATGATGTGCCTAGGAAAAGATCTTCTTGAATTGATTCTATTTGGGGTCTTATGTATTTCTTGGGTCTGGATTTTTTTTAATGTCTCTCAATGTTTAGATAGTTTTCTTCCAGAATTTCATGGAATAGATGGTCGATGTCCTTATTATTTCCTTTACCTTATGGGATATCAGTTATCCGGATGTTTGGGTGCTTAATGGTATCTAGTATTTCTCATATATTGTCCTCATTCTTCTTGGTTATTATTTCAGTCTTTTAATATTTTTTTTCTAGGCCAGAGGTTTTGTCTTCTACATTCAAAATTCAATCTTCTGTGTGATCTAATTTGCTTTTTATACTTTCAATGGAGTTTCAATTTCTTGTATTACAGTCTTCATCTCTAACAATTCCATGTGATTCCTTTTTATGGTGTCTATTACTTCTTTCAAATCATGAAAGGACTTCATCATTTCTGGAGTTCATTGCCTCTTTTCTTTTGCATTTCATTTAGTTTTGTCACTATAAATACTCTGAATTGTGTATCAGACATTTCCATGATTTTCATAGTATTGACTGTGGATGATGAAGAATTGATGTTTTCCCGGGACCAGCAGTTAGCGTAATGGCTATGTCACTGGACTCCCATGCAGTCGACCGCGGTTCAAGTCCCGGACCCAGTGGCTTAAACTCATGCCAGGCATGTGTGTGTGCATGCCCAGGATCCCGAGAGAAGAATGGAGGAGAAGGGATTGTGGCATGGCCATCCTCCCTGGGGGGTGATTTCTCGCTTTCTGTCTCTCTGTCTCTCTCTGGCTTTCTGGCTAGCGCACGCACCCTATAGCAAAAACTTCTCCAAAAAAAGAAAAAAGAAGAATTGATGTTTTCCCTTGGGGAAGAGATATTTTCTTAGTTTTTCATATTTCTTGTTCCTCCGGGATGGTTTCTATTCACCAGGTGAATTATATGTTTTTTCCTACATTCTTCAAGTGAATTCTGAGTGTTCAAAGGCAAGCAGGAGGAAGTGATTGGATAATCCATGGTGCTTTACCTCTCTGATGCTCACCCAGCAACTTGTTTGTTGTCTCTGGACTTGGATAATTCAAAGTCTTCCCAGTTTCTACAAAACAACACCAGGGGCTGAGCTGTTGAATTTCAATTGAGGAAGAGAGGATGGGGTACATGGTGAGTACTGGGTGCCACGTACTTCAGGAAACACTGAAGTCTGAGAATTCAGAGGCGTGTGGCAGGGAATGAGCCACAGTCTCTCTGCAGTTTAATGTCCCTGCCGCTCAGTGCAGCCAGGCCTGTCGCTGAAGCAAATGTCCCAATGACATGGGGATCAGGCAAAGATGAGCTTCTACTATTCAAGAAGTTACGAAGGAAGTGCTATACCAAGAAAACTAAAGACTGACAGACAAAAATAAGAGAACAAATAACAACCAAGAAAATGGCCAACTTAGTGGTAGGGACAAGTCTGGAATCATTGATAATATCATTGAATGTTAATGGTTTAAGTTCTCCAATCAAGAGAGACAGACTGGCTGAATGGATTTAAAAAACAGAAACACTATCTGTTGCCTACAAGAAACCCAATTCATAGATAAAGACATACATAGATGAAAAGTGAAGGGCTGGAAAAAGGTATTCCATGCATACGAAAACACAAAAAGGGTGTGAGTTGTGATACTAATTTCAGACAAAATAAGCTTTAAGACAAAAACTATAAAAGGAGACAAAGAAGGGCATTATATAACAGTAAACAGGATAATTCATCAGGAAGATTTAATGCTTATAAATATCTATGCACCCAACTCAGAATCACCCAAATACATGAAGGAAAGACTGCTAGATCTAAAAGGAGAGATAGACTGCAACACACTCATTGTTGGGGATCTCAACACCCCATTACGTCCTTTAGATAGGCCAATTAGACAAAAAATAAGCAAAGAGATATAGGACCTAAATGATACCATAAATCGAAGGGACTTAACAGACATCTACAGAACTTTCCACCCAAAACCCACAAAATATACATTTTTCTCATCCCCACATGGCACCTTTTTGAAGTCTGGTCACATAATAGGGCACAAATCAAGCTTTTATAGATCCAAAAGCATAGAAACTATATCCAGCATTTTCTCTGACCATGATGGAATTAAACTTGGTATGGATTTTAGGAAAACCCCTCAAAAATACATAAACACATGGAAACAAAACAACCTGCTCTTGAATGACTTCACAACTACTGAAGAGATTAAGACTGAAATCAAAAGATTCATGGAAATAAATGCTAGTGAGTGCATGAATTTCCATAATCTATGGAACATCGCAAAAGCAGTCATAAGAGGGAAGTTCATAGCAATTAGTGTGCATAAGAAAAAGATGGAAAGGAAAAGTAGCAAAAGGACAACCTAACATCATGTTTCAGAGAACTGGAAAAACAACAACAACAACAACAAATGAAAAAAAATCACAAAGCCTGGGAGAAGAGAAATAATAAAAATTGACACATAGATAAATGAAATAGAAAATAAAAGAACTATACAGAAATGAAACCAAAAGCTGGTTCTTTGAAAAGATAAACAAGATTGATACAGCATTAGGTAGAATAATTAAGAAGAGAGAAAGAAGCCAGATAAATCAAATTCCCAATGAAACAGGCAATATTATAACAGACATTATAGAAATACAAAGTATCATTAGAGAATACTATGAGTGACTATACGCCAACAAACAAAAAACCTGCATGAGATGGACCATTTCCTGGATACATATATTATACCAAGATTGACTCAGGAAGACATAGAAAGCCTGAATAGACCCATAACAAACAATGAAATTTAATAAGTAATAAATAACCTCACAACAAAGAAAAGCCCAGTTCCTGAGGGTTTCACTTCTGAAATCTACAAAACTTTTAAAAAAGATTTAACCTTCATTCTACTCAAATTATTTCTAAAGATGCAAAAGTAAGGAACCCTCCCAAATTCATTTATGAAGCCTCCATCAGCCACATTCCCCAAACCAGATAAGTACAAAACAAGAAAGGAAAACTATAGACCAATATCTCTGATGAGTATAGATGCAAAAATTTTCAACAAGATGCTAGCAAACCATATACAACAACATATAAAATAGATTATCTATCATGACCAAGTAGGCATTATTCCAGGAATGCAAGGGTGGTTCAACATATGAAAACCATAAATGTAGTAAAACCATATTAACAGAAAGAAAGATAAAAACTATATAATCATTTTAATCAATGTAGAAAAAGCATTCAGGAATTCTTGGTTAAGACTCTCAGCAAAATTGGCATAGAAGGATCATGTCTCAGCATAATAGAAGTCATCTACGACAAACCCATAGCTAGTATTATACTGAATGGGGAAAAGCTGAAACCTTTTCTATTAAAAACTGGTCCAAGACAAGGATACCCACTATTTCCACTCCTTTTCCTTTTTTTTTTCTTTTTCCTTTTTTTATTTTTTTTTTTTGAGAGTTTTTTGCTATAGGGCGTGTGCACTCGCCAGAAAGACAAAGAGAGACAGAGAGACAGAAAGCAAGAAATCATCCCCCGGGGTGATGGCCATGCCACAATCCCTTCTCCTCCATTCCCCTCTAGGGATCTTGGACACGCATGCACCCATGCCTGGTGTGAGTTTAAGCCACCGGGCCCGGGACTCAAACCGCGGTCTACTACATGGAGTCCAGCGACATAGCCATTATGCCAACTGCTGGTCCTGTCCACTCCTTTTCAATATAGTGCTGGAATTCTTAGCCAATGCAATCAGAAAAGAGAATAAAACAAAAGGCATTCAAATAGGGAAAGAAGACTTGAAATTATCTCTATATGCTGATGACATGTTTATATACATAGAAGACCCAAAGGTATCCACAAAAAAACTTCTTGAAGTAATAAATGATACTGTAAAGTGGCAGGATACAAAATCAACTTACAAAAATCTATAGCATTTCTATATAGAAACAACAACCAGACAGGCAGAATGGAAAAAATTAATCCCATTTACCATATCCACAAAAAGAATAAGATACCTAGGAATAAATCTAACCAAGGAAGTCAAGGACCTCCACAAGGAAAAAATGAAAATCTTAAAAAAGATACTGACAATGAAACAGAAAAGTGAAAGGACATCCCATGTTCCTGCATTGGAAGAATTAATATAATCAAAATGACAATAATTCTACCCAAATTAATCTACATATTTAATGCAATCCCAATCAAAATACCAGAGACAATCTTCACAGATCTAGAAAAGACGCTCATAGAATTTGTCTGGAATCATAAAAGACCCCATATTGCCAAACCAATTCTGTGCAAGAAGAGTGGAGTGGGAGGCATCTCACTCTCTGACCCAAAAATATACTACAAAGCTGTGATAATCAAAACAGCATGGTATTGGCACAAAAACAGACAGGTGGGCCAGTGGAACAGAAAAAAGACCCTAGAAATAAAACACAAACCATCCAGCCAATTGATTTTTGACAAAGGATACCAGTCAATCTAGTGGGAAAAGGAAAACCTCTTTAACAAATGGTGTTGGAAAAAATGGATATCCATCTGCAGGAAGACAAATTTGAACCCCTAGTTCTCACCATTAAGAAAAATCAACTCAAATTGGATCAAAGATATTAACCTAATACCTCAAACTATAAAACTACGTGTGGAAAATACTTGGGAAATTCTGGGAGACACTGGGGTAGGCAAACCTTTCTTAAATAAGATCCCCAAAGCACAGGCAATAAACCCAAAAATAGACAAGTGAGATTACATCAGATTAAGAAGTTTCTGCATAGCAAAAGACACAGTAATTAGTGCAAATCATCAACTCTTGGAATGGAACAATATTTTTGTAAACTATGCCTCAGATAAGGGACTGATAACCAGAATACAAAGGTAATTCAAGCAGCTTACCCTCTCCCCCCCCAAAAAAAATGATCAACCCAAGATAGGGAAATGAGCTAAAAAAAAAAACTTTCTAAGGAAGACGTACAAACAGCCAAAAAGCATATGAAAAATTACTCATGGGACCAGCAGTTAGCGTAATGGCTATGTCGCTGGACTCCCACGTAGTCGACCGCGGTTCGAGTCCCGGACCCAGTGGCTTAAACTCACGCCGGGCGCGTGTGCATGCGTGCCCAAGATCCCGAGAGGAGAATGGAGGAGAAGGGATTGTGGCGTGGCCATCCCCTCTGGGGGTGATTTCTTGCTTTCTATCTCTCTGTCTCTGTCTGTCTGGCGAGCACACGCGCCCTATAGCAAAAACCTCTCAAATAAAAGAAATTACTCATCATCCCTCATCATCAGGGAGATGCAGATCAAAACCACAATGAGATACCATCTAACCTGTCAGAATGGCAAAGATTAAAAAAAAAGTGATAAGTGTAGATGGGACTGTGGTGAAAGGAGGAACTCTCCTACACTGTTGGTGGGAATAGAAATTGGTCCAGCCGCTTGGAGAACCATATGAAGGTTCCTCAAAGACCTACAAATAGAGCTACCATATGATCCAACAATTCCACTCCTTGTATTACCCAAAGAATAGAAGTCGGAAAAGTGCTTGCACATCAATGTTTATTGCAATATTATTCACAATTGCTGCAATTCACAAATGGAACCAACCCAAATGCCCACAAACAGATGAATGGATTAAAAAAGAGTGCCACATATACTCTATGGAGTACTACTTAGCCATTAAAAAAAAAAAAAAAAAAAAAAAAAAAAAAAACAATAAGACCCTGGGATTTGATAGAAAGTGAATGAATATTAAGGATTTACTGCTGAGTGAAGCAAGCCAGGCTATGAAAGAGAAACATTGTATGAATCCACTTAACGTATACCGACTGTCTGCACTCTATGGTGGAAACTAAAAGATTAGAGTACACAGAAGCACTGACATGGTTATGAAGCAACCAGCAGATAGCGTAATGGTTACATCACTGGACTCTCACGTAATCCACCACAGTTCGAGTCTCAGATTCATTAAATCTTACATTAGGTGCGTGTGCACGTGTGCCCAAAATCCTGAGAGGAGAATGGAGGAGGAGAAGGGATCATGGTGTGTCCATCCCCCCTGGTGAGTGATTTCTCACTTTCTGTCTCTCTGTCTCACCAGTGAGTGCACGTGACCTATAGCAAAAATCTCTCTCTCTCTAAAAAAAAAGCTCATGGATACTGGAGACAATGTGGGAAGAAGGTGGGAAAAAGGGGAGAGTGTATGGAAATAAATTAGGGAGAAAAATAGAGAGGCAAGACATTTATGGGATGCAGAAATTGATTATTATCTATTGATGATAATGTGTTTTGTATCCTCCACTTGAATGGTGTGAAGTGTATTCATGTTGGGTAAATTCGATTTACAAACTAAGCAATGTATAGTGATTAAATGTATAAATAAATCAAAATTTAATATATATATATATATATATATATACATACATATATGAAGTATTTAAACCCCAATCAATCCTATGCAATATGTTCTATTATTATTCTGATTTTGAGCAGTCTGGCTTTGTAGGACTCAGCATGCATCTTCAATGCAGGTAATATAACATTTATATATATTTTTTTTATTTTTTTATTTCTTTTTTTAGTATTTTTAGTTTTTTGCCATAGGGCATATATGCTTACTGAAGAGACACAGTGAGAGGGAAAGTGAGAAATCACTGTCCCCAGGGGAGATAGTCGCACCACAATTCCTTCTCCTCCATCCTCCTGCGATTTTGGACACACATGTACAAGTGCCTGCTATGATTTTCAGGCTGCCAGGTCCAGGATTCAAACTGCAGGTAGCCATGTGGTAATACAGTGCCTTAACCACCATGCCACCTGCTGGCTCCATACATACAGTTTTTCTTTTTCTTTTTTTTTTTTTTTGGAGAGGTTTTTGTTATAGGGTGCGTGTGCTTGCCCAGAAAGACAAGAGAGAGACAGAGAGACAGAAAGCGAGAAATCACCCCCCAGGGGGGATGGCCAAGCCGCAATCCCTTCTCCATTCTCCTCTTGGGATCTTGGGCATGCACACACACGCACCCGGCGTGAGTTTAAGTCACCGGGTCCGGGACTCAAACCGCGGTCAACTACATGGGAGTCCAGTGACATAGCCATTATGCTGACTGCTGGTCCCCCCATACATACATTTTTATATAAATTTACATGTAAAGCAATACATAGTACATACAATAGAAATTTAGAAATTCAGAGAATAAGTCAATATGATCTACAGGTTTCAAATACAGCATCGTGGAAGTTATACTCACTTAAATTGGCCCATATAAGATGAATTAGAGCAGGAGGAGATCATAAGTGAAGGTTTAATGTATTATAGTCAGAAGCTCAGAGGCAAAAATATATTTGGGGTTGGACCAAATGGTGATGTGGTGGTGTGGTTAAGGAGACTGGGTCCCACATGATTAATTGTGCAGTTTGAGTCCCAGATCCAGTGGCTTGAAAAACATGCTGGGTGGGGCCAGCAGGTGGCATGGTGGATAAGGCACTAAATTCCTACATAGTCAACCACAGTTCAAGTCCTGGGCTCGCAGCTTGAAAATCACGGCAGGTATGTGTGCTTACATGCCCAGATTCCCAAGAGAAGAATGGAGGAGAAAGGACTGTGGCATAGCCATCCCCCTTGTGGTGGTTTCTCACTCTTTCTCTCTCTCTCTAGCGCTCTTTCTCTGTCTCTTTCCTGTAAGTACATGGTCCTTATAGAAAAACTAAAAAAAAAAGAAAAAAGTAAGTGCAGGTGAAAGGTAAACTGTAAGAGATAGATGATATTTCTATATTAGGATTAAGAAGCAACCTGCATAGCAACAGGATAAGGGAGCTAGGGTTTAGCAGAGATATGTGTGAGAGATACCTAGGAGTTTTAGGCAACTAAGTTTAATAGGTATCAAGTTGTGATAGGTTGCCTCACTGGAACTATTAAACTGAGTTGTTCAAAATGTACTGGTCAGAACAAAGAAAGAAAGTTGTTTTCCTCTGCTCTGGTAGACTACACCTATAGAGCTGCTGTGGTTCTGAGGCTCCACACTTTAGAGCCAACCTGAGTGTGTTCAAAGGAGAGTAAACTGTAGACTAAGGATAGTTGAAACTATGTCACATGAGCATTAGTGAAGTAAGACTTGTGTATATTTATGTGTGTGTGTGTGTGTGTGCAATAATATGGATCACATATTACATATGTATGTCACATATGTGTCTTGATATAAAATGTACATGCATGTATAACTAATATATATTTAAAACAACATATGTGATATTTACATATACCCTAAACAAATTTTTTAAAGCAGTGATTATTCTTACTTTGTATGACAAACTCACATTTTTAAAAAAAATTGTTATAGTTTTTTTCTTTCTTTATCCATGATAGAGCACATGCATGCACATGTGAGAGACAGAGAGGAAGGAGTACTTTTCACGGGTTCTCAACACACCATAGACCATCGGATCTTAGGCACTCGAACACAGGCCCAGTAAATTTCAGGCTGACCAGGCCAGGGACTAGAACTGCAGTCACCATGTGGGATCTGGCTTCTCCTGAGGAGCACATTACTGCCATGGACCACAAAGCCACAGTAAACTCTTATATTTTCCAACGCACTTAATTTTTTTTCATGCAGATTATGGCTGTCTAAATTAATTTTATTTTTGTTTTGTTTTGTTTTTGAGGGAGAGTAGGTTTATTAGCATCATAGTATCCCATTTTCCCATCCCCATCAAGCAACCAGGGCTGGGGTCCTTGTCAGTTGGCAGATTCAATCTGGTGGCCACAGGAGCCGTAGGCCCCCAAGTACATGGATGTGCAGGTGATATACAGAAATCAACTGCGCGCAGCTTCCCATCATTGATCACAAGTCGATATCTATCACCCAAGCCCTCAGCCTTTGCTGTTTTCTTGGCCACAAGGAGTAGATGTCCTAGAAGCTGCTGGTCATCTTCTTCAGCCTCGCTAATCCGAGGAGTGGGCTTCTTAGGAAAGACCAGGAAGTGCACAGAAGCCTGAGGGGCCACATCATGGAACACGAGACACTGCTGGTCCTCATATAGAATGTCAGCTGGGAGGTTTCAGTCAAGGATCCGGGAGAAGATGATTAGGGCTGCTCCCCCAGGAGCTGCCTTCTGGGCCTTGGCTACTTCATTCCCATCAGTCACACCTGCAGCTCCTCGAACCTGTGCCCCGCACGGCGTCGTGGCCACCAGGGCTCTCTGGGCCGTGCGCAATCCGGCCGCCACCATCTACCTGGAGCTACAGGAACCTACTACTCCAGAGCACTAGGTTTTTCCCTAAATTAATTTTATGATGCACTAATGAGTTATAGTATATATTTCAAGGTTCCCACATACACTCCCTTGTGTTGCTCATTGTTTGCTCCCTAATTCAAAATAGGGAGCAAACCCCTGCACCAAGGGAAAATTCTTGTTCCTCTTTCCTTAAATGGGAACTGGTAAGACTGTCTACAGCAGGACAAGAGGGAAGGCCTGCCACTCTGCAGGCCAGTTTTCAAACTCACCCCTCTGAGAACAATGGTAGTAATGCTCTTAGAAGGAGAGCACAGTGGCAGTTGGAAGGGTGGTGGGCACTGGCTAGCCAGGCCTGAATGCACATTAGGTCTGTAGGGGGCCTGTGGGGCTTGAGAATTCTATTCTGGTCTTTTAGTTATTATACACAGGGGCCCAAGGACCAAACTGCTGCTAGTCAATTAGACCAAATTGTTCTCTGATAGTGAACAGGGACATTGAACATTTCCTTTCTTGAAATAGAGGGCTTCTTTTGCCATTTTCCCAACTATAGGATCCTCCGAGCCCCTTACTAATGGCAACATGTCCCCTCTCCTTCTCACAGCATGACACATTTGAATTCAGCCTCATTCCCTCCTATTTATAACATCATGAAAGGTCAAGTACCACCAAAAGCATTTGATCAGTGTGACATATTTACTGTCACATTCTCCTATGAGACGTTTGTCCCATGATAGGTGGAGGGAACCCCAGAAGGATAAAATTTCAATGAAAATAGGCATATCACTATAAGAAACTCCCCCTCACATACTTCCAGACACCTTTTTTATGACCCATTCTTGATCTACTGGGCCCTGAGAATCCAAAGGCTTCTCTCTACCTCATAGTTCATGTCCCATCAACCTTCCATGTCACTTTATGGCCAACCCTACCTCAGTCTAGCCATTTAACTATAATTTGTTCTCTACCTGAAATAAAACATTGAAAGTCTGAATGATCTCATAGAGTCAGAAACTGAACATCTAGGGTCAGAAGGTGAAGCTGGACTCCTGCATTGCTGATGGAGGTTCAAGTCCTGGACCTAGTAGCTCAAAAATCACAACAAATAGCTACATAAGTAAATAAATAATTTTTAAAAAAGCAAATGAATATCTAAACTGGAACAAACCTCAAAGATTATCTAGGCCATGGTACAGCCACAGTAGCACATGCTGGTTGACACCATGTGGCTCTCAGCAGGGTGAGGTCACAAAGGAGGGTCAGGTTTGAGTCTAGCCCACCCTAAAATCTTGACATGGTGGTTTATGTCTGTAATACCAGCTACCCAGGAGGCTGAGGTAGAAGATTACAAGACCCTGTCTAAAAGGGGAAAAAAAGGATTATCTAGCATAAATCTGATGTTTGATCGTAGAACTTAACTACGTGAGGGAGGAGGAAGGTATGGGTGCTCAGGTTTTCAATTACTGATTACACATTTTAGCTTGCATACATTCATTGTCTGATAAATATGCCTTCCCTCAAACAGTAGCCCGTATCTACCCTAAAATTCATCACATACCCACATAGCCACTGCCCAACCCAAGCTTCCATCTGATTTATTACACTAAAAGAACAAATGCAAAACAAACCACCTTTCTACTGGTTACATATTTAAAATCAGAGAATAATAGATTTCCAAATTTGAAGGTTTACTAAAGGTCATCCTTAGTAATAATAATAATAATAATAATAACAATAATAACATCGTTAAAGTTCATGTGCTTCATACACAGGGCCCATGAAAAACTAATCCAGAAAGACAAGAGGAGGTTCTACCATTTTGGGTTTTCTGCCTGGTTCCCTTTACTCCCAGACAGGTTGACTGTTGTATATATTTATGGCTGCATGAGACTTTCAAAATCAAGACTTGTAACAGGGGACAAGGATTTTGTTCTGCCATGACCAGGACTCCCAGATCTCCAGGAGTCTACTCATTTCAATCACTACAGAGCCCAAGGGACATTATTTATTAAATATACTTCTCATGGGACAGACATCAAAGACAGAATAGAAGAGGCAAGAAGTAGAAGACCTCAAATGTTATGCCTTTAAGTAATGGAAGTGAGACTCAATCCGCAATTCCTATTGACATGGTGAGAGACAGTCACTTCTCTGAAATTAGTTTGGTCTAAAACTCAGAGTTTTCTTTTTTTCCAATCATCATGAGCTCAATACCATTTGATGACTAGATGGAGGTTTCTTTTACTTCCTGGGGGGTGAGGATAGAGTGTTATTTGATACAAGAATACAGACCACAGAGTCATGAACTACCAGAGATGGAAGACCACTAAGGAATCACTGATATAGCACAAAATTCTACAAAGGAAGAGATTTAGATACAGAGAGAGGAAGTCTCAAGGTAACAAGATGAGTTAGTGGCTGATCCAGGTCTCCTGACTCAGCTCTAATACTATTTCCTTGAGCTTTTAGGTCCATTTAGTCTTTATTTAGTTATTATTCAACAAATATTTTCTTGAGTGTCTCTTACGTAGCCAGCCAGGCCTTGTGCTAGGTCCTAGGGCATATGGGGGGTGGGGGGAGGAGGAGAGGGTCCATAATTTCTCATCTCAATGCACAAAAATGTAAACTACCATTAGCCCTGCCGCACCTGCCACCAGGCATCTTTCCATTCTACTTCATACCCTGGTCCCTAAGAACTGCAGGCTGAAGCTTTGAGCAGCCTTGCAGACTTCAGCAGAGTGAAACATAGTGCTATGAGAGTGATAAGCACAGCTAAAGATGTGGACATGAAGGAACAACTCCCAGGAGTTGTCTCAATACTGGTAATTGACATTTAAGGCATTTTTCAAAGCATGTCATTATCCTTGCACTTAAGGCTGCTGCCGGCAATAGTGTAATGGGAATAATAAGGCCAAAATCCCCCAAGATAAACAAACAGACAGCACCAGCCCAAGATTCAGGTAACCTGCTGCCACTAGACATTTTGGCTCCTCAGCACAAGAACTGGGGCTCTGAGCTCCCACACAACTCTGGACAGATCTCTGACAGCACACACACTTGAAACTTTGCAGGCTGGGGACTGGCAGGTGGCATGGTGGTTAAGGTCCTAGACTCTCATATGGCCAACTGTGGTTTGAGTCTTGGATCTGGTGGCTTGCTTTCTCACTTTCTCTCTCTCTCTGTCTCTGTTTCTCTTTCTCTCGTCAAATATTAAAAATAATAAATAAATAAATAAATAAATAAATAAAATAAACAATTTTAAAAAACAAAATTTGCAACCTGCCTTGATTTTTGAAAGAAGGGGGCATAATGGCTCCTGGAAAATGGATGTATAAGAATATGCATCTGCTGGGTCATCAGGTGGTGTAGTGGTTAAGGCACTAGACTCCCATGTGGCTGACTGCTGTTCGAGTCCCGAACCCAGTGTCTTAAAAATCATGCCAAGCACATGTGCGTGTGTGCCTGAAATTCCAAGAAGACAATGGAAGTGGAGGAGAAGGGATTGCTGCATGGCCATCCCCCTCTTACTGTCTCTCTCTCTGAGGAGTGAACATGCCCTATGGCAAAAATCTTTAAAAAGTAGGGGAGGGGAAGATGTACCTGCCTAGCAAGTTGGAAGCCTGGTTTCTTTCTCTTTCTTTCTTTCTTTCTTTCTTTCTTTCTTTCTTTCTTTCTTTCTTTCTTTCTTTTTTCTTTCTTTCTTTTTTTGTTTTTTTTTTTTTGGAGAGGTTCTTGCTATAGTGCATGTGTGCTCACCAGAAAGAGAGAAACAGAGAGATAGAAAGCGAGAAATCACCCCCTGGGGGGATGGCCACACCACAATCCCTTCTCTTCCATTCTCCTCTTGGGATCTTGGGCACCCACGCATGCACACATGCCCGGTATGAGTTTAAGCCACCAGGTCCAGGACTCAAATCGTGGTCAACTACATGGGAGTTCAGCGACATAGTCCATTATGCTAACTGCTGGTCCCAGGAGCCTGGTTTCAAGGATCAAGTTCAAGGACTTGGAGTCTTCAGAGCTAGCTCTTTGATGGTGGTCCCACCATCAAAGTACTCATCATTCTTAAGACATTGAAAGACTAGTAATTGATCTGGCAGAATAGGGGGATGTAATATGGGTGTTCTATAAAGAGGGGGTGATGAAAACCAAGGTAGAAATGCTCTGCCCTTATTTTCTTATCTGGTCACTTTGCTTGCAAATTACTAGCTCTCTCAGCCTCAGTTTCTTTATCTTAACAACAACAACAACAAAAAGTAAAAGTATTCAACCAGACAAACAGTTCCCAAACCTGTCCTATTATCAGAATCACTCAATGAGATTATTTAAAATTATTAAAAATATTTAATTATTGAAATTATTTAAAATACAGACTTTGGGACCCACCTCAGATATTCTGATTCAGTATGTTTATCACAAGCCCCAGATAAGCAGTATTTTTTTTAGAGAGAGAGAGATTTTTGCTATAGAGCACATGTGCTCATAGGAGAGACATAGAGACAGAAAGTAAGAAATCACCCCCCAGGGAGGATGGCCATGCTGCAATCCCTTCTCCCCCATTCTCTTCTTGGGATTTTGGGCACACACACACATGTGCCTGGCATGAGTTTTAAGCCACTGGGTACAGGACTCAAACTGCAGTCCAGCGACGTAACCACTATGCCATCTGCTGGTCCCAAAAGCTGTACTTTTAACACACTCCCTAAATTATTTTGATAGTCAGCCAGGGTTGGGAACTATTGAACTGGATGATTTCTGAGGTCCTTCAGGCCCTGACCTTCTATGAATCTAAGACAAGTTTGGACCAAGTATTGCATCATGGTTATCAATGTCACTATCCAAAAAGCTTTTGAGCATGCAACTACATTCATATGACTCAAGTCTGGGCATTTCACACAAGGAGCTAGCTGGCATCTCTGAAAACTCATGGATTGAAACTGACCACATATTCAGGCCAAAAGGAGATACTTAAGGTCTTTTGAATAGTAGACAACATTTTATTTAAATAAGTAAGTCAATAACTTAATAATCTTATTTAGGAAGAGACGGGCAAAAGTCTATAGAGGGATAGCAAAGAAAGAGGCATTCAATTACATGTTGGGGCAGAACAGGGTGGAGAGGAATGCATTCTCTGTTGCAGTTAGGTAACTGTCATTCTGTCATCCTCATCTTCACCTGGGCCTTAGGCCAAAATCTGAACTTCTAACAATAAGAAAATAGACAGATACCTTCATCTCTAGCATGACTGGATGCAGAAGACTCAACTCCAAGGCTTCAGAAGAACTGTATCTGCCACAGTATCTTAGAATTCTAAGTTAAGACGTTTTTTCTTCTAGCTCAATTTTCTTCTGCTACAAGTTTACTTCATCAGTATTCTGGTCTTTGTATAAGAGGTAGACAAGCTTAAGTCACCAGTCCCTGGATAATTATGTGGCAGAATCCACTGGAACTCTGGATGCTACCTGCCTGCTTATCCAAAGGTGTCACTGGGCTGGCAAGAGAAGAGCCAATCCCCTCTGCCAGTTTTTCTCATTAAAGAGAGTAAGGTTGGCTTAAGTTGGCTCTGGAAACTGGGAATGGGGAGTCCAGGCTGTCCAGGGAAGGACAGCACAAATGGGAGGGAAATTTAGCTGTCCAACTGCACCTGGAGTAGATGAGGCAGCCCGTGCTTTGGGAATTCTGAACTTGGCCAGAGGATGGGTGAGAGTGTGGCTCTATTCTGAAATTTAGAAACCTGAGTGCTCCCAGGGGAAAGAGAAGAGGGAAAAAAAAGCTTGGCTGCCACAACTAAAATCAGAGTCTATAGACAAGGCAAGGAAACAGGAGAGTCATTTGCCAGCTGTCCATGAGCAAAGCGAAGCTTGGGGGCTTCCTGTGGGTTTTCTTAAACAGAGAGGCACAGTTAGCAGTCAAAGGCAAAGCCCAAAACTGACCTTGGTTGCTAAAAACATTTGCAAAACAAATCCAAACCCATCACACCTTTAATGTAGCCTTGCAAATAAGGCCTGAAAAGTCAGTAGTAGATCCTGGCTTTGTCTATTATCCCAAGAGTGAGAGGCATGAACTACTTGGGTCTTCTTACTCACATGCATTAATCTCTCCCCAACACACCCATATTCTCCCACTTTGGGTACCATTTCATTTCAATACACATCAGGCAAGCACTTACTATATTCAGTGCATCATGTTAGATACTGGATTCACCATCTCTCCTTATAAAGCATTATACTTGATTGTTAGCTATTATTGTTATTTGTCATGAGATCTACCTTGATTTGAATATGATGTGAACATTATGTGTATGCATGTATTCACACATACAGACAGGGGACTTAGTTCTCTTAGCTTCCCTTGACCCTCTCCCACCACAGCACCCAGCAAAATGTGCTATATATAGTAAAATAAAATGAATCTTCTTGCAGGAACCCAAGTCAAATAGAGAAAGAGACAGAAAATTAGCATATAGAGAGTATCTTTTTTGGCACACTGCCTAATTTTTATTAGGCTTGATGCCTGGTTTTATTTGATTCCTGGAGACTTATGGTTATCTTAACAGCAAATCTAGATTCCTCACCTCTTATATGCTTTCAGGTAAAATCCTTATCCATGTGCACATGCACATTCACACACACGCGTATGCACACACACACACACAAACTTACAACCTGCCACGTATTACCTATGTGCCCTTTACTTCTCATTTTCAGTTTCTTCACCTGCAACAATAGGTTAATAATAACATTCTGAGACAAGCTGCATCTTCCCAAATAAATCTCTTCTACTGGTTAGCACTGACTCAAGGTTATCACTGTGGTGAGATGAGGTGAGATGAGGTCTTTCTGAGCAGAAAGGCCCAGCTAAGTTTGTCCCTGTGAGAAGAAAGAGGACCCTGTGGGAATCCCACAATTCTCTGCAAAAGACATAGAGATTGTAGAAGCAAATGGTCACCTAGTCTTGAGAGCAAACAGAGGAGGGGGACAGGACATAGGCCAGGCTGGGTAAATTTGAATTGTGTGTATGGAAGGCCAGTCAGGGAGCAGTACTTAGGACTCACCAAGTATTTCTAGTTCACTCTCTCATTTGATCCTCAAAACAAGCAATAGAAATCTCTTAGATATTTTTGCACACATTCTTTTCATTTAAACCCTGTATTAAACATTTTTTAAAAGACTGATTTTCACAAATGAGGAAATTGAAATTTAGGGTGGTGAAGCACCTTGCCTAAAGTCACACAGGAAGATAGTTGTGATGCCTGTAGATAGTGATAGAACCCATGTTTTCTGATTCCTTGTGGCATGCTCCTTCCCCCATACCAAATAACAAGGATAGAGGAGTCAGGGGCAGGATATAGTACAGGGACAGCAAAGATTGAAGAGATAGGCAGTATAGAGGGGGAAAAGAGAGAACACAAGAATGAGAGAAGGTGAAGGGGAGAGGGGGTTTGATATCTGCACTGTAGCCACTACTCCCAAGTAATCTTCAAAGTACTACTCAGGGCTCTCCCAGGGAAACCCCTCCCCCAATGTTGCCTCCACAAGCAACTTGCCTCATCCTAGACCTGGCCACTGAGCACATCTGGGTAGTGTTCTGCTGAGACCAGAGCAGTACCACTACTTCCCTTGCCCTTGCCTCCAAACACATGTATGCACACATACACATACACACCCCTGGTAATAGACCCTAACCAATATCAATATGAGCCAAACTGCATCCTTCTTCTGCTCAAGATCCAAATGGTTATGGAAAATCTATCAGTAGCTTCCAAGAGGAAAAAGTCTGATGGGGTGGGCAGGGAAGGAAATATTCATCTCGGTCCACCAAGGAGGCCTGGGGACAATGCAGAATCAAGGTTGACTTCAGTCTGCAACTCTTCCTGGCTATATCAGTCACCCAGAGAAGCATACACAGAGATATGGGCACAACCACACATGGAATGGAGGCAACTTCCCTAGACCCCTTTTGCAGAATTTTATCATTTACCAACTTAAGGAGATGCTTCCTTTTTTTCATGGAGGGAAAGAGTTACAGAACCCAGGTCTAGAGATCAGAGCAGCTTCTGATTGTTATAGAACAATTCACCTGAAACCTGGAGCCAGGAATGAGGAGCTGACTCAGAGCCCCAGGGCAACTTAGACTGATCTAACTGGGGGCTACTCACCCACTCTTCCTCTGTGGTATACATGGAGAGACCCTAGTGGGGGAGGGGAGAACGACAGGGGACCATAGCCAAGTGACCCAAGACTGCTTGAGTTCATGGGGACGGTTTACCATAGAGGTACTAACCGCTAGACTGTCTAAGTTAGAAGAAGCTTTAGGAGTCATCTAGTACAGAATTTCATGTCCACAGAAGAGTAGAGACAATCCTAGGTTTGGTAATCAACAGGCCTATATTTGAATCCTGCCTCTATTGCAAGTATGAGCACCTGACCTTGAATAAGTTATCTAACATGTCTGTTCCTTAATATCTTTATGTATAAAAAAGGAGTATTCCCCTCATAGAACTATTTTGAGGATTAAGTGAGATAATCCATTAAAAATGTAGCATAGTGCCTGGCATGCAGTAGCCTCTCAATAATTTCTTTTACTCAAGCAGAGTTGTGGCTGAATTTCACTCCTCCTTACTGTTGGATTGTCAGAAAAGTCATGACATATTTTTTCTATGTTTTTTAAAGGTCATTTATTTATATAAAGAACAAAGATCAATCAATGATATATTGCCCATTTTGTTTGAGAACCTTTTGCCATCTTTCAGTGAGCTTTACAATTCCTCATTCATAGAAGGACCTGTCTTTACTGGCAAAAAACTAAACAAGGTGATTTATAGCCTCATCTGAATTGAACGTTATACTACACAAAGAGTTTCAAAGAGAGTGAAACAAGTGGACAGCACAATGTCAGGTGAGTAAGATGAATGTGGCAACACATCCCATCCAAGCTCCAATAATTTTTGAAGAGTGATCAAACCTGTGTGTGGTCTTGCGTTGTTGTGATGGAACACAACGTCTTTACAATTAACAAGCTCTGGACATTTCTGGATGATGGTTTTATTCAAACTGTCCAATTGCCAACAGTACACATTTGAATTGATTGTTTGGTTCCTTTGTTGGAGCTTGAAAAACATGACACCTTTAAAATCCCACTACACTGAGAGCATAACCTTCCTCTGATCAATGTTTGCTTTCCATGTCATTTGAGGTGAATCATCATGTCGGGACCAAGACCATTTGGGCACCACATTGTTGTAAACAATCCACTTCTCATCACCAGTTATCAGTCACTTCAAAAAAGGATTGTTTTCCTCATGTTTAATGAGCATATCACAAATACTCATACGTGTCATCAAATTAACTTCTTTGAATTCATGACAAACTCAAATATCGAGCTTTCTTACATATTCTAGTTTCTTCAGGTGATTGTGAATGCTTGAATGATCAATGTTCAATGTTTCTGCAATCTGTCAAGTCATCTAACATGGGTTTGACTCAATCAATGCCTTTATTTTGTTGTCATCAACCTCAGTAGGCCTCCCTGACCAAGGAGTGTTGTTGAGATCAAAATCACCAGCATGTAATTTAGAGAATGATTGTTGGCACTGACATTCTTGTAGAGCATTGTCACTGTAAACTTTAGGCAACATGTCACAAGCTTGACATGTACTATTCCCTTTATGGAAGTAAAACAGGAAATTATGGCAAAAATGCACAGTTCGGTCTTCCATCTTCAACTTGTAAAATTTCCAAAACTCAACCAAATTTTAATTTTGGGGGGGAATGAAGCTAGAACTGACAGCTGTCAAATGACATAGTGATAACATAGATGCAAATGACCCTGATACTTCCAAAAATGAACTGGCACCATCTGTTACAAAAATGCTTCATGACTTTTCTGACAACCCAATAGCTGTTTAACTTTGAGCATGCTGTTTTACCTCTTGGAGTGTTCCAATGGGACAAGGTTTTTGTTAGGATTCAATGAAATAATTAATACACGTAAAAGTCTAGCATGAGGCAGGCATACGGTAAATGCTCAATAAATATTGGCTGAATCTAAATTGGCACATCACAAAGTCATGAGACCTGGATTATTTTCTCAGAGCTGTGCTGCCTCATGCTTCATATAACTTGTCAGACAAATGGATACATCCTAAACAGAGACTCAAGCAAGCTAAATTTGTTCAGATGAAGACTGAACCATGGTTTGGGGTTTTGACTTGATTAGCACTGGGCTATTCTAACTTGTGGGACTGAATCCTCAGTCACAGATAAAACACACCAAGGTTAATTCTGTAGCCACCTATCCTTTACCTGAAGGCACAAATTCCCATTCCAATAGTCAACACTCCTATTCTAACAAGCCTAGAAACTCTCTAGCCATTTCCCTTGCCCCAGAGTTCAAAATGATGAGGACAGAAGCAGGAAGGTTAGAGATTAGGGGAGAAACATTCTTGTCTATTATGTATTAGTCTGGAGACACATTCAGTTTATAACTGGCCTGCATCCTGTGAAGATCCTCTAGTGGATCTTTAATGAAGATCAAGGTTTGTCTCTAAGGCAAACCACATCTGTAGGTTAGTGGAGGAGAGGATAGAGGGAGAGAGTGAGCTTTACAAATGATATTCAAAGCCTTGCAAAGTTTCCATTGCTTGACAGGGTCCTCCAGGGTGATAGGCCTGGAGAAACATTCTTGTCTATTATGTATTAGTCTGGAGACGCATTCAGTTTATAACTGGCCTGCATCCTGTGAAGATCCTCTAGTGGATCTTTAATGAAGATCAAGGTTTGTCTCTAAGGCAAATCACATCTGTAGGTTAGTGGAGGAGAGGATAGAGGGAGAGAGTGAGCTTTACAAATGATATTCAAAGCCTTGCAAAGTTTCCATTGCTTGACAGGGTCCTCCAGGGTGATAGGCCTGGGAGGACTATTTGTTATACCTTCCCCTTGTACTCAAGTCTAGGCTTTACAGGCACCTCAAGCTTACTCCTGCCCTCACCAAACACCCACTGTATTCAGAAACCATAAAGAAATAGCTGGGCTTCCCTTTTGGCTCTCTGAGTAGCACCACGGCAGTTGACAAGAATAAGTGCCTTATGAAAGGCGGCAAAAAGAGAGCCAAGAAGAAAGTGGTTGATCCATTTTCTAAAAAAGATTGGTATGACGTGAAAGCGCCTGCTATGTTCAACATAAGAAATATTGGGAAAACAGTAGTTACCAGGACTCAAGGAACCAAAATTGCATCTGACACCATTAAGGGCCATGTGTTTGAAGTGAGCCTTGCAGATCTGCAGAATGACAAAGTCACATTTAGGAAATTCAAGCTAATTAGTGAGGATGTTCAGGGCAAAAACTGCCTGACTAACTTCCATGGCATGGATCTAACCTGTGACCAAATGTGTTCCATGGTCCAAAAATGGCAGACCATGATTGAAGTTCATGTCGATGCCAAGACTACCGATAGTTATTTGCTTCGTCTCTTCTGTATTGGGTTTACTAAAAAATGCAACAATCAGATACGGAAGACCTCTTATGCCCAGCATCAGCAGGTCCACCAAATCTGGAAGAAGATGATAGAAATCATGACCCTGGAGGTGCAGACAAATGACTTGAAAGAAGTGAACAATAAACTGATTCCAAACAGCATTGGAAAAGACATAGAAAAGGCTTGCCAATCCATTTATCCTCTCCATGATGTCTTCACCAGAAAAGTAAAAATGCTGAAAAAACGTAAGTTCAATTTGGGAAAACTCATGGAACATCATGGTGAAGGTAGTAGCTCTGGAAAAGCTACTGGGGATAAGACGGGCACCAAGGTTGGGCAAGCTGATGGATACAAACCACCAGTCCAAGAATCTGTTTAAAGTTCAGACTTTTAATAATGACAAATAAAAAGTCCTATTTGTGACCCCCCCCCAAAGAAAGAAATAGATGGGCTTTTACTGCAATGCATGGTTTGGCAGCTGATTCTCTGTCAGGTTTATTGTGCCTGTTAATCTACCCCCAAACCCCTGCCACAAATAGTAAAGGTATGCAGGTCTTATTACACATGCCTCAGTTTCCTCACATGTAAAATGAAGTGGTGATCTATGTGATTGTTCTCTGGAAGTTGAAGAGTCTACAACTCAATGAACCAGTGGTCAGGCCTGACTCTACCCTATACATCACATATATGCATGTGTGCAAGTGTGTACGTGTTCACACACACGCATTCTCTCTCTCTTCTCAAGTTGACCAGGAAGGAAACACACTGGTAAGGAACTTCAGTATATATTTATGAACAGCAACAAGAAAAGGAATTCATATTTAGAGTAAAGAATATCCACTCCCAAAGCTGAAAAGGCTGAATCTCTCTGCTCTGCATGCCACTGCTCAACCCCAACACATACAGACACACAAATTTTTTTTTCAAGGAGCACTTAGTTTGCCCTTTCCTGGAAGACTGGAAGCAATATGTCAAATATACATCTTGGTTTTCCTGGAATAACCCTAGTTCATGCCTGTTGTCTCAACAAAATATTACTAGTGCCCCCTTTTACTCTAAAAAATGTCCCACTTTGGATGATAAATTATATGATAACCATACCTCAACCCCTCCTCACCCTGGATGATGGTTGGGCCATCTGGAATGGGGCTCATAATACCAGGCCCAGGCCTGGTCTCATCCTACTCTCTGGCCATGTTTAACTCTTCAACAACTCTATGACAAGAATTCTTTTTTTTTTTAGTGTTCCAGCCTTACAAACAGAAAAACAAACAACAACAACAACAACAAAATGTACTAGCCCACATCCTAGTGATTGAGGGGGATTAGGGCAACTGCCATTTGATTTGAAAAGTTATCCAAACACCAAAATTCTAATTGGCCTCAAATCATTAGGCTCTGATGGCCCCAGGCTCTCTCTGAAGAAAATACTCCCATGATCCCACTCCCCAAAATCCTAGGCTCAGAGATTGTTGGAATAAAAAGGACTAGCAAGGAAAGGGGAAAGAAGGGAAGGGAAGGAAAGGAGGAGAGTAGAGAGGAAGGAGGGAGAGATTTAACTTCGTTAATGCTATGTGAGAAATTTTTATTAGGCCTGTTGCCTAATTTCTTTTAGCTTCAGGGCATGTGGGCCAGTTACTATTTTCATGGCTGGATTAACTGCGTTTTCAAAAAATCTGAAAATGCTGTCAGCTCTTTGGAAACATGGCTATAAATATATTGTGCAGAATAGAATTGTAGTGCTATCCACAGAGCAACTGGACAAGGATCTATGTTCTCTAGATATGTGAATACCACATACTGCAGCTTGAATTTTGGCAGCAGCTGTGCTAATCTGTAAACAAAATGGAGGCAGGGAAGAGGTCCCAGCAAGGGAAAAGGGGGAAATTTATCAGTATGAAGTGGGAGAATTTACAAACAGGTCTTTTCACAGACCCATAGAAAATTGGATAGTTTGGGAGGGGCTGACAGGTATCATATGGTCACTTGTACAGCTATGAAACTGTATATATACATATGCATGCACATACATATGTGTATATATCTGCCTGTGTGTAGCTATGTGGTGAAAGAAAGAGAAAGAGGATATTGATGTGGATAAATGTATATGTGTGTGGCTATGGGTGTCTCCTTTTAATTGCCAATGTGATCATTCAGGTTTACTGTCAAATATATATGTATAGTTTTGTACATAAAAGTGGTTACTGGGGCCAGCAGATGGCATGGAGGTTAAGGCAGCTGAAACTCACATGACCAACTGTGTAGTTTGAGTCCTAGACCTGGTGAGTTGAAAAACATGCCAGGCACGTGTGCATGCATGCCCCAAACCCCAAGAGGTGACAGGAGAATGGGACTGCAACATGGCCATGTCCCCATGGGATGATTTCTCACTCCCCTTGCCCTCTGGCAAGCACATGCACCCTATAGCAAGAACTAAAAGAAAAAGGGGGGAAGATAGTTATACATGTGTGTGTGTCATGAGTGATGTCTCAATCCAGCTATCTGAGGTGACTTCAAAAGTGTGCAGAAAAATTTAATTAAAGTAAGAGCTTATTTTGGTGCAAAAAAATTTGAAATTTGGAAGTCCAGTTCATCAGAGCAGCCTCCGCAGCTCTGAGAAGTAATATGTTAAGAATACCTATAAGAAGGGCCTTAGTAGGTCTTTCTAAGTCTCCTAAAGGATGTATTTGAACAACTGCCACAGCAGCAAGAAACTTGACTCAAGTATTTCTATATATATATATTTTTTTTGAGAGTTTTTTGCTATCGGGTGCGTGCGCTCGCCAGAAAGACAGAGAGACACAGAGAGACAGAAAGCGAGAAATCACCCCCCAGGGGGGATGGTCATGCCACAATCCCTTCTCTCTCCTCTCGGGATCTTGGGCACACACACACGCGCCCTGCGTGAGTTTAAGCCACCGGGTCCAGGACTCAAACCATGGTCGACTACGTGGGAGTCCAGCAACATAGCCATTACACTAACTGCTGGTCCCTTAAGTATTTCTTGATAGTCGATATTTCATGGATCAACCGGAAACTACTGTCCTGCAAGCTTGTGAGAAAGTTAGCATGCAGACCCCTTGGTTCTGCTTTTGTGAAAGATTGTTGCTAGAAACTGCAGGATGTGTCTTGTCGAAATTGAGAAAGCTCCTAATACTGTTGCTGTTCATACCATGCCAGTAATGAAGGGTTGTAATATTCTGACAAACTCAGTAAAATCTAAAAATGCCAGAGAAGGTGTGATAGAGTTCTTACTAGCAAATCACCTACTGGACTGTTCTATTTGTGACCAGGGAGGTGAATGTGATCTGTAGGACAAGTCCACAATGTTTGGAAGTGATAGAAGGCAATTTCTGGAGGGGAAATGAGCTGTGGAAGACAAGAATATTGGTCTATTGGTAAAGACTATCATGACTAGATATATACAGTACACTCGCTGCATTAGGTTTGCAAGTGAGATTGCCAAAGTAGATGATTTGGGAACAGGAGGCAGAAGAAATAATATGCACATTGGCCCTTAAGATCGTCATGTCTGAACTGTCTGGGAACATCATTGACATCTACCTTGTGGGTGCCCTAACATCTAAGCCCTATACCTTATTACCTGGCCTTAGGAAACAAGAAAGACAGGATCTACTGAAGTAATAGATGCAATTGGAAGTAATATTGTGGTTAGCACAAGAACTGGAGAGGTGATGAGGATTTTGCCATGGATTTATAAAGACATCAAGAGTGGATTTCTGATAAAACCAGATTTGCCTATGATGAGCTAAAATATCTAAGACTTACAGAGCCGATGGTCAGAAATGAAAAGGGACTTTTAACCTACACCTCCTGAAAGGATGCACTCTCTCATGTAATTGAGATGTTGCAGAGTTTTCAAAGCAAGGATGGGACAGCAGTTGCAGGTGGCTTGGAAGATGCTGAAGCCTTAGTAGCTCTCAAAGATTTGCTTAATAGAGTGGACTCTGACACGTTATGCACTGAGGAGGTCTTCCCTACTGCAGAAGCTGGCACAGATTTGTGTTCCAATTATCTTCTTACTACTACAATTGCTGGTATGGAAGAGGCAGATGCCCTTCTGGTTGGCACAAATCCATGTTTTAAGACACTGCTACTTAATGCTAGAATCCAAAATAGCTGGCTTCATAATGACTTAAAAACGGCTCTTAATGGCAGCCCAGTGGACCTCACTTACAGATATGACCACCTGGGAGACTCTCCCCAAATTCTTCAATACAGTGCTTCAGGTAGCCATTCATTCAGCCAGGTCCTAAAGGAAGCTTAAAAAAACAGTGGTGGTCGGGACCAGCAGTTAGCGTAATGGCTATGTTGCTGGACTCCCACGTAGTCGACCGCGGTTCGAGTCCCGGACCCGGTGGCTTAAACTCACGCCGGGCGCGTGTGCGTGCGTACCCAAGATCCCAAGAGGAGAATGGAGGAGAAGGGATTGCGGCGTGGCCATCCCCCCTGGGGGGTGATTTCCTGCTTTCTGTCTCTCTGTCTCTCTCTGTCTGTCTGGCGAGCGCACGCGCCCTATAGCAAAAACCTCTCCAAAAAAAGAAAAAAAAAAAACAGTGGTGGTTTTAGGGAGTTCTGCACTCCAAAGAAACGATGGGACAGCAATTCTTGCAGCTGTTTCAACATTGCACAGAAGATTTGAATGACTAGTGGTGTTACTGGTGATTGGAAAGTTATGAATATTCTACATAGGATTGCAAGTCGAGTAGCTGCTTTGAACCTTGGCTATAAACCTGGGGTGGAAGCAATTAGGAAAAACCCTCCTAAAGTGCTGTTTTGCCTGGGAGCAGATGGAGGTTGTATCATATGACAGGATTTGCCAAAGGATTGTTTCATTATTTACTAAGGCCATTATGGTGATGTTGGAGCTCCCATTGCTGATGTTATTCTCCCAGGAGATCCTTACAAAGAACTCTGCTACTTATGTCAACATTGAGGGCTGAGCTCAGCAGACTAAAGTGGCAGTGACACCTCCTGGTTTGGCAAGAAAAGACTGAGAAGACTGGAAAATTATAAGAGCCCTCTCTGAGATTGCAGGTATAATTCTTATATATGACACTCTGGATCAAGTGAGGAATAGATTGGAGGAAGTCTCTCCTAATCTTGTTCAATTCAATGATATCAAAGGAGCTAATTACTTCCAGTGAGTAAATCAACTCTCCAAGCTAGTGAAGCAGCAACTTCTTGCTGACACGCTAGTTTCACCTTAGCTAACTGTAATAGACTTCTACATGACAGATTCAATCAATAGAGCCTCACGGACAGTGACCAAATGTGTCAAAGCTGATATAGAGGGTGCCCATGCAGTGGAGGAATCATCCATATGCTGAGACATCTACTAAGAAGCCAGTTTTGCTACAAACAGTTCATGGACAGTTACATTGAATAATCCCTAAGGGTTTATCTCTTTAAAAAAATTTATTTGAATGATGTAATATTTAAAGTTATACTATACTTATTTGAAAATGACACTGCAGCTATCAAAGAACTTTGCAGTTTCAAAAACATTTATATATTGTGTATGAATGTTAAATAGTTTAGTAAGACTGTATACAGATGTTCTATTCATATAAAAGCATTGATAATCTCTGATGAATACAAAGAAAATCCTTAAAATATGAAAAAAATCTGAAATTCATGAACTTTTTTTCTTTTTTTTTAGAATTAATTTATTTAAGACAGCTTCATGGCTCCTGCAAACTAGCCATTTTAGGGAAAGAGAATTGAAGATCTCCCACTGATAATTGGGCCTCCAGCACACAAAACTCACGTGGAGAGTCAAAGGGAACAGGCCTTCTTAAGGAGACACACAGCTTCATGGCTCCTGCAAACTAGCCATTTTGGGGAAACAGAACTAAAGATCTCCCACCGATAATTTGGCCTCCAGCACACAAAACTCACATGGTAGGAAGACCCCCTTCAGGCCTCCTGTCTCTGTACCTGTCTTTGTCTCTCTCGACCTCTGTCTCCGTCTCTGTCTTCTCTCTTTTTTTTAAATTTTTTTAATTTTCGCTTGTGCACCACGCGGTTTTCTAATTTTTGGGTTTTACTGAAATTTTTGTAAATATTAATTTTTTTAGCTTTATTGAAAAGTTTTTCTCTTAGTTTTTTCTTCTCTTTTTCTGTTTCTTGTTTGTTTTTACTGTTGTTTCTCTCTTTCTGTTTCCTTTTCTGCACACTCCTCGATGCTCAGATTGAACTTCCAAGTTTGGGAAGAAACCGACCATCAACTAGATGACTAGAAATCGCTGCAGGACCACAAGAAATATGGGAAAGCAGGAAAATACCTCTCCTCCAAGGGAAAAGGATAACTCATCTTCATCCACACACAGCTCATTGGAAATCATGGAAATGTCTGATAAAGAATTCAGAACATTCATAATGGCAAAGTTAACAGAGATGGAAGAGAAGAGAGACAATTAACTGCTGAAGAGGAAAGAGAAAAAAGTTGTCGAGTTCCAGGAGGTGAGGAAATTCATGCAAGATCTAAAAGAGGAATTTCACACTTTACAAAAGAATCAAATGGAACTGTTAGAGATGAAGGCTCTAATACAGGGAGTCAAAATCTCCCTTGAAAGTATTAAAAGCAGACTAGATCATACAGAAAATAGAATCTCAGACATAGAAGAGAAAATTGCTATTCTAGAAAAAATCCACCTCAAAGACTGAGAAAATGGCCCAAAAATTTGAGACTAATATACGAGATATACTAGATACCATCAAACGTCCAAACATCTGGATAATAGGCATCCCAGAAGGCGAAGAGACTCATAAGGGCATTGATAATCTATTCCATGAGATCCTGCAAGAAAACTTTCCTAACCTAGAGAGGCACTCAAAGATTCAGTCCCAAGAAATACAGAGGACCCCAAATAGAATCAACCCAAGAAGATCTTCCCCAAGACACATTATAGCCAGATTGACCAAAATCTCAGACAAAGACAAGATACTAAGATTGGCAAGAGAATAATGGCAAGTTACCTACAAAGGGTATCCCATCAGACTAACAGCAGACCTCTCATCGGAAACAATGCGAGCAAGAAAAGAATGGGAAAATATATTCAAAGTGTTAAGGGAAAAGCAATTTCAACCAAGAATACTGTACCCAGCAAGATTATCGTTCATTTGGGAAGAAAAGACATGAACATTCCCAGATAAACAAAACCTGAAAGAATTTACCAGCACCAGACCAGAACTCCAAGAAGTTCTTAAGGGAGTGCTATGTCAGTAAAATTAAATGCAGACACACAGAAATAAGAGTTCAAAAACTAAGAAAATGAGCAACTTAATTGTAGGGGACAATGTCTGGAGATGAATATTATATCCCAGAACTCAATCTGGAAGATCGAACCACAACAGAAGAAAGATTAAGTACATGAGATTGAACTGATGAAACAACATTCTGTGACTTGACTAAAATATTGCTGCTTTTCTTCTAAGCTTTGTTGTCCGGTTTTAAAGGATTTTTGTCCTGTCTTAAGCTGTCGATAGGTTCATGTACCTACTATTTGAACAGAATATTAACCTGTTTCTAGGCTTTAAGTTTCAAGGAAATATCGTCATCAGGTCAAAACTGCTTTTCTTGAAATTACCAGCAGAACTTGCTATTGAAAGTAGTTAGATTACTTATGATAATTTGTGATCAACAAAATGTTGGGGGAAAAGGAATTGAAGGCAACTGTATATAGCAGAGACAGTGTAACAAGAGAGTGGGAAAAGGCAGAGGGTCAAACATGGGGTAAAAAAACATATATATACATATGCATATATATGAGAGTAGAAATGGAATATTATTGATGATAACATGCACGATTAAGCCACTATACAGATTATTCTAGATGGGAAACCACTTTTAGTATGTTGTGATGATGCTCAGGGAATGAATGTTAAGTAATTAAAAAAAAAAGTTTCAGGGGAAAAAAAAAAAACAGTAAAAACTGTTCTTATCAAAATTTTAAAAAATGCATATTTTATGACTGTAGTAAGCCCCAGCTAGGTACTACTTTATAGTATGTTCATTCTACTCACTGAGGTTTATACCTAAAGTCAGACTTGGGTTCATGTACAGGTATATATCAGCTGTGCTTGCTATTGGAAATATTTAGACTAATTAAGTTCATTAGCAAATCAATTAAATGGGGAGAAAGGCATAGAAAGCAACCATGGATACCAGAGACAATGTGGGAGGAGGATGGGACATGGCAGAGTGTGAGAGATAGAGAATCAAGGATGGCAAAAAAAAAAAGTATACAAGACAGAAGAAATGGAAAAATTATTTGCTGATAACATGTATGTTGATGTGCTTGATTGAGCCAATATACAGTGTATTTTGGATGGAAAATTCACTTGTATGCTGTAATGATGTATAATGAATTAATGTAAAAAATAAATTTAAAGAAAAAAAAAACTTTGGCACGAAAATGTCTACTGTGAAAAAATATGCAGATTTCAAATTTTATGCAGAAATAAACTCATACTTTAATTCCAAAAAAAAGAATTAATTTATTTAACTTTATTTTATTTTAATTTGTCCAGATAGGGACAGAGAGAGAGAGAGAGATATGAAAAGTGAGAAAGCAAGCTGCCAGGTCCAGGACCCCAAACCGTGGTCAGCCATTTGGGAATCCAGCACTCCTCACCACCACACCACCTGCCAATCCCCATGCATATTTTTCATAGTATGCAGTTTCCGTGAACTTTTTGAAGATTCCCTCCCCCCCCATATGTGCATGAGCACATGTGCAAGATTATAGATAAACTTATGTATGTGGTGACTGGGATGATAATTCATTCATATGGAAGACTCAAAATAGTCTTCAAAGGATTGTCACATCCAACTTTTCATTTGAACCTCATCACAAGACCGAGGGAGGAAGACCCTCCCACTGTCCCTTTTTTACAAGTAGGAAAAGTGAGGCTCAGACTTAGCCAGGATAACAGATCAGGTAAAAGGCAAAACAAGGATTCTAACACTGGTCTATCTGATTTCACATTTATGCCTTATCCTATACCACACAGCATGTGGAGATGTGAGGCAAAGGGGAGTTGAACTTTGGAATCTTCTCTATGACCTTTCATTCTAAGGTCCTCTTTTCCACTAGTACTAAAACCAATTCCTATAAAGGAAGAGGGCCTCAAGGCCAGTGCTATTCTTTCTTGAGCCAAGGCCTGGACAGTATCCTCCAGGTTGCTGCTTCTGCTTGGAGATACTAGCCAGATCCTCTTGGAGGACATAGACAAGACCATAACCTCCTTGAGCAAGTATTTATTTGAGCCCATGGGGGATTTCCGAGGGTTAAGAGTTGGAACAATAGGTTTGTTTTCACTCTATTCTGTCCTCTGGCTGTCTGTGATCTATCTTTCTCTTCCAAAAAGCCTCAGGCCTACAACATCTGGTCTGACCGGTTCCATCTAAGCCTTCCATATTTGAGATATACTGTAAGGAGGGCAGGTCTGGCTAGGCCTAAATGCAAGTGGTGCCATCCCTAAGCAAGAGCAAATGAATCCATCTAGGATCTTGCTGACCTACCTTACCCAAGCCATCATCTCTCTCCAGCTACTTGGCCAGTGAACCTAGGGAAAACTTGCTTTTGGTTATTCTTTCCATAAGCAAAATGTAGGTCAAGGCAAAAATAAATGGGCTCTTAGAACATACAACTGGGGCCACCAGATGGCGTGGTGGTTAAGGATGCTGGACTCCCACATGACTGACTGTGGTTCAAGTCCCAGATTAGTGGGTTGCTTTCTCACTTTCTCCCTCTCTTTCTCTCTCTCTGTTCCTCTCTGGTCAAATTAAAATAAGTACATAAATAAATTTAAATAAAATAATTCTTAAAAAAAAAAAAAACACAACTGACATGCTGTTCACTTTTGGATGGTTACAACCTACCTGACCAAGCTACATAGAGTAATGAAGATACTGACAGTGACTTCAGAGTTTCCAAGATCACTGATTCCAAGATCACTAATATGAGGTCCTTGAAAGAGTCAGAGCTCAAGTTAGTGGCTTGGTCTGCTAGTCATCTGGAGGTAGAAAATTCTCATTGTTTTCCCTTTCTATCATGACTATGCTCAGTCATCCCAGCTTGTCACCAAAGCTTTAACTTGGTAATATATTTTTTTCTTTATTTGGAGAGGTTTTTGCTATAGGGCACGTGCGTTCACCAGAAAGACAGAGAGAGACAGGGAGACAGAAAGCGAGAAATCACCCCCCAGGGGGAAGGCCACACTGAAATCCCTTCTCCTCCATTCTCCTCTTGGGATCTTGGGCACGCACGCACATGCGCCTGACGTGAGTTTAAGCCACCAGGTCCGGGACACGAACCGCGGTCGACTACATGGGAGTCCAGCGACATAGCCATTACGCTAACTGCTGGTCCCTAACTTGGTAATATTTAGAGGTTCCTGCAGGAGACCTTATTGGGATTCCAGGCAATTGCCCTACCTTCCCTCCATCCCCAGAAGATAAAGGACAGGATGGAAGGTCCCAAGCAGCAAAGAGTTCATAGGACTTGGAAGGGTAAGCTCTTAGGAGCTGGGATGCAGAGTACCCTGTTGTGGATAGAGCTTTCTGGGTATAAAACTGTTGTTTATAGAAGTATAGACCACTTACAGTCATTGATTCTCTCTAGAACTTAGGAGGAGCTCCTAGATTGTCATGGACAGTATAGGATTACCCAATAGGTAGACTAAGCATGAGCTTAAGGCACCAGTGATGTAGGCCCACCCAAAAAATGAGAGAAATAAAGATATAATGATTTGCTTCAGAATTTGGCAGTCCAAAAAATTGCTTAGGGCCTGTAAAGGTCTTAATCTTGTCCTAGGCATGACCAACATCAGAGCAGCATAAATGGTGTCTTGGTAAGGCACTCCTACCCCCCCCCCCCCCCCGAATCCCTGATTGGGAAACATTGAACTCCTCTGGGCTCACCTAAAATTGAGCTTACTCTGAGGTCCAGACATACAGATTCCTGGGCCTACTAGAAACAGCAAACACTTAAAATATAGCACCTGCCACATGCCAGACAATGTTCTAAGCTAGCCAGAGAAAGACATATAGATAAAGAAATCAACTCATGTAACAACTCTATGTGGTAAGTACTCTTGTTATCCTTATGTTACAAACAAGGAACTAGAGGCACAGAGAAATTAAATACCTTGCCCAAGGATATACAGCTAGTGAATAGTGGAGCCAAGATTTACCCAGATTATTCAATTCCAGGGATTATTCAGTTCCAGGTTCAGTGCTCACTCAAGTGGGCTCCATAAGAATAACTCTGTCAATTGTACCATTCATAAAACACAAATTCCTTTTTAAAAATAAAACAAAGTTGGGCAGGTCCCATGGTCTAGTGGTTAAAGGAGCCAGATCCCCCATGGCCAACTGTGCAGTTTGAATCTTGGACCTTGTGGCTTGAAAACATGCTGAGCTGTCCCCACTTAATATATACTGAGTGTCTGCACTCTATGACAGAAACTGATTGACTAAAGGATATAGAAACACAGTAAATGGATGTGAATACCAGATATAGTGTGTGTGAAAGAAGAGTCTGAGAAAGGACATTTAGAAGAAAAACAGAGAGGCAAAGCATTAATGGGGCAAAGAAATGTGGTATTATCTGTTGAAGATAATTTTATAGTTTTATCAACTGGGCTAGGGAGAAATGTACACATGTTAGAATACTCACTTTGTAAGCTAAATAATGTGATTAAATATATAAAAGAAAATGAAATTTTAAAAATACTTAAAATTAAAAAAAAAACATGCTGGGCTTGTGTATGTCCTTGTCCCAAATCCTAACAGGATAGAAAAATGGAGAAGGCTTTATATGGCATGACCATGACTCATGGTGGGGTGCTCTTACCCTCTTTCCCTCTCTCTCTCTCTATCTCCCTATCACTCTCTTTGGTGAATGCATGCACTCTCTGGTAAATGAAAATAAATAAAATAAAATAAAATAAAATAAAATAAAATAAAATAAAATAAAATAAAATAATAAAATAAAACAAAACCAAGTCTTAGAAAAGTGATTTTAAATTGGAGATTATTCAGAAGAGATTTCCAGTGATATTGCCTCAGCATATCACAATCTGTCCCTCCAAGTCCCCACTTCACATGGAGATACTTGTTCACTTGCTCACACACCCTTTCTCTTTGCTTCTCGTAGATATAATTCCCCAGAGAGATAGGATGGAGACCATGGGATAGTTATCCTTTCCAAAATTCATCTTTCCTCAAATCTGGGAGAATCTGTTTTCTATTTTCATCACAGCAGTTCTCTTCCACTCGTCACTTCACCACTCTGCATCACCCTCACCCTCTTGCCAGGAAGTTCCCAAGACCTCCTTGGTTTACAAACACCAATAGTTCTTAGCACCACTACATCTCTGTGAGGTCCAACTTTCTCATTGCATAAGTGAAGAAATTTGAGGTCCAGAACAGGAAAGAGACTTGGAAGCTTCACAAAGACAGCCAGTAGCAGAGCCAGAACTAGAACCCAAGTTTTTTGGCTCACAGTACAGTGCTTCTTCTTGATCCCAGATAGCAGGCCTTCACTATGCCCAGATACTTCTTTCTATGACCCCTATTTCAATGCCTCTAAACTTTTTAACCCTCAGTTGTTTGTTTCATCATACTATGCTGTTTCTTACCTATACACTTAAACTTAAGGCTGCTCCCAGGTTTAGGAAAAAATTCTATTCCGGCCTCTTAGGAAGCCTCTACATTTTTGTTCCTATGGAATATGGAATTGGGAGTCCTAGGTTCTGGTCCCAGCTCTGCTAAATATCAATTGCGTGATTTTGGGCCACTCATTTGTGGTCAATATGCTGTATATTTTCTGTAACCATAAAATGAGAATATGAATCTACACAGCCCTTCTCTGCAGTGAAATTTGCCCTAATACAAACAATGTTAACTTCATTTTCCAGAACCACCCACTTAATACGGCCAAAGATGTGGGCACATGATGAGAGTCAACTGGGTATTTTATTTCAGGATTGTCTGTGTTACAAGAATCAATATAAACTAAGATGTAAACTACAATGTGGCACACATAGAGGGGATTATTATCATTCACTGGCCTTCCCTCTCCCGGGGCTCACAGGATCTGGAGGCCTGTTTGGGACCTAAAGTAAGAGCCTAAGAGCTCCTGCTACTTATACTCTTCTTCCCTTTGGCCTTCTCAGAAAAAGTGCCTGACTACTGACATGAAATAACAGGTGGCATTGACTGGGTGGATCGTGCCACAAGCCGGCATCTCATTCTGTGGCCTGATGCCCAGACATCCCCCCGCCCAGTGTCCTTCTCTCTAAATGTCCTCAGTATTTTCTTCTTCTCCTGACCCTCCACCCTACCCTACCTGCTGGGTAGGGCCTAATGGAGTATAGTGACTCACTGGACTCCCAGAGGGCAAAGACCGAAAATCAGAGCAACAACCAAACTGTCGAGGTCTCAACCCCTGCTCTGCCACTACCCAGTTCTCCACTTAGCTAAACCCCATTTCAAATTTCAGCCCTACTAGCAAACTTTCCTTGATTCCTCTGGCCTTCACATTCATTTTTCCCTTTCCACATCACCACACAAAAAAATGCATTTAATTTAATATATACACTTTTTTTATACTTAGCAGTAATCTATAGCTGTTTGGTATATTATGTCTCCTAAAAGAAATTACGAGTTTCTTAAGGGACCTTTCCCTTCTCTGGCTCATTCAAGATCTAGCTCAGTACAAAATAAAGACCTATTTACTTGAATTGATGTAACATTAATTAAACTGGAGGTCAAGGGTTCAGGTATGGCTTGTGAGCAGAAAGAGACTAACACTTACTGAACACTTGCTATGTATGCTAGATATTTCACAAGCCTCATCTCATTCAATCTCCATATCAGTAATGATAGATGTTATTATTATATTTATTTCACAAGAAAACTCAGACTCCAAGAAATTAACAACCTTGTAGCCATATGGTAAGTATTCTGAATCTAGGGCTGTCTGACTCTTAAAGCCCATAGTCAAAGATTGATAATAGCTTGAAAGTCCATTAGAAAGGTGTTGATTAAATTAATTATGATATTCCAATATAACAGACTATGGTGTAGTTATAAAAAGGAGTTAGGGGAACCAGCAATTGGCGTAATGGCTATGTCACTGGACTCCGATGTAGTCGACCACGGTTTGTGTCCTGGACCCGGTGACTTAAACTCACACTGGGTGCTTGTGCGTGCATGCCCGAGATCCCGAGAGGAGAATGGAGGAGAAGGGATTGCAGTGTGGACATCCCCCCGGGAGTGATTTCTCGCTTTCTGTCTCTCTGTCTCTGTCTTTCTGGTGAGCGCACGTGCCCTATGGCAAAAACCCTCTCCAAAAATAAAAAAAGAGTTAGGAATTAGCATATAATAATATCCAAGATATACTTTAAAATCTAAAAGGCAAGGTGGAGGATAATGTGGATTATAGGCTGTCATTTGTATTTTATTTATTTATTTATTTATTTATTTATTTATTTATTTAAATTATTATTTATACATTTGGTCACTATACATCATTTAGATTGTAAAGAGACTTTACTCAGCCTGATATACATCTCAGCCCAGTCAGTTGAGAATATTATACACGTCCTCATTAACAAATAATAAACCATAACTGTGTCCCACAAAGCCATTTGTATTTTTAAAGTAGGATACACACTCACACACACACACACACAAACACACACACATCACTGCTTGTATATATAGAAAATGTCTCTCTGGAAGGACATACCAGATAACACTAGTGGCCTCTAGGGAGGAAAACAGGGTGACTGGGAAACAAGAGTGAGAGATTTTCACTGTAATATCTTTTGAATTTTCTTTCCATCTCTTTCTACAAAGTAGTGCCTGGGGATTGGCTGGAAAAGTTCAGGGAGAGAAGAAGGGGAGAAGCATACCAGTGACTGAGTTGGGGAATGCCTAAAATGTGCCAACAAACCCAACCCTTAAACCCACTCCCCAACCTTATTACAAACCAACCTTCACTACAAGCATCTAATCACAATGCTGATTAAGGTTATATCTTTCCAGATCTCATTCTCTACCTGTATGATGAGAATCAGAGGGGATAAGATTAATTGATCTCTAAAACACCCTCCAGCTCAACATTTAAATAACTGAAAATCAAGAAGACAAATCCTAGGATATTTTAAGTCTTAGTTTCCAAGAAGGGTTTGAAGGCCAATGGGTGGTATGGTGGTTAAGGCACTGGATCTCACATGACCGACTCTGCTGCTTGAGTCCTGGACCTGTTGGCTTGAAAGACACACCAGGTGTGCCTGTGTTTGTGTCCCAAATCCCAAGAGGAAAATGGAAGAGAAGACATTGTGGAGTGGTCATCCACGCTGGAGGGGAGAGGCTTGGTTTCTCACTTTCCCTCTGTCTCTGATAAGCGAAAGCGCAAGAAAACAAAACTGGAGATTTTGCAATTTTGTTTTCTTGTTTGCAACAGAAAAGAGAAACATTTCTATTCTGATTCACCTACTAGCTGGTTCTTAATGGAGGTTCCCTAAGAAGCCATTGAAATGCTTGCTCAGAACTACTATTGCAATCCTTCTTTGTGAACGCCACAATCCTGTGGCCTCTGTTCTTTGAGGCTATCCTGTTTAGAACACAAGGAAACTCGCCCACTCCAAAGCTGAATACAAAGGAGCAAGCCTCCTTCTATGCTTAATGTCTCCTGACCCAGACCTTCTGACCCTAAATATCCCTTTCCTTCTTCCTTACTGCCTGCGGGAGAACAGAGGCTCCATAATGAGAGACCCTCGGGAGGAAGTAACACCCTAACTCCACCCCACCACCCTCTGTCCCCCATTCCTAGCAATTCCTAAAAATTTAGTCATTGATTCCTAGAGAGGTTTGTGAGTTCCTGCCAAGTGCTGTAAATATTTCAACATGTCTTGTTTCCTTGAATGTATATGACCTGGGATCTGGCCCCTCCTCTCCCTGGGCTTTCAGAGAACTGAGGGAAAATGAAAACACAGCCTTAGGTACAAGATACCCGGTCAAATTACAGAATACAGAGCGGAGATGAGGAAGAGATGGAGCAGGGAAACATGAGGAAGAAAATATTTAGAGAAAGGTATAGTGATTTCACTTCTAGGGGCTAGAAAAGGATAATAGTAATAACAACAGCCACTTCATAATTTACAAAAGTCTTTCACATACACACAATCTCATTTGACTCTTCAGAGTTTTATCAAATTAGATATTGTTTGTCTCATTTTGTAGATGAGAACACTAAAGCCCAGGAGAGTTATGTGACTTGTTTAAGGCGAAAGAGCTAAGAAGAAACAGTTTCTCTGGCTCCTTTTGTACTCAAGTGTTATTACAGTTTGCATCCAGACTCTGGGTAGAGTGAGATGGGTAATAAAAGGAGTATGCCACATATCATGAGACTAAATCTTTTGGTGACTAAATGCCTTCTTGGTCATCTCTTTTTAATCCCTTAGTCATAAGGATGCCTAAAGACTACTGGAATAAATAAAACTCTGTAGCAGTGTCTTTTGATGGCTGCCCCTCCACATCTGCACTATGTTTTAGGTGACATCTAACAGTGGAAGTTTTGGACTCAGATAGTCTAGGTTCAAATCCTTGCTCTGCCCTTATTTGCTATATGGGCTTGAGTAAGTTACTTAACTTCCATGCCTCATTTTATCTGCAAAATGAAGAAAAAAATGGTAACTACCTCACAGGGCTGTTGAGAGTTCAAATGAATTGGTATATGTAAAATGCTTAGTATAGTGCCTTGCACAGAGTTAACTGCTAAATGCTGGCAATTACCACTACTACTACTACCACTACTACTACTATTGCTATTAGGGCAACTGGCAGAAGTAAGGAGATAAATGTTGAAGAAATCCCACTGTGGAATGCAGGGCAACAGCCATTACTAGGCTGTGTACTTCACATTTTTTCCCCAGTAGCAGGGAGATTTATAGGGAGTCATCTCCATTCTTCTTCCCAGTTTCTCTTGGGTTTAGCGACAATCTTACTGGAGAGTCGTGGGCCATGGACAAAGGAAGAGTTCTTTTCTTTGTGAGAGGATCTGTAACCTGAACAAGTGACTGAACTTGTGACCTCATCTCATAGGCACCATGTTCTAAGCAACTGGGCTACTTGGTCCAGACAGACATCACACACCCAGCTATACACACATACACACAGGTCTGAACACACAGGTACGTGCACATAACCTTCTAGCCTGGGTAAGAGAGTGGGTGGACAGATCCACAGGATAAGTTGGGCAAAGAAACTGTGTGAAGACTTCTTGTTTAGCAACATTCCCCTTCCCCTTTTCTCTTTGGATGCAATGAAGCAGGAGAGCAACTAAATTAGGAGCTACACTCCACACACTACCCTCTCTACAGGCACTTTTTACTCTAGTTGGGACTGAGTGTCTGTCTTCTCCCTTATCCAACCCCTCTACAACCAATTGTGCAGTATTTTGGCAAAAAGAGAGATACTAGAGGCTCAAAATAGAATGACCCAGAACCTCCAAAGCTACTGAAAACAAATCTGAAATCTCTAGAATGTTAGTTGGCCCAGGAGGTGTGTGGGGGTGGGGGAAAACAATGATGGTGAGAATTTCAAGAGAAAGGGTGTAAGTGACCAGGGCATTTTCTGAATAATATTGAGTAAAAGCCTGCTATTAATACAATACTATCTCCTAGCACTATGAAAAGACGTGTGAAAATGACAAGAAGGGATTGCAGCAGCTAGCTTACTGCAAAAAATCCAGAGGTGATGGTTTTCACATTCTGAGTGAAAGTCAGATAGAAAGTCACCCTTCACCCAGAAAAGGAAGAGCAAGAAGAGAGAAAGAAAAAGGAGAAAGGGATGCCTTGGTAGAATGTGTAGGAGTGGATCTGAGACCCAGCTGGAGTTGGCACTGTACAACATCCCAAACACCAGCTGTTTCTCTAATTGTATAAAGAAAGAAAATAAAATAGTATTGAGAGGAAAAGGGGTGAACATCTAGAAAACATGATAAAAAATGCACCACAAAATAGGAGGAGTGGAGAAAATATGTGGTTGGGACAGCCAATTTAATCCCTTCCTTTCCCTCCAACTTCAGAAACTAGAGCAAAGTACAAGATAGAGAGGTGGGCAAGAAAGACTACCAAGATTAAGAGGCTATATTCCCTCAAATCACCCAAACAGGCCACATCCCCCACTCACGAATAGGTGCCAAGTGGTTTTACATTAGCAACCACAACAATCACTCCAGGTTAACTGTCCTTAGTTTAGTCCTATGCACCCCTGAGAGGACTGGCTGGGGTGGCCTAAACCCTCTTCCCAGTAACCTTTGAATACTAGGAGGAATGCAAGATAAAGTGAGGATTGGGTCAGAAGAAACTTGCAATAAATATTTTCTAGCCCTATTGTTGGGGAGTTGCAAATGGGTGCAGACCAGGAGGTTCACCCCAGGCTGGTCATAATATCTCCATCCTCACCTAGCAAGTTTCCCAATCTGGGTCCTTTACACTGGCCCTCATAACTCCTACAGAAGCCTCTATTACATTAAACCCCATTACAGAGACAAATGGGAAAGGCCTCTTTCAGAATAGTCATAATCTGTGGATTGGGGCATAAGGTGTGTGTGTGTGTGTAAAGAACAAAACGTTTTGGGACCAGCAGTTAGTGTAATGGCTATGTCGCTGGACTCCCATGTAGTCAACCGTGGTTCGCGTCCCAGACCCGGTGGCTTAAAACTCATGCCGGGCGTGTGTACATGCATGTCCAAGATCCCGAGAGGAGAATGGAAGAGAAGGGATTGCAGCGTGGCCATCCCCCCTGGGGGGTGATTTCTCGCTTTCTGTCTCTCTGTCTCTCTCTGTCTGTCTGGCGAGCGCACGCGCCCTATAGCAAAAACCTCTCAAAAAAAAAAAAAAAAAAGAACAAAACCTTTTCTCTAGGATTTACTCATTCAATCCTAGGTTAGTTCCTTTCAAGATTGGAAAACACATCCTTTCATTCACATAATCTGAAAAGCTAAATGATTTTTCCTTTACAAAATACAACAAAAGAAACTCCCCAAAAAGGTGCTGGTGGTTGACAAAGGGTACCAGTCAGAGGTACCTAGCCAGTGGGAAAAGGAAAACATCTTCAGAAAGTGGTGCTGGAAAAATTGGGTATCCACCTGCAGAAAGATGAATCTGAACCCCTATCTATCACTATTAACAAAAATCTACTCAAAGTGCATCAAAGATCTAAGCCTAAGACCACAAACTATAAAACTACTGATGGAAAACACTGGGGAAACTCAGGGAGACATTGGAGTAGGCAAAGACTTCTTAAGTAAGACCTGCAAAGCACAGGCAACAATCCCCAAAATAGAAGGGATTACATCAGATTAAGAAGTTTCTGCACAGCAAAGGACACAGTAAGCAGCATGAATGAACAACCCTTAGATTGAGAGAATATTTTTGTAAAATATGCCTCAGACAAGGGACTGATAAACAGAATACACAGGGAACACAAGCAGCTTACCCAGAAGAAAATGATTAACCCAATTAAATGATGGGAAAATGAGCTGAATAAATAACTCTCTAAGGAAGACATACAAACAGCCAAAAAGCATATGAAAAAATGTTCAACATCCCTCATCAAAAGGGAGATGCAGATCAAAACCACAATGAGATACCACCTAACCCCAGTCAGAATGGCCAAGATTAAAACAAACAAACAAACAAACAAAAACAGTAAGTACTGGAGCGAATGTGGTGAAAGGAGAACACTCCTACACTGTTGGTGGGGATGTAAATTGGTCCAGCCACTGTGGAGAATGATATGGAGGTTCCTCAAAGACCTTCAAATAGAACTACCATATGATCCAGCAATTCCACTCCTGGGTAGATACCCAAAGGATAGGAGAGCACTCAGTCAGAAAAGCGCTTGCACAACTATTTTCATTGCGGTATTATTCACAATTGCTAAGACATGGTACCAACCCAAATGTCCACAAACAGATGAATGGGTTGAAAAAGTGTGGCACATACACTCCATGGAATACTATTCAGTCATAAATAACAACAAGGCCCTAGAATTTGATAGGAAGTGGACAAGTGAAGCAAGTCTGGCTATGAAAGAGAGACATTGTATGTCTCCACTTAACATATACAGACTGTCCGTACTCTGTGGTAGAAACTGAAAGACTAGAGAACATAAAAGCATTGAAAATTGTTATGGACACTAGAGACAAAGTGGAAGGAGAGTGTGGGAGAGGAAGAGCATAGGAAAGGAAATTTGGGGAAAAAAATAGAGAGATAAGACATTTGTGGGACACAAATATGGTTTATTATCTGTTGATGAGGATGTGTATAGTATTCTCAGTTGGGCTGGACTGAGGTGTATATCATGCTGGGTAATGTCTCTTTACAATCTAAATGATGTATAGTGACAGATGTATATGTATAAATAATAATAATAATAATAAAGGTGCTGGTGGGAAAAGCAGTGCACCCTCCTGGGAAACTGGTCTACATAAAATATCGATATAGCCTCCTTTGCATATTTCTGCAAATGCTGACAGTTCAACTGTCTGTTTATTCTGTGGAAAATATTGCCAATGACAAGAAAGTATAAAACCAAAGAAAACAAGAGCTCTGGGCCTGCTACTTCCATGGGTGCATTCTCAGATAAGTTCTGAGTAAAGCTGAAGTTCATCAGGGCTATGGATATCTAATGGGGCCTCTCCAGGATCACAACCAGCAGCTCTGCCCACTCCCACCACAGATCCAGGCAGAAGTCAAGTCAGCTATAAAGATGGTTTATTTGAAGCCCCCTGAAGGGAACCTCTATATCATATCTAGAAATCTTGTTTATTCTTGTAGCCTAAAGTAACAGCAAACCAAGGTCACAATGACCATGCATTTCTGAGAAATGAGAGTGAGCTGTGGGAAATTAAATTTCAGAAGAGTTCAAACTAAGGCTTGAGGAAATGCTTGTAGCTTAATGCTTTTGAGGAACATGCTTGAACACTGGGAAGCAGCAGCATGCAGTCTCACCCAACCAGCCTGCTATGGCCGAATTGAGGGAATTCTCTTGGAAGCCAAGCTCTATGATGAGCAGGACATCCTAGGAGAAGCAGTTATACACCCACAGTTGCCCTTACATCCTGGGAGAAAAGGAGTGGGTCTTTTTAACCACACTCATACCCACAGGCAGCCTTACAGTTTTCAAATATAAATGAAACAGGGAAATGATATCTTTATGGCTTTTCCTTGCTTTCTCAATCTCTTCCCAATCTGTCCTCATTCCCATTTAGGCAAGCTAACAAACGTTCATTTGCCTGAAGATGTCAAAATTAAGTCAGGTGAGGGGCTAGCAGGTGGTATGGTGATTAAGATGCTAGATTCCCACATGGTTGACCACAGTTTGAGGCCAGGATCTGGCAGCTTGAAAATAACAACAAATAAACAGATAAATAAATAATTCTTTATAAAAACTAAGATACCAGGGACAGCCGGTGGTGTAATGGTTGGGGCAGCTAGATCCCACATGGCCGACTGCCTGCTTGAGTACTGGACCCACCAGCTTGAAAAATACTCCAGGTGTGTGTGTGTTGTATGTGTGTTTGTGTGTGTGTGTGTGTGTGTGTGTATTTGTATGTCCAAAATCTTGAGAGGTGGATGAAGGAGAAGGGATTGCAGTGTGGCCATCTCTCTGGGGAGAGCTTTCTCACTTTTCCTCTCTGTCTCTCCAGAGAACACACATGCCCTACAGCAAACTCAAAAAAAGAAAAAGATACCATGTAATTCTAGAAAGACAGAATGGTGAGGCTAGAAAGTTCATGTAGTCAAACTCTCTGACTTTACAGCTAGATGAACTGAGGTACAGAGAGGTGAAATCCCTGCTTAAAGTCAGAGCAAGTTAGTAAGGGGCACTAGCTGTTGAACTCCTAACCACTGCCCAGATGGTATCATTGAGTTCATTACCTTTGAGGGGTCTAGATTTGGCCTTGAGTCTTGTCTTTTTAGATTTATAATGAGCACTCAAGGCTACTGCACAGTGATCCAGGGATCCAGTCTCAGCCAGGTAACCCCAGGCAAACAAGCATCTCCTGATGGATTTTTAAATGCCCCAACCTCCGATTCTCAGCCCTTCTAATATGAGTCAGGGTCACAGTTTGGGATCCAGTTTTACTGGAAAAGAGGCAAGAGAGTGATCTGAAAGAAGCCTGACCAATGGCCCTGTGACCTGAAGTTCCACAGCAGGCTCTGAGCTAGCCTGATCTAGCTCTGCTGGACACTGCAAAAGACTTCTGCCAAAGTCCAGAGATTGCTTTAAAAATACCTTGCTCCTAAAGTCAGCAATTAAGTGGCAAACCCAGAAAGACACTGAACCATGTAATCAAGACCCCTAAGATGGGGAGGAGAGACAGCTTACTCTGTCTCTGATCCCATCTTGGTTCACTGAAGACGGAGTGTACCATTTTTCCCCATATATAGAACATTCTGTCTCCATCAGAGTGGCCCATAAGCCTGACCCATCTTGTGTCCAATAATGAACCTTCCTTACCATTGTCTCTTTCCCTGATGATGAAAGTCCTAACCCCGCTTCCTCTTGGGAGCTTGTAAGCCATGTTTATAAACTGCCCAATTTTTAAAAAAAGCCTCTCAGCCCAGCTGCAGTAACTCATGCTGGTTGGCACTGCTACTTGGCAGGCTTATATGGGAGGTCATATGGGAGGCCCAGGATCCTTTCCTGGCCTACTCCAAAAGTCAGATGTGGCAGTAAGCACCTATTGTTCCAGAAACTGGGAGGCTGAAGCAGGAGGATTGTGACACAGAGAGACCCATCCTCTCATCATATTTTATGGTTCAGTGCTAGACAGGCAGTCAAGGTGGAAAGTGCATGGTAATGGGTTTACTCCATAGCACTGTCAGAGAGGAGACAATATAAACAATTCTGGCTTGTTCTGTCTTGTCTCCTGGATCCCCCAACCTTAACCTTATCCTAGCTCCAACTTACCTAGGGTTTCATAGGGAGCTGGGGTCTGCAATAAATGCTACCTTGCTCTTCTTTTCCATTTACTCCAGAGAGCTCTGTTATCATCCCAGGAAGCCATGATGGACCTATACTTTCCACATAATTGTCTGGTTGCCTCCTGTCCTGTCTGCTGCTTGGTTTGGGTTGGCAAACTCCCAACTTTCCCTGTCTCTGCAAAATGTATAGGCTCATTTTTCTCCTGATCTCTTCCTTCTTTTCCCTAGACCATATTTTTCTTAGTCAAATGCCTCTTTTTCAGGAACCTTTGGCTGCCAATCCTCTCAGACCTAGGACCCAGGGAAAGTTGACTTCACTCCAAAACAGGTAAAGAGAGGGGGCAAGATATACTAATGGTAACACCACAGAACTGTACATATCACAGAGTTCAAAAAGATCAGAAAGCTGTGGATTCGCAAATTTTACCAAAAATCAAAGCTGTTCCTCAGCTCCAGGGCTACCTGCGATCCGTGTTTGCCCTTACAAATGGAGTTTATCCTCACAAATTGGTGTTCTAAATTTTTTTGGCCAAGAACCTAATTAAATAACTGATCATATAAAAAAAAAAAAAGACCATACATTACATGCTCTAGTAAGCCTGAATTCCACCTCCTGTGGCTTTTACCCATACCCAGAGATCTTCTGATATAGAGTTATCCCCCGAAGCATCAAAACTACCTTTCCCTAGGGCTCCCTCAGAACAATTCCAATCATCTGCAAAACTTCAACACATCAAGCCCATCAGCACAGCTGTAAAGCTGTGGAGATATTAGGCCTAGGCAAGAAGAATTTAGAGGGTGCCTCCAAACATTAAACTCACAGATTTTTAGAGATGGGAATCATGTCAGACATTACTACAAATGGACAAATCACCACATTGATAGAAAAACACAATGCACCAACTGTCTTGAGTGTGGGTATGTATGTTCTGTGTTCCCCAGAATGGCTATTGAGCAAATACTGGCTGATAGAGATAATAGTAAACTTCTACTAGCTTTTTTTATACCTTTGAGGCAACAGGCCTGATGGCATAGGTGGCTGAGAAATTTTAAGTAAACTTCAAAACGTGTGTACAGATTTGAAATCTCAGGATCTGAATGATTGCTTGGGAAAGTTGAGGGGCTCAAGAAAGGTAGTGCCGAGGTTGAGGTTTTCTAAGCACTCCAGGATGTGATAGGGTGTTCCTGGTTTCTCCAAAATAAAAATTGAAGTGTTTCAAAACAAAAACACAAAAACTTTAGTAAATTCAAGATACACCACAGCAAGGACGCAAGCCAAAAAGCATTCTGAGACTCTTGGGGACGTACCAAATTCCTTTCTGTTGCTTCCTGACCAATATTTGTCATAATTTAAATTATTAATCTCAGCCCCTCAGTAGACCTGGACTTTGTCAGAGTATACACCAGCCACACCTCTGCACCCCCCACCAGCTGCACTGTTAGGTCTTGACCGGAAAGTCCCAGTCAGCCCTCCCCCTGAGTACCCTATGATCACCTACTTTGAAGTCTGTTCCCCAGCAGTGAACCTCTTCCTGGTAAAATAGTGGCTTTTCCAAGTTTTATTACACACTCCTAAGGCCCCTACTCTAGGCCTGTTCACACTACATAAATGCCTAGGCCTACCTGCATCCCAGCCTCCACTACTTCCCACCAAGTTTCACCCAGACCTTGCCACTGACTCTGAAAGTCAACACCCTGGCTTGAACCACAGGGCAATGCTCAGTAGGTGCCCCCCAGGTCACCTAGATCACAGCATGAGGCCCTACCCTGGCTGCTTTTCAAGAGCCCTTAAACCACATTAAAGCAGGAAACTGGTGGTTCCAGGGGTGAGTGTGGCAGAGACCTTCCTCCTAAAAGTTGTTTTACGTGGTCTAGAAAGTCCTTCACTCCAGCATCAGGCAGCCTGTGTAGTCGTAAGACCACCCTTGACAGCCACTCAAGCTGTCTTCAAGTGGGGCCTGCACAATGCACCTGTGCCAATAGGTCACGAGATCTGTGGCACCAAGAACCCCAAAGCCCCTTCTGCCAGGGTAGACCAGGGAAGCTGAACTAAAAACACAAATCAATGATTGAGAGAAGTAGAAGAGGTTCTCTCCAAGGGTCCAGGACTCCACAGATGGATGTCCTAGATTTCAAAGTTTCTATTTTCGTTTAATCCGTAGGCTCTCTTCAGATGGCAGCAGAAATACCCATGGACGGTTGGTGAGAAGAAAGAACCCTCAACCCCAGGGCAACACTGTGAAAAGCCACAAGTTCTGAATTATTAACTTGAGACGGGTGGTGGGAGAAACCATGAGAGGAAGAAAGTCTTAAGGGAGAGGGCATCCCAAGACCCCTGTTCCTTCAGAGACCTTCACCAGAACTGCAGTGGGGGCATTGCCAGTGGCTTGCCAGGGAAGCAGGATGGTTCCTCTGATGTCTCTGAGCTCACAGGCAGCCTCAGTGCGCACGCCTGGGGGTCTTGAGGCCATGGTCCTGGACAGAGGGCTATGCCCCCAACTTGCTAGCCTTAGAAGAGGGGTCCAAGTCAGCCCCAACACGAAACTGGAATGGCGGAGCCGGCATCCCGGCCTAAAACGGAAAGAGGCATCCCGCAGATAGCGGAGAGGCTTGGGACTCCGGGAAGGACACCGCTGAGGTGGGGGAGGTGCTGTGTGAGCCCCAGCGTACAGCCTGCCGGCCGCCTCCTGCCTCTCTGGAGGGCGCCTCCCAGCCGGCTTTGGAGCTTGGTTCAGAGGGCACGGAGATCTGCTTGCTTCCCCAGGGCAGCAGAGGATAGTCGGCCCAGGAAAGCCGAAGGCAAAGAGAAGCGCACACACCCCGACTCGCACTCCCTCCTTCCTTTTCTCTCCTGCAGACACACCGCCTGCCATATGTTTGACTTCACTCAGAGTCACCAGGATTCCTAAAATGTTTATGACAGAAAACACCTCCGCTCCCCAAAGGAACTGGGGCTGCTGAGGAGATTCACAGTATTGTCCTCTGAGAGCCCACCCTGCCTACCAACTCTCTTTCCTTGGCGACTCCGTCTCCCCTCCTCGCCCCAGACTCCGCCAAAAAAAAAAAAAAGCAAAAAACACCTTCAAATATTTTCCCCTAGCACACTCGGGCAAAGTACTCCAAACAAATCCAAAAGGTAAGTCTGGATTGGTCCCAGGGCAAAAAAGTGTATTGCTTGTCTGTGATCAATGAATATTCCAGTTACCAACTCCAGGACATCCTTCATCTAGTCTCCAGAGCCCAGACTGCCAATACTCTGCAACGTAGCAGGGCCATGGGCAAGGATCAAAGGTGGAAAGTGGCTCCTCGAACCTGGAGGTATGGAGTCGGTGACAGCGGGAGCGGACACCGTTGCCCAGAATGCTAGGTGGGACGCGCGGGGCCACTCACCTGCTTGGAACTCCACTTGGCGATTTTTCTCTTTTTCCTCCTCTAGCAGCATGGAGTAAAGGATACCGACGGAGTTATGGATGCCGAAGATGGAGCCGTTGCACCAGGTGGCGGCGAACACTACCATCCAGCCAAAGCCACCTTCGGGTGGCTGGAAGCCGCGCGTGGTGCCTCGAGTCTCCACCGTGGGCGTGGGTTCGGGTTCGTGCATCGGCTCTGGGTCAAACTCCAGCTCCGGCAAGGTTGCGGGGTCTGGTAGGGGCTGGGGCTGCGGCTCCGGCTGGGGTTCGGGCGGGGGCATTGGCACCGGCTCGGGCTCAGGCTCTGGCTCGGGGCTACCCACCGGCTCCTGCTGTTTCTGGTCTGTCTCCTGCTGGGGCCCTTTGGTTTCCTCGCTCGCCAGGCTTTGCAGCGCCATCGCGGCTGCGGGACTGTAGCTGCTCCGGCTGGAGGAGCCCCTGTGTAGCTGGTACTTGTTTCTGCTGCTGCTGCTGCTGCTGCTGCTGCCGCCGCCGCCGCCGCTGCTGCTGCTGCTGCCGCCGCCGCCGCCGCCGCCGCCGCCGCCGCCGCTGCCGCCTCCTCCCGGCTCCTCGCCCCAGCTGGCCAGCCTGTCCCGCGACAGACGGTCCCTCGAGCCCTCTTCTCCTCCTCCCCCGTCCAGCCCCCCCTCCTCCTCTCCCCATGTCATCTCTTTCTCCTCCCCCTCCTCCCCCACCTCTTCCTCCCTCAACAGGCAGCCGCTACAGACTCGCTCTTCTCCCCAGCCCTTCCTCCTCCTCTTACTCGCCTACCTACTCCAGCCACCATTGCCTTCCCCAAACTCCCCTAACTACTGAATCCTGTTCTCTTTGTCCATATGCCTAGGAGTGGGAGAGCTAAAATAGAAAAAAAAAAAAAAAAAAAAAAAAAAAAGAACACGAACTATCAATATTTTGTTCTCCTGCCCTCTCCCTGCAGGCTCCAGAATCAGCATTGATCATTCCCGAATCTCCAGGGAAGACTCCGCCTGTTCTTCGCTTCCATTCCCTCTTTCCTCACATGTAGCCCGCAAGTGGGGTGGCTCCGGGAACCCCAAGACAAAATTAGACCCCACCCTGCTCCGGAGAGTCCCTATGTCCCACCCTTGGGCTTGTAGGGGACGACCTGGAGGGAAAAGCTTCAGCTTCGGATAGAGGGTGGGCACAATCTTCTTTAACCCCGGGACTCGGGCCCCCCACGATCTTGAACACCCCCCGGAGTTTACCCCCACCGCCTACCCACCCCTCCCCCCCCCCCCCCGCGCCCTTCCCGGCAAATCCCTGGCGGAGTGGTGAGGGGAGGAGGCGGCCCGGCAGCGAGGCCCGCCCCTCCCGGCAGTCAATCAGGGCTTTGTTTGCGCCAACCTGGAGCCCAGAAGAGCCGCTCAGGGCCGAGTCTGGGCCCGGCCAGGGCCGAGTCTGTGCCCGGGGCTGGGCCAGGAAGGGAGGGAGGTGCAGTGGCACCAGAGGGGCCTGGACTCAGGCGCCGGCGGGAGTCAGAGCTCAGTTTTGGCTCCTCCCGGCTTTCTGTCCCGGACGAGTGAGTAAGGAGTCTGGGCCAGGTCGAGCCACCAGTTTGGGCAGGGGCTGCCCCGCCTCCGACATCCTGGCTAGGATGGTCCCTTAGGCCTCCGCTGCCGTTTTGAAAGTGCTCAGGACTCAGCAGAGCCACAAGCGGAGGGACGTCTTCCCAGAACCCACTGCACCCTTCCGCCCACCTCGAGCTTACAGGCAAGGGAAGTCCCACTGAGTGACCCAGACTCAGGTCCAAGGGTAAGGGAGAATATGCTCCCCGACGAGCGCACAGGTCTGGGAGGGGAAAAGGAGGGATCTGTACTGCGGAAGACCTGGCTCCCAACCTGGGTGCTCGGCGGTGCCCACACTCAGCCCTTGGGTCTGGCGTGGCCATTCCGGGAAGCTCTGCCTTCTCAGAGTCAGTGCGTCTAATGCACTAATCATGAGACCGCGGTGCAGTTACCATGCTACTCCACTCCCCGCTGAGCGGGAAGGCGAGCGCCAAGCCCTTTCTACCTAGCATCTCATTAACCCTCCTGCTAGGTGAAAGACTGCATGGCTGGTAGAAATGCAGCCTAAGGCTGCCTGGCTGCGCCAGATTCCTAATGACACATTAAGCATCTGAAGGCCGGTTGAGTTAGGTGGAAGGATAGAGACGTCCTGAGGGGCTTGCATTGCCATGAGAGGAATCATACAAATTCACAAATCATGGGGCCATACCACTCAGCACAAATAGGCATTGAGCGAGCTAGTAGAGCAATGTCCCTTATTGCCCTGGAGGTAAGTATTGTCAGCCTGCTTCAGGTGAGAAAATTGAGTCGAATACATCAAGGCATTTATTAGCCTTAGGACATGGAGCTAGTCAAAGATAAGCTATTGTAGAATTCAAAGCAGGTATCAATTTACAAATCCTCATGCTCCATGTGTTTCATCACTAAAGTCTAGGATTTGGTGCTCCCAGGGAGGGGAGAGAGAAGGGGAAACGGAACTGGCTGAGCTATTAAAGAAGGCTTCTGGAGGAGGTGAATCCTGCTTCAGTGTTAAGCAGGATTTCAACAGGCTGGTGAGCTGCAGTGGTCTGCCTTAGAGCATGTTTTGAGGTCAAAGAACAGAGGAAAAGGACTCTACCCAGGAAAGAAGGAAGTGAAAGGTAATCTGGGCCAAAAAGTTAGTATGTATGCTGCCTCTCTCAGGAAACAGTTGCACTTTAATAAAAATTTAGCGAGTAAGCCAGCATGTGGCATGGTGGTTAAGGCAATGGATCCCATATGGCCAGCTTTACAGTTCTAGTCCTGGAACTGTCAGCTTGAAAATCACACCAGACATGTGTTCCTGCACGCTGAAAATTCTGAGAGGAGAGTGGCTTGAAGTGTAGGGGAGAGGGGTGATTTCTTACTTTCCCTCTCTCTCCCTTTCGCTCTCTCTGTTTCTCTCTGGTAAGTCCGTGCACCCTACGGTAAAAACTAAAAAAAAAAAAAAAAAAAAAGAGAGAAAGAAAGAAAGAAAAAATACAATGAGGAGTAGCAAATTGAATCATGGCTATTTGGGCAGTGGGGTTTAAGATTTGCTTTTTTAGTCAGAAGTCTCAATATACAAATGATCAACAATTGTTACGGGGAGTATTAGCTTTGGTATTCACTTGTAGGGAACCTGACTGAGACACTGAAAATGATTATTTCCAACCCCAGACCTAGGGATAGGCTCTGGAGTCTTGTCCCCCATCTATATAGATCCCTACTGTCTAAAATTTAATTCCCTCTTTTTTTTTGTTTTGTTTTGTTTTGGAGATGTTTTTGCTATGGGGCACATGTGCTCGCCAGAAAGACAGAGAGAGACAGAGAGACAGAAAGTGACAAATCACTCCCTAGGGGGGATGGCCACACCACAGTACCTTTTCCTCCATTCTCCTCTTGGAATCCTGGGCATGCACGCACACGTGCCCAGCGTGAGTTTAAGCCACCAGGTCTGAGACTCGAACTGTGGTCAGCTACATGAGAGTCCAGTGACATAGCCATTACACCAACTGCTGGTCCCATAACTCCCTCATTTTAAAAAAGATATTTGCCTGAGGACTCGTGCTTACCAGAGAGAGAGAGAGACAGACACAATGAGAAGGTAAGTGAGAAATCAACCTTCCCCCTAGGGTGGCCATGTTGCAATCCCTTCTCCTCCATTCTACTCCTGGATCTGGGCATGCAAGCAAATGCACCCGGCGTCTGGGACTTGAATTGCGGTCAGCCATGTGGGAGTCCAGTGACTTAACCGCTACGCCATCTGCTGGTCCCCCTCCCTCATTTTTTAAATGGGTTTTTAAACTACTGGAATGGGCAGTACAAGTAGGTGATGATGCTGACTGAGAATCTCCTGTGACCCTAGGCCCATTACATATGTGATCTCGGAACATCCTCATAACAACAACACTATAAGGTTGGAATATTTTGTCCACATTTTATAAGTGAGGAAGCAGGCTCCAAGAGGTTAAATCAGTTGTTTAAGTCTACAAAGTCAGTAAAAGAATAAAGATCTTTGCTCACTTGAGTGAGTTTCAAAATATGTGCCCCACCTGGGACCAGCAGTTAGCGTAATGGCTATGTCGCTGGACTCCCACGTGGTCGACCGCGGTTCGAGTCCCGGACCCGGCGGCTTAAACTCACGCCGGGCGCGTGTGCGTGCGTGCCTAAGATCCCGAGAGGAGAATGGAGGAGAAGGGATTGCGGCGTGGCCATCCCCCCTGGGGGGTGATTTCCGGCTTTCTATCTCTCTGTCTCTCTCTGTCTGTCTGGCGAGCGCACGCGCCCTATAGCAAAAACCTCTCCAAAAAAAAAAAAAAAAAAAAAAAAATATGTGCCCCACCCAAGAGACAGGAGTATATAATGGCCATTCTACCATTATAACAACACATGCAGTGCCTATCATTTCTCCTCTCTTCAAAAGGTACTTTTTTTTGGAGAGGTTTTTACTATAGGGAGTGTGCACTCACTAGAAAAACAGAGAGAGACAGAGACAGAAAGCGAGAAATCACCCCCCAGGGGAGATGGCCACACCATAATTCCTTCTCCTCCATTCTCCTCTTGGGATTTTGGGCACACACGCACACACGCCTAGCATGAGTTTAATCCACTGGGTCCAGGACTCGAACTGCGGTTGACTACATGAGAGTCCAGTGACATAGCCATTACACCAACTGCTACTCCCCCAAAAATATTTTGTAATCGTTAGAACACTGGCATCAGGAAACCTGAGTTCTGGTCTTGAGTCTACCATTGCATGCTTATGTGATTCCTAGGCAATTTGTTTTCCCTTTATGAGCCTTGGTTTCTTTATCTGCAAAATAGGGTTAATACCAGCTTCACAGAGTTATTAAATGTCACACTGTGAGGTATAGGTCTTATTTTAGATAGTCAAGATAGCCACAGAAGATTTTTGGGTAGGAAAATAACATGAGAGCTGCATTTTAGAAAGAAGACTATGGTGACAGTGTAGAGGACGGCTTGGAAAGATAATGGACCAAGGCAGTGAGACAAGTAAAAATAAAGTTGATGATCTAAAATAGAGCACTGACTGTGGGGATTGAGACAAAGGGATGGCTCCATGACCCACTGTTATGGCATAGTTGGCAGAACAGATTTCAGTAATGAGGGGAATGGAAGAACCTGACATTTCTAGCTTGAGTTAAGAAAAAGTTGATAATAGTGTTAATGGAAATTAGGAGCTGAATCAGGTCTGAGGTGCGTGTAGCTTCCTGTCTCATCCCCCTCCAAACAATACTGTCAATTAAAGGTCTAAAATAAGATTATTTTTTAAAAATTTTGCCATAAGGCATGTGCACTCATAGAGAGAGATATGGGTAGGGAGGGAAGGTGAAAAATCACCCCCTCAAAGGAAATGACCATACTTCAATCCTTCTCTTCCATTCTCCACTTAGGATTTTCGGTTTATATGCACATGTGTCAGTATGTTTTTCAAGCTAATAGGTCTAGGACTCAAACTGCGGAGTCGACCATGTAAGATCCAGCACCTTAGCCACCACATAAACTACTGGCCCTAAAATACTATTTTTTAAAATTTATATATTTTTATTATTCATACATTAAATCTCTATACATCATTTAAATTGTGAAGAGACTTTACCCACCATGATATACACCTCAGTCCAGCCCAGTGGAGATCACCATACACATCTTTTTTTTTTTTTTTTTTGGAGAGGTTTTCGCTATAGGGCACGCGCGCTCGCCAGACAGACAGAGAGAGACAGAGAGACAGAAAGCAAGAAATCGCCCCCCAGGGGGGATGGCCACGCCACAATCCCTTCTCCTCCGTTCTCCTCTCGGGATCTTGGGCACACACACACACGCGCCCGGCGTGAGTTTTAAGCCACCGGGTCCGGGACGCGAGCTGCGGTCGACTACGTGGGAGTCCAGCAACATAGCCATTACGCTAACTGCTGGTCCTCACCATACACATCTTCATCAACAGATAATAAACCTTATCTGTGTCCCACAAGTGTCTTACCTCTCCATTTTTCCACCAAATTTCCTATGCTCTTCCCCTCTCACACTCTCTTTCCACTTTGTCTCTAGTGTCCATTACAATTTTTAATACTTTTATGTTCTCCAGTCTTTCAGTCTCTACCATAGAGTGCAGACAGCTGGTATATATTAAGTGGAGACATATGATGTCTCTCTTTCATAGCCTGACTTGGTTCACTTAGCAACAAATATTCCATATTCATCCACTTTCTATCAAATTTCAGGGCCTTGTTGTTTTTTATAGTTGAATAGTATTCCATGGAGTATATGTGCCACATTTTTTCAATCCATTCACCTGTTTGTGGACATTTAGGTTGGTTCCATGTCTTAGCAATCATGAATAAGGCTGCAATGAATATAGATGTGCAAGAGCTTTTCTAACTGAGTGCTCTCCTGTCCTTTGGGTAGATATAAAGGAGTTGAATCGCTAGATCATATGGTAGTTCTATTTGAAGGTCTTTGAGGAACCTCCATATCTTTCTCCACAGTGGCTAGACCAATTTACATTCCCACCAACAATGTAGGAGTGTTCTCCTTTTACCACATTCCCTCCAGGACTTATCATTATTTGTTTTCTTTTTTTTTTTTTAATTATCTATTTTTTATTACATTGAATTACATATAACTTTACAGTGTATTACATTGCTTTTTCAAAAGGGAATGCCATGCATGTCAGTCAGTACAGAGACATTAATCTCCCCGCTTCAACATTCAATATCTTTCCTATGTTTCCCCCAATCATTATTATTATTATTCTAATTATTTTTTATGATAAGCATGATTTTTTTTTTCCAATTATCATATCATAAAGTTCCCAACAATAGGGAACGTAGACTCCACTCAGGGCTGGACCAAGGATGGGTCTCGTGCAGCCCCGCAAATGTAGGTGAATCTATATGGAACACAGTTTCAGGAAGGCGGCTCAGGAAAGCAGAGACGGCCATCAGCTGATGCGGCCGGCGGGGGAGAACCCGGCCACGGCCCGCGGGGCAGAGCCCCGGTCGGGCCGGACCTCTGGATAGGGCACACAGAGCAGAGCCCCGGCCACGGCACGCGGGACAGGGCCCCGGCCACGGCACGCGGGGGCAGGGCCCCGGCCACGGCACGCGGGGCAGAGCCCCGGTCGGGCCGGACCTCCGGACAGGGCACGCAGAGCAGAGCCCCGGCCACGGCACGTGGGGCAGACCCCGGCCAAGGCACACGGGACAGACCCCAGACACGGCACACGGGCAGACCCCGGCCACGGCACACGGGGGCAGACCCCGGCCACGGCACGCGGGGGGCAGAGCTCCGGCCAAGGCACGCAGGGCAGAGCCCCTGTCGGGCCGGACCTCCGGACAGGGCACGCGGAGCAGAGCCCCGGCCACGGCACGTGGGACAGACCCCAGCATAAGTACGCGAGGCAGACCCCGGCCAAGGCACGCGGGGCAGACCCCGGCCACGGCACGCGGGACAGAGCCCCGGCCACGGTACGCGGGGCAGACCCTGGCCACGGCACGCGGGACAGTGCCCCGGCCACGGCACGCGGGGCAGACCCCGGCCACGGCATGCGGGGTCAGAGCCCCGGCCACGGCACGCGGGGCAGACCCCGGCCACGGCACGCGGGGCAGACCCCGGCCACGGCACGCGGGGCAGGGCCCCGGCCACAGCACGCGGGGGCAGGGCCCCGGCCATGGCACGCGAGGGCAGGGCCCCGGCCAAGGCACGCGGGGCAGAGCCCCTGTCGGGCCGGACCTCCGGACAGGGCACGCGGAGCAGAGCCCCGGCCACGGCATGCGGGACAGACCCCGGCCAAGGCACGCGGGGGAGACCCCGGCCACGGCACGCGGGGCAGACCCCGGCCAAGGCACGCGGGGCAGATCCCGGCCACGGCACGCGGGACAGAGCCCCGGCCACGGCACGCGGGGAAGACCCCGGCCACGGCACGCGGGGCAGACCCCCGGCCACGGCACGCAGGGCAGACCCCGGCCAGGGCACGCAGGGCAGACCCCGGCCACAGCACGCAGGGCAGACCCCGGCCAGGGCACGCAGGGCAGACCCCGGCCACGGCACGCGGGACAGAGCCCCGGCCACGGCACGCGGGGCAGACCCCGGCCACGGCACGCGGAACAGTGCCCCGGCCACGGCACGCGGGGGCAGGGCCCCGGCCAAGGCACACGGGGCAGACCCCGGCCACGGCACGCGGGGGCAGGGCCCCGGCCACGGCACGCGGGGCAAAGCCCCGGTTGGGCCGGACCTCCGGACAGGGCACGCAGAGCAGAGCCCCAGCCATGGCACACGGGGCAGACCCTGGCCAAGGCACGCGGGGCAGAGCCCCTGTCAGGGCGGACCTCCGGACAGGGCACGCGGAGCAGAGCCCCGGCCACAGCACGCGGGGCAGACCCCGGCCAAGGCACGCGGGGCAGACCCCGGCCACGGCACACGGGGAAGACCCCGGCCACGGCACGCGGGGTCAGAGCCCCAGTTACGGCACGCGGGGCAGACCCCGGCCACGGCTCACGGGACAGAGCCCCGGCCACAGCACGCGGGGCAGAGCCCCAGTCGGGCCGGACCTCCAGACAGGGCACGTGGAGCGGAGCCCCCGCGCCCTGACCCCGCGCCCCAGCACGTGGAGTGGAGCCCCCGCGCCCGCCTCCCTACCCCCGCGCGCCAGCACGAGGAGCGGAGCCCCCGCCTGCCGCTCCTGGACGTTTAATTGTATCTAGTACTTCTTGCATATTATTCTCAAAGTTTTGGGCCATTTTCTCAGTCTTTATGGTGGACCTTTCTAGGCCAGCCATTATCTCTTCTACATTAGAGATTCCATTTTCTGAATGATCTAGTCTGCTTTTAATAATTTCAAGGGAGATTTTGACTTCTTGTATTATAGCCTTCATCTCTAACAGCTCCATCTGATTCTTTTGTAAAGTGTGAAACTCCTCTTTTAGATCTTGCATGAATTTCCTCACCTCCTAGAACTCTTCAACTCCTTTCTCTTACCCCTTCAGCAGTTCCTCGTCTCTCTTCTCTTCGATCTCTGTTAGCTTTGCCATTATGAATGATCTGAATTGTTTATCAGACATGTCCATGAATTCCCTTGAACTGTGTGAGGATGAAGAGGAGCTATCCGTTTCAATTGGAGGAGAGGCGTTTTCCTGCTTCTCCATATTTCTTGTGGTCCTGCAGCGATTTCTAGTCATCTGGTGGATGGTCGGTTTCTTCCCAAACTTTTGAAGTTTAATATGAGCGTTGGGAAGTGTGCAGAAAAGGAAGCAGAGAGAGGGAAACAATACCAACAACAACAAAAAAAAAACAGACAAGAAACAGAGAAAAAGAAGAGAAAAGCTATGGAATAAATCTAAAAAAGAAAAATTAATATTAAAAAAATTTCAATAAAAATCAAAAATTAGAAAAACGCGCGGCGCGCTAGGGCGCCGCACGAAATGTCTAGATCTCAGGAGCCATGGAGCAGACTGTCTCTTGAAGAAGGGCTGTTCTGGGAGGAGCAGAGGGGATTATTAACAAAACAAAGGCCTAGGAGGGAGGGGCCAAAGGGCCCTGTAAGACGCTTCACCTTAAAAAATTCTAAAAAGCAAAAATTAAAAAAAAAAGACAGACAGACAGAGAGAGAGAGAGAGAGAGAGTGAGAGGTAGAGAGAGACAAAGATTGATTCAGAGACAGGAGATATGAAAGGGGTTTTCCTACCACGTGGGTTTTGTATGCTGGAGGCCCAGTTAGGAGTGGGACATCTTCCTTTCTCCCAGCATGTCTAGATCTCAGGAGCCATGGAGCAGACTGTCTCTTGAAGAAGGGCTGTTCACGTGGGTTTTGTATGCTGGAGGCCCAGTTAGGAGTGGGACATCTTCCTTTCTCCCAGCATGTCTAGATCTCAGGAGCCATGGAGCAGACTGTCTCTTGAAGAAGGGCTGTTCACGTGGGTTTTGTATGCTGGAGGCCCAGTTAGGAGTGGGACATCTTCCTTTCTCCCAGCATGTCTAGATCTCAGGAGCCATGGAGCAGACTGTCTCTTGAAGAAGGGCTGCATTATTTGTTTTCTTAATCTTGGCCATTCTGACTGGGGTTACATGGTATCTCATTGTGGTTTTGATCTGCATCTATCTTACAATGAGGGATTTTGAGTATTTTTTCATATGATTTCTGGCTGTTCGTATGTCTTCCTTAGAGAGTTGTTTATTCAGCTCATTTTCCATCATTTAATTGAGTTAATCATTTTCTTCTGGATAAGCTGCTTGTGTTCCCTGTGTATTCTGTTTATCAGTCCCTTATCTGAGGCACAGTTCACAAAAATTCTCTCCCATTCTGAGGGTTGTCGATTCACACTAATTATGGTGTACTTTAGCTGTGCAGAAACTTCTTAATCTGATGTAATCCTACCTGTCTATTTTGAAGATTATTGTTTGTGCTTTGGGGGTCTTGCTTAAGAAGTCCTTGCCTACACCAATGTCTCCCTGAGTTTCCCCAGTGTTTTCCACCAGTAGTTTTATAGTTTTCAGCCTTAAGTTTAGATCTTTGATCCACTTTGAGTTGATTCTTGTTAATGGTAACAGATAGAGGTTCAGATTCATCTTTCTGCAGGTGGAGACCCAGTTTTTCCAACATCATTTGCTAAAGAGGTTTTCCCTTTTCCCACTGGATTAACTGGTATTCTTCATCAAAGATGAGTTGGCTGTATGTTTTGGGGTTTATTTCTGGAGTCTCTACTCTGTTCCATTGGTCCGCATGTCTGTTTTTGTGCCAATACCATGCTGTTTTATGATCACAGCTTTGTAATAAATTTTGGGGCCAGGGAGTGAGATGTCACCTACTCCAGTCTTCTTTGCAGGATGGCTTTAGCAAAACGGGGTCTTTCATGATTCCAGACAAATTCTATGATTGTCTTTTCTAGGTCTGTGAAGAATGTTTCTTGTAATTTTATATGAATTGCATTAAACATGTAGATTAATTTGGGTAGGATTGCCATTTTGATTATATTGATTCTGCCCATCCAGGAACATGGGATGTCCTTCCACTTTTTAGTGTCCTTCATAAGGTTTTCATAGTTTTCCTTGTAGACGTCTTTTACTTCCTTCGTTAGTTTTATTCCTAAGTATCTTATACTTCTTGTGGCTATGGTAAATGTAATTACATTCTTCCATTCTGTCTCTGTCTGCCTGTTGTTTGTATATAGAAATACTATAGATTTTTATAAGTTAATATTGTATCCTGCCACTTTACTGTATGCATTTATTACTTTGAGAAGTTTTTTCATGGATACTATTGGGTCTTCTATGTATACAATCATGTCATCTGCAAACAGAGATCATTTCAGCTCTTGTTTCCCTATTGGAATGACTTTTATTTCCTTCTCTTGTCTGGTCACATTGTCTAGAACTTCCAGTACTATATTGAATAGGAGCGTAGAAAGTGGGCATCCTTCTCTTGTATCCATTTTTATGGGAAAAGCTTTTAGCTTTTCCCCATTCAGTATAATGTCAGCTGTAAGTTTTTCATAAATGGCTTTCATTATGCTGAGAAACAGTCCTTCTATGCCAATTTTTCTGAGAGTCTTGATCATAAAGCCATATTGTATTTTGTCAAATGTTTTTTCCATATCAATTGAAATGATCATATGGTTTTTATCTTTCTTTTGCTAATATGGTGTATTAAATTTATGGTTTTGCGTATGTTGAAGCACCCTTGCATCTCTGGAATAAAGCCAACCTGATCATGATGAAACCTTTTTTATATGCTGTTGAATATGGTTAGCAAGTATCTTCTTGAGAATTTTTGCATCTATATTCATCAGGAATATGTCTGTAGTTTTCCTTTTTTGTCGTATCCTTATCCATTTTGGGAGTAAGGGTAAAAGAGACTTCATAGAATGAATTTGGAAGTGTTCCTTCCTTTTGGATCTCTAGAAATAGTGTGAGTAGGGTGGGGATTGCCAATTCGGCAGTGAAGCCATCAGAGCCTGGACTTTTCTTTGTTGGGAGGTTATTTATTACTGATTCAATCTCATTGCTTGTTATAGTTCTATTCAGGCTTTCTATGTCCTTCTGAGTCAATCTTGGTAGATGATATGTATCCAGGAATTTGTCCATCTCATCTAGGTTTTCTTCTTTGTTGACACAGAGTCACTCATAATATCCTCTAATGATGTTTTGTATTTCTGTTATGTCTGTTGTAATGTTGCCTGATTCATTGCAGAATTGACGTATCTGGTTCCTTTCTGTCTTCTTCACAATTAGTCTGGCTAATGGTTTGTCAATCTTGTTAATCTTTTCAAAGAACCAGATTTTGCTTTCACTTATTTTCTGTATAGTTTGCTTATTTTCTATTTTATTTATTTCTGCTCTAATCTTTATTATTTATTTTCTCCTGGCCTTTTTCATTGTCGTTGTTCTTTTTCCAATTCCCTGAGGCATGATGTTAGGTTGTCCTTTTGCCACCTTTCCATCTTTTTCTTGTGCACACTAATTGCTATGAACTTCCCTTTTATGACTGCTTTTGCAGTATCCCATAGATTATGGAAATTTGTGTATTCATTATCATTAGTTTTCATAAATCTTTTTTATTTCCATCTTAATCTCTGCATTAGTCATGGAGTCATGCAGAGGTAGATTATTTAGTTTGCATTTATTTGTATATTTTTGAGGGCTTTTCCTGAAATTAATATCAAGTTTAATTTCATCATGGTTGGAGAAGTTGCTGGATATAGCTTCTATGCCTTTTAATCTGTAAAGGCTGGTTTTGTGCTCTATCATGTGATCAATCTTTGAGAAAGTACCATGCGGGACTGAGAAAAATGTATATTTTGTGTGTGTGTGTGTGTGTGTGTGTGTGTGTGCGTGTATTTTGATGGAAAGTTCTATAGGTGTCTATCAAGTCCATCTGATTTATGGTATCATTGAGGTCTCGAATCTCTTTGCTTATTTCTTGTCTCGTTGACCTGTCTAAAGGAGATAATGGGAAGTTGAGATCTCCAATTATAGCATTACAGTCTATCTCTCCTTTTAGATCTAGCAGTCTTTCCTTTACATGTTGGGGTGCTCCTGAGTTCGGTGCATAGATACTTATAAGTGTTATATTTTCTTGGTGAATTAGTCCTTTTATTACTATATAAAGCCCTTCTTTGTCTTTTCTTACAGTTTTTGTCTTGAAGCCTATTTTGTCTGAAATCAGTATAGTGACTCCTGCTCTCTTTTGATTTCCATTTACATGGAAAACCTTTATCCAGCCCTTCACTTTTAGCCCATGTATGTCTTTATCCATGAGATACGTTTCTTATAGGCAGCAGATGGAGGGTTTCTGATTTTTAATCCATTCAGCCAGTCTGTGTTTCTTGATTGGAGAATTTAATCCATTGACATTCAATGTTATTATCGATATTTCCAGACTTGTCCATACCATTAGGTTGGCCATATTCCTGGTTGTTTTTGTTCTCTTATTGCTGTCTGTCTCTCTTTAGTTTTCTTGGTATAGTACTCCTTTCAGAATTTATTGACGAGCTGGTCTGGAGTTGGTACATTCTATTAGCTTTTGTTTATCTGAGAACATTTTTATTTTCTTTTACCATATGAAGGATAATCTTGCCATGTATAGTATTCTTGGTTGAAATTGTTTTTCCTTTAACACTTTGAATATATTTCCCCATTCTTTCCTTGCTTGCATTGTTTCTGATAAGAGGTCTGGTGATAGTCTTATGGGATACATTTGTTAGTAATTTGATGTTTCTCTCTTGCCAATCTTGGTATCTTGTCTTTGTCTGTCATTTTGGTCAATCTAGCTACAATGTGGCATGGACAGCATCTTATTGGATTGATTCTACTTAAGGTTCTTTGTATTTCTTGGGTCTGGATGTTTGAGTGCCTCTATAGACTTGGAAAGTTTTCTTCTAGGATTTCGTGGAATAGATTATCAATGCCCTTATTGGTTTCTCCATCTTCCGGGACACCAGTTATTCGTATATTTGGGTGTTTCATGGTATCTAGCATTTCTCATATATTATCCTGTTTTCTTGGCTGTTTTCTCAGTATTTTTGATCATTTTTTCTAGGTGATTGGTTTTGTCTTCTACTTCAAAATTTGATCTTCTGCATGGTCTAGCCTGCTTTTGATACTTTCGAGAGAGGTTTTAATTTCTTGTATTAGAGACTTCATGTCTAACGGTTCCTCCTGATTTTTTTTATGGTGTCCAATTCTTCCATATCATGGAAGGACTTCCTCATCTCTTGGAGCTCAACATCTCTTTTCCCTTGCATCTTATAGAATTTTGTTACCATAAATACTCTAAATTCTTTTTCTGACATTTCAATAATATGCTCTAAATTTTCCCTACTTGGAGACAGGTTACATCATTCCCTTGGTGGAAATGTACTACTTGATTCGTTCATCCTTGAGGCTCTTCTTCAATTTTTGTCATTTGGTAATGTATTCACTTCTGGTCAATGTGTTGGAGAGGGATTCAGTGACCATGAACTCGTGTGTTTCCCCCACTGTGAAATAATTCTGTGCTATTTCTCCCTTTTACTAAGTCCTCAAATGTGGGAATCACGGGTGGAGTTTTGCAATTGAATTTGTGAAGGCAAATTTCACTAATTTTGCAACCACTACACTGATGTGCAAAGAATTCTCCAAAACTCACAATGCTCAGATGGTTAGCTACTTTGCACCTAAACTTCTCTAGACAGAAAGTAAGAGCTGAGAAGTAAAACATTAGAGTAAGGTAAAGAAAAAGAAGGTATGGGAACCAGCAGTTAGCGTAATGGTTATGTCGCTGGACTCCCACGTAGTCGACCGCGGTTCACATCCTGGACCCGATGGCTTAAAACTCACGCCGGGCGCGTGTGCGTGCGTGCCCAAGATCCCGAGAGGAGACTGGAGGAGAAGGAATTGCGGCGTGACCATCCCCCCTGGGGGGGTGATTTCTCGCTTTCTGTCTCTATGTCTCTCTCTGTCTGTCTGGTGAGCACACGTGCCCTATAGTAAAAACCTCTCCAAAAAAAAAAAAGGTAGGAAATTGAAATAGAGGGAGAAGGCAAAGAAAAAAAAAAAAGAAAAGTGTGGAACCAGCAGTTAGCGTAATGGCTGTGTCGCTGGACTCCCACGTATTCGACTGCGGTTCACGTCATGGACTCGGTGGCTTAAAACTCACACTGGGCGTGTGTGCGTGCGTGCCCAAGATCTCGAGAGGAGAATGGAGGAGAAGGGATTGCGGCGTGACCAACCCCCCTGGGGGGTGATTTCTCACTTTCTGTCTCTCTGTCTCTGTCTGTCTGGCAAGCGCACGCACCCTATAGCAAAAAAACCTCTCCCCCACAAAAAAAAAGAAAAAGAAAGAAAAGTGGTAGAAGAAAAAGAGGAAAAATGAAAAAATCACTTTGCAAAAAAATGAAATTGGGATGAAAATGGAAAACTGCACAGTGTGCTTGCTTGTCATGCAAGGCCCAAAATAGGCAAATTTGGAGGTAGCTAGCAGGTTTCTGTCCTAGGTCATAAAAAGACAGAGATTAAAAAGAGAAAGGCCCAAGGGAGGCAGGAGCTGTTTTTTCAAAAAGAGGAAAAAAAGTTAGAATTGACAGAGGAGGACAGCAAGAGTGAACAAAGCAACTATTCTACCTGAGCGGTGCAGGGTCTGGGGGTGAGGGGGGCATTGACTCGGGAGACTTCACAGCTGTGGAGTTGAAGCCAGAGGCCAAAAACAGGCAAACTTGGAGGTGGCTAGCAGGTTTCTATCCTGGCTGGTGCATGATCTGGGGGCCCCTAAAATACAATTTTAATAATTATACTCTTCTGCTTTAAAAATCTTCAATGAGGGACCAGCAGATAGCATAATGGCTACGTCGCTGGACTCCCATGTAGTCGACTGTGGTTCAAGTCCCAGACCCAGTGGCTTAAACTCACTCCGGGTACATGTGCTTGCATGCCCAAGATCCTAAGAGGAGAATGGAGAAGGGATTGCAGCGTGGCCATCCCCCTGGGGGATGATTTATCACTTTCTGTCTCTGTCTCTGTCTTTCTGGTGAGTGCACACGCCCTATAGAAAAACTTCTCCAAAAAAAAAAAATCTTCAATGATCCTTTATTTGACTCTTGAAAATTTAAATCAACTAGGCACAAAAGCCCTTAATTGTTTGGGGACCAGTCTCATTTGTTTGCTTTATTCATTCATTCATTTGCCAAGTATTTACGAAAAGTCTCTATGTGCCAGGCTCTGTGCTACATACCAAGAACAAAAAATAAAAGACTGTGATTATTTCTGAGGAACTCATATTTCACCTATCACTACTTTCTCCTCACTCTTTTCTCTAATGCTAATCAAGCTTCAACTACAGTGGATTACCCACTATTCCATGACTTTTGGTTATCTGCTGGGCTCAACTCTCACTGTCTCTTAACTATTGTCCAGTTGACATTCTGTGCCTTTCCTGACTCCCAGCGTGGGTTAAAAAAAAATATATAGAGAGAGTTAGTCTTCAACTGGGAAGGCATGCTCTTGCCTCAGTCATTTATTTCACAAAAAGCTATTGAACCCCTGTGGTGTTCCATTCACTATATTAGGTACTGGGATATAGAATGGTCCTTGTCCTGGTGGAGTTTACATTCTAGTGAAAAATATTAATGACATAACTACCATTTATTGAATTTGACTACAGTATATTAGGTGACTCCAATATATTATGAGATTGAGGAGTAAGGAAGAGTGTAAAAAGTGAGACAAAGTTGAGAATAGGGTGGTAGATAGGCTAAGACCTTGAGATATGTGAAGCATTCTGGAAAAATCTGTAAATTAGACTTCATCAACAGTAACAGATTTTTAGAGAACACTGCTATGTATAGATCCAAAAGTTTGATTTATGCTCACAAGTAAGTGAGATATGGCCTCTGTAGTCTTTTACTTGTCTAATGATTGACCTTAGACAAAACCCAGAAGAGGGGACCAGCAGTTAGCGTAATGGCTATGTCGCTGGACTCCCACGTAGTCGACCACAGTTCATGTCCCAGACCTGGTGGCTTAAAACTCATGCCGGGCGCATGTGCGTTTGTGCCCAAGATCCCGAGAGGAGAATGGAGGAGAAGGGATTGCAGCATGGCCATCCCCCCCGGGGGATGATTTCTCGCTTTCTGTCTCTTTGTCTCTTTCTGTCTGTCTGGTGAGCACACGCGCCCTATAGCAAAAAAAAAGCTCTCCAAAAAAAAAAAAAAAAGAAAGAAAGAAAGAAAGAAAGAAAGAGAAAAGAAAAAACCCCAGAAGAGGTCTCAGTTTATGCTGCAAGTGAGAGAATGTGGAGAATGTGGTTTCCTTCTGTCCCTAATAAAAATGGGCCAACAGTGGGATAATTTTGATTTTTTTTGTTTTCATTTTTGTTTTGTTTTGCTATAGGGCATGTGCACTTCCTGGAGAGAGAGAGACAAAGAGAAGAAGAGAGATAGAGGGAAAATGAGAAATTAACTCCTAGGGGGTATGGCCATGCCACAATCCCTTCTCTGTCATTCTCCTCTCAGGATTCTAGGCATACATGCACACATGTCTGGTGTGAGTTTCAAGCTACCAGGTCTGAGACTTGAACCATGGTCGGCCATGTGGGAGTCCAATGCCTTAACCACCATGTCACCTGCTGAGCCCCCCCAGGCATGTTTTTCAAGCACCTGGGTCTAGGAGTTAAGCCACTCAGTTAGCCATGTGGGATCCAGCTGCCCCAACCACCATGCCACTGGCTGGCCCTCATTCTGATTATTTATACCCTTGATTATTCATATTAGAGGGTGAGGCAGAGCAGTGGTACACTAACCTGATTGTGCATCAAAATTTCCTGGGAGGTTTTTTAAAATATTGACTCCTAGGTCCCATTTCACACTTGCTAACTCAGAATATCTGGGAGTAAGACCCAGGAATGCATGGCTTTAGTAGAATCCGTAGTATTATTGGTGCACTGCCAGGCTTGGACACTACTAGACCCCAAACAATGGTTCTCTAAAATCTGGATCTCAGAGACTAGTAAAATTTCTGTAAAAATTTTTCCAAAACTTTGAAGACCAACATGAATATGCTAAGTAATTTTTTTTAATTGCCAGAGGGTGTGTGTGCTTGCCAGAGAGAGAGAGAAATATAGAGAAAGAGGGAGAAAGCACTCCCTGATGGGGCATGACCATACTGTAATCCCTTCTCTTCCACTTTTCCAGGCTGTCAGGATTTGGGTCACACACACACACATACACACACACACACACTCTTGGCATGCTTTTTAAGCCTCTGGCATCCAGCTCCCTTAACCACTAGGCTATGAAGCTGACCCAGAATGCCACTTTTAATGTTGATTACTTTTTTTTTTTTTTTTTGGAGAGGTTTTTCGCTATAGGGCGCGTGCGCTCGCCAGACAGATGGTCAGAGACATAGAGACAGAAAGCGAGAAATCACCCCCCCAGGGGGGATGGTAACGCCGCAATCCCTTCTCCTCCATTCTCCTCTCAGGATCCTGGGCACGCACACACACGCGCCCGGCGTGAGTTTTAAGCCACCGGGTCTGGGACGCAAACCGCGGTCAACTACGTGGGAGTCCAGTGACATAGCCATTACGCTAACTGCTGGTTCCCTGTTGGTTACTTTATTATAGTATTATAGTATTTGAATACTATAACATCACTATCACACTTGAGATGTCAGTTAGCAACAGTGTTTTTCCAGTGTCAGCAGACTGATGAAAATGTTACAGACTGGGCAACAAGATGGCATAGTGGTTACATCACTGGACTCCCACATGACGAAACATTGTTTGAGTCCCAGACCTGGTGGTTTAAAACTCATGCACATGTGCATGTGTGTCCAAGATCCCAGGAGGAGAATGGAGGAGAAGGGATTGCAGTGTGTCCATTCCCCTGGGGGATGATTTCTCACTTCCTCTCTCACTGTCTGTCTCCACCATCACCATCACCACTACCACCACCACCACCACCACCGAACCACCACCGAGTGCATGTGCCCTAAGGCAAAAACCTCTAAAAAAAAAAAAAAGAAAGAAAGAAGAAGAAAAAGAAAGTGTTATAGACTTTCATGTATATGCAGATTAGTGCTTCAGATTCCCTGGTCTGAGTAATCTCTAACCCCGAATTCCTTTAATTTAGGTCAGTGGTACTCCCTTGCAAAGAGGCGGGTAGAAGACCTCGGCAAAGAGGCGGATAAAAGACCTCGGTAAAGAGGCGGATAAAAGACCTCGGATAAGAGGCAGACTGAAGCCATTGACTGAAAGTAAGGAATAAAAGAGAACAACGACGATGGGGGCTGGGCCATCTCAGCTGATCGTCAAGGCGCTCAGAGAGCTCAGAGAGCTCCTAAAGTCAATTAGGCCGCTCTGGAGGCTTGTCCGAGCATGCCTTGAGGATCAAAGATGTGTACGGACGGTGAGGGAGGGCCAGGAGGTGTTGGAGTCCTTCCGGGAGCAGCGCTCTCAGGAAGAGAACGGGGCCGCCAAGATGGTGGAAGCCTGTGGGGAAGATGACGATCACGAAATAAGACAATTAGTTGAGGAAGTTAAAGGTTGGGGAGGTTGCCGAGGAGGAGGAGGAAGACCGGTCTCTTCCCACGGCTCCTCCCCCTCATAATCCCTCCGCCCCACAAAAGGAGAACCCAGAGGGCGGAACTTCTTTCTGCCCCGGGGCTTGGCGGGAGGCCAGACAGCTTGGGCCTGTTCGGGCATTTCCCGTTTTTGCAGATAATGCTGGGAATAGATATCATGAGCCCCTAGATTATCAGACCATCAAGGCTTTAGCAGAGGCCGTAAAGACATATGGGAATGGTGCAGCTTTTACTGTCAGCCTCGTTGAGACTCTACAGCGGTACTGTATGACACCTAGTGATTGGGGAACACTCACGAGGACTTGCCTGTCCCCGGGTCAGTATCTTGACTGGAAAGCTATTTACCTTGAGGGGGCGCAAGCCCAAGCCGCCCAGAACAGGGCCTCGGGACAGGTGGCGTGGGATGTGGATATGTATATGGGACAGGGCAGGTTCGCCAATCAACAAACAGACTACCCTCAGGCAGTTTATGATCACATCAATACTATAGCCATCAAGGCCTGGAAAATGCTTCCCAACAAAGGGGAACTACAGGCCAACCTTACAAAAATCACTCAGGGCCCCACAGAACCCTTCTCTGATTTCGTGGCCAGAATAATGGACACGGCGGGCAGGATGTTTGGTGATGTGGATGCAGCCATGCCTTTGGTCAAACAGCTTATATTTGAACAGTGTACAAAAGAATGTCGCAATGCAATCCTCCCCTATAAAAACAAGGGCCTAGAGGTGTGGATGAGACTCTGTAGGGACTTGGGAGGGCCTCTGAGCAATACTGGCCTCACGGCAGCAGTAGTGCAGCTGTCACGCAAAGCTCATAACAATATCGCAGGGGCTTGCTATCACTGCGGACGGCCAGGGCATATGAAACGGGATTGTCCATTCCGTCGGGGCCAGGCATATGCGAATCAACCTACCTTGTGTACGCGATGCCACAAGGGCAACCACCCGCCCAATGAGTGCCGATCCGTCAAGGATATTGACGGTCGACCTCTTCCACCTCTCCAAGGCCGCCCTAGAGGAGCCCAGTCAAAAAATGGGCAGCAGGGCCCCCGCTCCCAGGGCCCGCAAATGTATGGGGCAATGGCCGAGAGTACCACCATGCAGTGGCCGAGTCTCCTCCCACCTCAGATGTCAGGAGAGCCACTCCCGGCTCAGCCGGACTGGACATCTGTTCCGCCACCAGATTGGTATTAACCCCTCAAATGGGAGTACAGCCGATTGACTCTGATTTCTGTGGCCCTTTGCCCAATAACACCGTGGGGCTACTGCTTGGTAGATCATCGGCAACCCTTAGAGGTCTGGTGGTACACCCCGGAGTGATTGACTCTGATTTTATGGGAAAAGTTAAGATCCTGGTCTCCTCACCAAGAGGGATCACAGCCATATCTCCGGGAGACAAAATTGCCCAGATTTTAATATTGCCTAGCAAACATGCCCGATTCCCCACCAAAGACATTAGGGGAAAAGGCGGGTTGGGGTCCACAGGAACTCCAGGAGCCTTTGCAGTCATGGACCTAACGTCCCGGCCCATGCTACAGTTAAGATTGGCCGACGGCCTGGCCGATACGAGAGGCCACCCAAGACCTTAGGGGCTTTGGATATGAGCAATCCCCAAGTATCAGTGCCTGAGAGCTCAGTTGCACATGGCCTACCATATAACCCTCAAGGTCAAGGTGTAGTAGAGAGGGCTCATCGCACCCTCAAGGAGCTCCTACAAAAACAAAAAGGGGGAGTCAGCAAAGGTCACTCCCCGAAAGATCGCATCACAATAGCACTCTTAACACTCAATTTTTTTCAGCTCGATTCCCAAGGGCGCTCGGCTGACGACAGACACCATGCACCGGGGGCCGAGCAAGCAGGGAAAAGTAAAATGGAAGGACGTCCTCATGGGGCGCTGGAGGGGACCAGACCCTGTGTTGGTTTGGTCAAGAGGATCTGTTTGTGTTTTCCCACAGGATGAACCAGACCCGGTGTGGGTCCCAGAGAGGTTGGTACGACACCTCCCATCCCAGGAGAACCTGCCTGCTGATACACCGAGCCCTGATGATGGCCTGGGGATGCCTTCTCCTCCTGGGGACACTGACGCTTCCCCAGGGGGCTCAGTCTGAACAACGACGGACTTTCCCAGTATCTTACAGGTCCCTGGAATCAGAGCTTTGATACCCTCTCTGAGGAGCTCCGGTGGAGCATCATCCACATTAACTCAACGCGAGTTGATGCCGCCTTCACCAGCGGGATAGCTGCGTGGATCTCTCAAGCTGCGCTCCATCTTAAGGAGTGGGCAGGGATGGAGTCCCTTGGCCTCCTCCTTGTTTTCCTATGTGGGGGTTGCCTTCTCTGTCTGTGCAGATTGAGGGCCCAACGCAATCGCGACCGCGCCTTCCTCGTACAAGCATTTGCCGCTATCGAAGAAGGATACTCCCCCGTGGCTTGGCTGGCCCAGATGCAGTAAACCCCTATCAGCTCAGGGTGCAAGGCAAAGCACTGCACTCTGGGGGCCCTTGATGGGACCTGGAGGAAGGCAAGTCCGGGTGCATATGGGTTGATGCCGACAACACACCCATCCCCATAAAAAGGCATCGGACAGGCTGACCTGGGGGATGCCCCTGGGCCCTTCCACAGGTCAGTAAGCAAGTCCACCACATCTGGGGCCCGTGACCTCTACCTTCTCCTGACAAAAACAAAAGGGGGGAACTGTTGGCCGCCGCCGTTGGCCGCCGAGCCAAGATGGCGCCGCTGGCTGCATAGGGAGGTGTGTCTCCAGTACTACAAACAACTCCTTCTATGGACATGTTTTAGAGACAGCCAATCAGGACTTGCCTCGTACAGGCGAAGGAACTTGCGGGTGGGGCCGCCTGGAGGATCCTATATATACGGGGGAAAAGGGAAGTAGAAAGAAGAAGAAAAGGAAGAGGAAGAAAAAGGAAACCTGTGAATAAAGACTGTGTGAGGAAGAACCTGGTGTCGTGTCGTCTCTGCAGAAGTGACGCCGACATGCTCTGGCCTAGGGACCAAGTTTCTTTTTTTTTTTTTGGAGAGATTTTTCGCTATAGGGCGCGTGCACTCGCCAGACAGACAGAGAGAGAGACAGAGAGACAGAAAGCGAGTAATCACCCCCCAGGGGGGATAGTCATGCCGCAATCCCTTCTCCTCCATTCTCCTCTCGGGATCTTGGGCACGCACACACATGCATCCGGCGTGAGTTTTAAGCCACTGGGTCCGGGACGCGAACCGCGGTCGACTACGTGGGAGTCCGGTGACATAGCCATTACGCTAACTGCTGGTTCCCAGGACCAAGTTTCAAGTCCAACTTGCTGAACCTGCAGTTGAAGAAAGCTAGTTAAAGCGCAGGAAAAATCATTCAAATGGAGCAGGGGCAAGGGTGTAAGGGGCTGGGGCAAGGGAGCAGAGTAGAGGGGAAGTTCAAAGAAGAGGTAGTTTAATTTTCTCCTTCAGTGCATATTTATAGAGTCCTTCTGTGCTTGATTAAACTCAATTTTGCTAGGACTTTGTTTTGGACGGTGGAAGGGACAAAGGAAGAGAAATGTATCTCGCTGAAACTTTCTAAGACCTAAAGATTTTATATTCCCAATGGTCATTCTATGAATGGAACCAGAACCTTTATCTCTTAGCTCTTTATCATGAATACTCTTCTATAACTCACTATCTCCTAATATGTCATTTGAGGACTTAAAAATCTGAAATGATTCCTTATTATCTATGAATAAATCCCACACTCCTGAGCATGCCATCTTGGCCCCTCATTATCAAGGCCCTGTTAAATGTTCTGAGTGGTTCCTAGGCCATGTTTCACAATGAGATTTAAGCTAATGGCTCTCAAAGGTCTCTCCCATGTCACTGTCCCCAAATGTTCTTATCTCCTATTTCTTGATTCCCTGCCCCACAACAAATTTTACATATTCTACAGTGAATTCATATACCTACCACTAGATTCTACCATTAACATTTTCTATATTTGTTTTATCTGTCCATCTATTCAACTCCCCACTGATTCATCAATCATTCTTATTTTTTGTTGCATTTTAAAGTAAATCAAAGACATTGGTATGCATCCCTTCCCCAGTATTTCTGTATGTATATCATTAACTAGAGTTCAGTTTTTCTTTTGAAGTAAAACTTATGTACAATGAAATACAAAAATCTTAAGAAAATATTTTCTCAGTTTTGGCAAATGTACATACTTGTGTAGCCCAAATCCCTATCAAAAATAGAACCATCATCCCCAGGAATTTTATCCATGCTTTTTTTTTTTTTTTGCGTTTTTGTTTTGTTTTGTTTTGTTTTTTGGTATAGGGCGCATGTGCTCACCAGAAAGACAGAGAGAGATAGAGAGACAAAGAGCAAGAAATTACCCCCCCAGGGGGGATGGTCACACCGCAATCCCTTCTCCTCCATTCTCCTCTCAGGATCTTGGGCACGCGAGCACACGCACCCGGCATGAGTTTAAGCCACCGGGTCCAGGACTGGAACCACGGTCAACTACAGAGAGAATCACCATAGATTAGTTGTGTTTGTTCTAGAGCTTCATATAAATGGAATTAGACAAAATGCAGCCTTTTGAGTCTGGCCTTTTTCACAGCACAATGTTTTTGATATTGAATATTTGTTTTTCTATTCATCATTTGATGGGCATTTGGGTTATTTCTAATTTGAACCTGTTATAGACATATTTTCATTTCATTTCCTTTTTTTTTTTGGTTACTTTTTGCTATAGAGCACATGTGCTCACCAGAGAGACAGAAAGCAAGAAATTACCCTGCTGTGGAGATGGCCACATTGCAATCTCTTCTCCTTCATTCTCCTCTCAGGATTTTGGGTATGGATGCACACATGCCTGGTGTGATATTCAAGCTTCTGGGTCTGGGAATCAAACCATAGTTAACCACACAGGAGTCCAGCACCTTAACCATTACACCACCTGCTGGTCCCTTCATTTTCTCTTTAGTAGATACCTACAGCTGAAATGCTCAGGTCACAGGCTAAGGTATATATTTAACTGTGGCGGGCACTGCATACAGAAGCCATCTTGAGCTATCCGCCATCTTGAGCTATCCACTATCTTGGAAACCATTAGGTTTCACTTCCTCACTGAGCAAACCGTTTCTCAGAAATCATGTGACCAACCATTCTCCCTGGAAGTGGTTGGGTTTCTAGGCAACGGGAGAGATCCACCCACATCAATGACTGGTTCATGCTGTTCTATCACATTTGCATTTCGGGCAACCAATTGGTGCCCACCAGCTGTATATAACTCACCATTTTTCCTCAATAAACAGAAGAAGAAGATGGAAGACTTGATCAGCAACTCGTGTGTGTGTGTGTGTGTGTGTGTGTGTGTGTGTGTGTGTTTGTCCCATCTCTCACTCCCTCCCCCAGGGAACCTGTTCGACTGTCCCACAAGTCGGGACATTTAACCATTTAAGAAACCAACAGAACTCTTTAAAAGTTTTTTTCATGTTATATTCATACCAGCAATATGTAAGAGTTCCAGTTACTCTACATCTTCACCAATGCTTGGTATATTTTTAAGTTTATTTTCTTTTATTCATGATAAAGAACATGTGTATGTGCATGAGAGATTGAGACAGAGAGAGGAGAGAGAAAAAAATCACCTTCAACAGGGTCTTGTAATAATATGATCCCCTTCCCCAAGCCCTCCAACTAGTCGGGGTCTTAGGCTCATGGTGTCCAGTATGTTTCAGGTTGACTTGGGATCCAAAACCATGGTCAGGGGACCAGCAGTTAACATAATGGCTATGTCGCTGGACTCCCACATAGTCTACCATGGTTCACGTCCCGGACCCGGTGGCTTAAAACTCACGTTGGGCGCGTGTGCATGCGTGCCCAAGATCTCAAGAGGAGAATGGAGGAGAAGGGATTGCGGCATGGCCATCCCCCCGGAGGGTGATTTCTCGCTTTTTGTCTCTCTGTCTCTGTCTGTCTGGCAAGCGCATGCACCCTATAGCAAAAACCTCTCAAAAAAAAAAAAAAAAAAAAAAAAAAAAAAAAAAAAAAACCCATGGTCAGTCATGAGGCTTCCAGTACTGCAGTTCAGTAAGTTACCAATTCAGCTGTGTCACAAAGGCTAGGCCATCAATGCTTTGTATTTGAATTTTATTTTAAATATACTTTAGGAACCAGTCATGGTGGCATGCCCTGGGCAACACTTACAAATCATGTATCTGGATTGCTTTGGTTTCTTAGCTTTTTTTTTTTTTAATCAACCTTCTCCCTTTAATTCTTTATTTTAATCTTGTTTATATTACATTGAATTGCATATAACTTTACAGTGTATTACATTGCTTTTTCAAAAGGGAATGCCATGCATGTCAGTCAATACAGAGACATTAATCTCCCCACTTCATCATTCAATATCTTTTCATTGTTTTTCCCAATCATTATTATTATTATTATTTTTATTTCAATTTATTTATTTGCATTCATTCACTGAACATCATTACAGCATACAAAATGAGATTTTCCATCCAAAGTACACTATATATTGTCTCAAGCAAGCACATCAACAAACATGTTATTGTCAGCAAATGATCTTCCATTTCTTGTCTTCTGTATGTTTTGCTTTCCCCACCCCCCCATCCTTGTTTCCCTATCTCCTACCCTCTCCCATCTCCCACTCTCCTCCCACACTGTCTCTGGTATCTATGTTTGCTTTCTATACTGTTTTCTCCTCACATTTTATTGTATCGTCAAAGACCCCAATCAATCCAAATACCCTCGTAGCAAACACAGGTGATACACACATTTCCATGAACACAAGTCTTACTTTACGCATCCTATAAAGTAGCACCTAGCTGTGGCTACATATCCTACTGCAGTCATTGAATAGATATATATTTTTTTTCTGAAACTTTTTTTTTGTAACTCAATTTACATTCCTTCCCTAAGCTTCATCACAGCATACAAAATGCAATCTCCCATCCAGTACACACTGCATAGTGACACAATCATGCACATTACAAAAAATTTTCCATTACTACTTCCTAGAATTACTTCCACCCCTCTTTCTGACCCTCTGTCCCTTCCCACCCTCCTCTCACACCACCTCCGGTGTCTACAATTGTCCTTCATTCCCTTCCCACCCACGTTGCATTGATCACACAATTTCCTACATAATCTAACTACTTTCAATGGTGAGTTCACTCATTACTACTAAGAAAACCAGTTTTAACTTAAATCAAAGAAGTGCCAAGGAACTTTGCTTAAAGCCAGGAAACAAGTTAGGATTCTGTTCAAATGGTAGGTGTATGAACCTATCAGTCTCATGTACTTTTATCTTCTGTTCTGGTTCAATTTTCCTGATTAAATTCTGGGATATAGTATTCAACTCCATACTTGTCCCTATAATTAAGTTGGCCACTTTCATAGTTTTTGGACTCTTATTTCCATGTGTCTGTGTTTAATTTTCTTGATACAACACACCCTTGAGAACTTCTTGGAGATCTGGTCTGGTGCTGGTAAATTCTTTCAGGTTTTGTTTATCTGAGAATGTTCTTGTCTTTTCTTCCCACCTGAAAGATAATCTTGCCGAGTACAGTATTCTTGGCTGAAATTGCTTCTCTCGTAACACTTTGAATATATTTTCCCATTCTCTCCTCGCTCACATTGTTTCCAATGAGAGATCTGCTGTTAGCCTGATGGGATGTCCTTTGTAGGTAACTTGACGTTTCTCTCTTGCCAATCTTAGTATCTTGTCTTTGTCTGCGGTTTTGGTCAAACTGGCTATAATGTGTCTTGGAGAAGATCTTCTTGGGTTGATTCTATTTGGGGTCCTTTGTATTTCCTGGGACTGGATCTTCGAATGCCTCTCTAGGTTTGGAAAGTTTTCTTGCAGGATTTCATGGAATAGATTATCAATGCCCTTATGGGTCTCTTCACCTTCTGGAATGCCAATTATCCGGATATTTGGACGTTTGATGGTATCCAATACTTCTCGCATATCATTCTCAAATTTTTGGGCCATTTTCTCAGTCTTCGTGGTGGATTTTTCTAAGCCAGCCATTTTCTCTTCTACATCTGAGATTCTATTTTCTGAATGATCTAGTCTGCTTTTAATACTTTCAAGGGAGATTTTGACTTCTTGTATTATAGCCTTCATCTCTAGCAGTTCCGTTTGAGTCTTTTGTAAAGTGTGTAATTCCTCTTTTAGATCTTGCAAGAATTTCCTCATCTCCTGGAACTCGGCAACTTCTTTCTCCTTTCTCTTTAGCAGTTCATTATCTCTCTTTTCTTCCATCTCTGTTAGCTTCGACATTATGAATGCTCTAAATTCCTTATCAGACATTTCCATGACTTTCACTGAACTGCTGTGGATGAAGGAGAGTTACTCTTTTCCATTGGAGGAGAGGTATTTTCTCGTTTTCCCATATTTCTCGTGATCCGACAGTGATTTCTTGTCATCTGATGGATGGTATGTTTCTTTCAAATTCTTGAAGTTAAGCCTCAATGTTCAGGAGCAAGCAGACAGAGGTGTTCTAGAATCTGTTTGCTGTTCTGTTGTGATCGCTGGTGCAGCAGATTCAGTAGATTTTGGGTGGAGAGACAAGAAAAAGGAAAATGAGAAAGAGAGAGAGAAACAACAACAAAAAGAGAAAAAAAGACAAAAAAATTAAAAATTATAATTACAGTTCTTTTTAAAAAAAAAATCACAAAATAGAAAACCACGCGGTGCGCTAGCTACTGGTTCCCAGTATCCGTGGGGAATCTTCTGAAGGAAGGGCTCAACTCTCCTGCCACACTAGCTTTGCTTGCTGGAGGCTGAATTATGAGTAGAAAATCTTCATTTCTCCTGTCCCCTGAAATATCTAGTTCCCAGTATCCATGCGGAATCTTCTGAAGGAAGGTCTCAACTCTCAATCATTATTATTATTATTCTAATTATTTTTTACTTCTCAGACCAATCCAGTTGAGATTACTATACACGTCATCATCAACAGGTAATAAGCCATATCTGTTTCCCACTAACGTCCTGCTTCTCTATTTGTTCTCTTGCTATCTTTCTCTATCCTCTTCTCTTCATCCCCCCATTCCACACTGTCTTATTCTCGTTAAGTACTTTCACTGCTTTTATGCCCTCCAATATTTCGCTCTCTACCATAGAGTGCAGATAGTCAGTATATATTAAGTGGATATATACAATATCTTTCTTTCATAGCCTGGTTTACTTCACTCAGCAATAGATCCTCTATATCTGACCACTTTCTATGAAATGCCAGGGTCTTGTTATTTTTTATGGCTGAGTAATATTCTATAGAGTATATATACCACACTTTTCTGATCCATTCATCAGTTTGTGGACATTTAGGTTGATTCCATGTCTTGGCAATCATGAATAATGCTGCAATAAACATTGATGTGTAAGTACTTTTCTGACTGAGCGTTCTCCTGTCCTTTCAGTAGATACCCAAAAGTGGGATTGCTGGATCAAATGGTAGTTCTATTTGTAGATCTTTGAGGAAACTCCATATTGTTCTCCACAGTGGTTGAACCAGTTTACACTCCCACGAACAGTGTAGGAGGGTTCCCTTTTCACCACATCCCCGCTAACACTTATCACTTTTTGTATACTTAGTCTTTGCCATTCTGACAAGGGTTAGGTGATATCTCATTGTGGTTTTTATCTGCATCTCCCTTATGATGAGGGATGTTGAGCATTTCCTCATATGCTTTTTGGCTGTTCATATGGCTTCCTTAGAGAGATTTTTGTTCAGCACATTTTCCCATCTTTTAATTGGGTTAATCTTTTTTTCCCATAAGGCACTTGAGTTCCCTGTATATTCTGGTTTTCAGTCCCTTGTCTGAGGCATATTTAACAAAAATATTTTCTCATTCTGAGGGTTGTCAATTCACACCTGTTACTGTGTCCTTTTCTGTGCAGAAACTTCTTAGTCTGATATAGTCCCACTTGTCTATTTTAGGGATTATTGCTTGTGATTTGGGAGTCTTGTTTAAGAAGTCTTTACCTACTCCAATGTCTCCCAGAGTTTCCCCAGCATTTTCCACCAGTCACTTTATTGTTTGAGGTCTTAGGTTCAGATCTTTCATCCATTTTGAATTGATTTTTGTTAATGGTGAAAGATGGGGGTTCAGTTTCATCTTTCTGCAGGTGGATACTCAGTTTTTCCAGCACCATTTACAAAAGAGGTTTTCCTCTTCCCAATGGATTGACTGATCTCCTTTGTCAAAAATCAGTTGGCCCGGGAACCAGCAGTTAATGTAATGGCTATGTCACTGGACTCCCACATAGTCGACCGTGGTTCGCGTCCCAGACCCGGTGGCTTAAAACTCACACCGGGTGCGTGTGCATGCATGCCCAAGATCCCGAGAGGAGAATGGAGGAGAAGGGATTGCGGCGTGACCATCCCCCCGGGGGTGATTTCTCGCTTTCTGTCTCTATGTCTCTGTCTGTCTGGCGAGCACACGCACCCTATAGCAAAAAACCTCTCCAAAAAGAAAAAGAAAAAGAAAAAGAAATTCTGAAAGGAGTACTATACCAAGAAAACTAAAGAGAGACAGACAGCAATAAGAGAACAAAGAACAACCAGGAATATAGCCAAATTAATGGTATGGACAAGTCTGGAAATATGGATAATAACATTGAATGTCAATGGGTTAAATTCTCTGATCAAGAGACACAGACTAGCTGAATGAATTAAAAAATAGAAATCCTCCATCTGCTGCCTACAAGAAACCCATCTCATGGATAAAGACATACATAGACTTAAGGTGAAAGGCTGGAAAAAGGTATTCCAGGCAAATGGAAAACAAAAAAGAACAGAAGTTGCTATACTGATTTCAGACAAAGTAGGCTTTAATACAAAAACCATAAGAAAAGACAAAGAAGGGCATTATATAATAATCAAAGGGCTAATTCACCAAGAATATATAATGCTTATAAATATCTATGCACCAAACTTAGGAGTGCCCCAATTTTTTTTGGGGGGGGGAGAGGATTTTTTGCTATAGGGCGTGTGCACTTGCCAGAAAGACAGAGAGGGACAGACAGAGAGACAGAAAGCAAGAAATCACCCCCCAGAGGCGATGGCCACGCCACAATCCCTTTTTCCTCCATTCTCCTCTTGGGATCTTGGGCACACACACACATGCACCCGGCATGAGTTTAAGCTGCCGGGTTCGGGACTCGAACCATGGTCAACTATGTGAGAGTCCAGCAACATAGCCATTACACCAACTGCTGGTCCCAGGAGTGCCCCAATTTGTAAAGAAAATACTGCTAGATCTAAAAGGAGAGATAGACTGCAATGCTATAATTGTTGGAGATCTCAACTCCTCATTATCTCCTTTAGACAGGTCAACAAGATAAAAAGTAAGCAAAGATACTTGGGATCTAAATAATATCATAAAACTGATGAACTTGATAGACATCTATAGAACTTTCCACACACACACACCAAAAAAAAAAAAAAAAAAACAGAAAATGTACATTTTTCCCAGCCCTGCATGATACTTTCTCAAAGATTAATCACATGATAGGGCACAAAACCAGCCTTTACAGATTCAAAGGCATGGAAACTATATACTGCCTCTTCTTTGACCATGATGAAATTAAACTTGATATTGATCTCAGGAAAAGCCCTCGAAAATATATAAATACATGGAAACTAAACCTACTTCTGAATGACTCCATGACTACTTCAGAGATTAAGATAGAAATAAAAAGATTCGTGGAAACTGATGAAAATGAGTACACAAGTTTCCATAATCTATGGGGTACTGCAAAAGCAGTCATAAGAGGGAAGTTCATAGCAATTAGTGTGCACAAGAAAAAGATGGAAAGGTGGCAAAAGGACAACCTAACATCATGCCTCAGGGAATGGAACAAGAACAACAACAGCAACAACAAAAGGCCAAGAGAAAATAAATAATAAAGATTCTAGCAGAAATAAATGAAATAGAAAATAAGTGAACTATACAGAAAACAAATGAAAGCAAAATCTGGTTCTTTGAAAAGATAAACAAGATTGACACACTATTAGCCAGACTAAATAAGAAAAGAGAAAGAAACCAGATACATCAAATCTGCAATGAATCAGGCAACATTACAACAGACATATCAGAAATACAAAACATCACTAGAGAATATTATGAGCATCTCTATGCCAACAAATAAAACCTAGATGAGACGGACAAATATCTGGACACATATCATCTACCAAGATTGACTCAGATGGACATAGAAAGCCTGAATAGACCTATAACAAGCAATGAGACTGAATCAGTAATAAATAACCTCCCAATAATGAAAAGCCCAGGTCCGGATAGCTTCACTGCAAAACTTTACAAAACTTTTAAAGAAGAGGTAACCCCCATCCTACTCAAACTGTTTCTAAAGATGCAAAACCAAGATATTCTTTCAAGTTCATACTATGAAGCCTCCATTACCCTCATTCCCAAAACGGATGAGGATACAACAAAAAATGAAAACTATAGACCTATATTCCTGATCAATATATATGCAAAAATTCTCAATAAGATACTTGCTAACCGTATTCAACAGCATATTCAATAGGTTATTCATCACGACCAGGTAGGCTTTATTCCAGAGATGCAAGAGTGGTTCAGCATATGCAAAACCATAAATTTAATACACCATATTAACAGAAAAAAAGTTAAAAACCATATGATCATTTCAATCGATCATATGTTGAAAAATCATTCGACAAAATACAACATGGCTTTATGATCAAGACTCTCAGCAAAATTAGCATAGAAGGACCATTTCTCAGCATAATGAAAGCCATTTATGAAAAACTTACAGCTAACATCATACTGAATGGGAAAAACCTGAAAACTTTTTCCCTAAAAAGGGATACAAGAGAAGGATACCCACTTTCTACGCTCCTATTCAATATAGTACTGGAAGTTCTAGACAATGTGACCAGACAAGAGAAGGAAATAAAAGTCATTCCAATAGGGAAACAAGAGCTGAAATGATCTCTGTTTGCAGATGACATGATTGTATACATAGAAGACCCAATAGTATCCATGAAAAAACTTCTCAAAGTAATAAATGCATACAGTAAAGTGGCAGAATACAATATTAATTTATAAAAATCTATAGTATTTCTATATACAAACAACAGGCAGACAGAGACAGAATGGAAGAATGTAATTACATTTACCATAGCCACAAGAAGTATAAGATACTTAGGAATAAAATTAACTAAGGAAGTCAAAGACCTCTACAAGAAAAACTACGAAAACCTTATGAAGGAAATTAAAAAGGACACTAAAAAGTGGAAGGACATCCCATGTTCCTGGATGGGCAGAATCAATATAATCAAAATGGCAATCCTACCCAAATTAATCTACATGTTTAATGCAATCCCTATAAAATTACAAGAGACATTCTTCACAGGTCTAGAAAAGACAATCATAGAATTTGTCTGGAACCATAAAAGATCCCGTTTTGCTAAAGCCATCCTGCAAAGAAGACTGGAGGAGGTGGCATCTCACTCCCTGGCCCCAAAATTTATTACAAAGCTGTGATCATAAAACAGCATGGTATTGGCACAAAAACAGAAATGCGGACCAATGGAACAGAGCAGAGACTCCAGAAATAAACCCCAAAACATACAGCCAACTCATCTTTGATGAAAAATACCAGTTAATCCAGTGGGAAAAGGGAAACCTCTTTAGCAAATGATGTTGGAAAAACTGGTTCTTCACCTGCAGAAAGATGAATCTGAACCTCTATCTGTTACCATTAACAAGAATCAACTCGAAGTGGATCAAAGATCTAAACTTAAGACTGAAAACTATAAAACTAGTGGTGGAAAACACTGGGGAATCTCTGGGAGACATTGAGGTAGGCAAAGACTTCTTAAGCAAGACCTCCAAAGCACAGATAATAATCCCCAAAATAGACAGGTGGGATTACATCAGATTAAGGAGTTTCTGTACAGCAAAGGACATCATAATTAGTGTGAGCTGTCAACCCTAGAATTGGGAAAAAATTTTTGTTAACTGCCTCAGAATAAGGGACTGATAACCAGAGGGAACTCAAGCAGCTTACTTGGAAGAAAATGATTAACCCAATTAAAAATGAAAAAAGGAGCTGAATAAACAATTCTCTAAGGAAGACATATGAACAGCCAAAAAGCATATGAAAAAATGATCAACATCCCTCATCAAAAGGGAGATGTAGATCAAACCTGCAGTGAGATACCACCTAACCCCAGTCAGAATGGCCAAGATTAAAAAATAATAATAATGATGATCAATGCTGGAGGGGATGTGGTGAAAGGGGAACACTCCTACACTGTTGGTGAGAATGTAAATTGGTCGAGCCTCTGTGGAGAATGATATGTAGGTTCCTCAATGATCTTCAAATAGAACTACCACATGATCCAGCAATTCCACTCCTAGGTAGGATCTACCCAAAGGACGGGAGAGTACTCAGTCAGAAAAGTGCTTTCACGACTATTTTCATTGCAGCATTATTCATGATTGCTAAGACTTGGAACCAACCCAAATGTTCACAAACTGATGGATGAATGGAAAAAGTGTGGCACATATACTCCATAGAATACTATTCAGCCATAAAAAGCAACCAGGCCCTGGAATTTGATAGAAAGTGGACGAATATGGATACGTTGCTGAGTGAAGCAATCAGGCTATGAAAGAGAAACATTATATGTCTCCACTTAATATATACCAACTGTCTGCACTCTATGGTAGAAACTGAAAGACTGGAGAACATAAAAGCATTAAAAATTGTAATGGATACTAGAGACAAAGTGAAAAGAGAATTTGGGAGGGGAAGAGTGTAGGAAAGAAAATTTGGGGGGAAATTGGAAAGATAAGACACTTGTGGGACACAGGTAAGGTTTATTATCTGTTGACAAGGCTGTGTATGGTGGTCTCAACTGGGCTGGACTAAGGTGTAACTCATGCTGGCTAAAGTCTCTTCACAATCTAAATGATGTGAAGTGATTTAATGTACAAATAATAATTAAAAAATACCTTCAGGCCATATGTATAATATATATATAATATATATAATATAATATTATATATATATATATATATATATATATATATTTACTGTTTAAAATTGTAAAAAAATACACTTTTTTACATTCCAAGAAAAGGAGTTTTAGCTTTAATAAATAAAAAATATTTTTAAAAAATGCTAAGAGAGCTTTGCTTAAGACATAAAGCCAGGAAACAGGTTAGAATTCTGTTCAAATAATAGGTACATAAACCTAAGCAGCTCAAGACAAGACAAAAATTCTTAAATCTGGAAAACAAAGCCTAGAAGAAAATGAATAATGTTTTAGTCAAAAGTCAGAAGATTCTATTTCACCAGTTCAGTCTCATGTACTTTATCTTCTGTTGTGGTCCGATCTTCCTGATTAAATTCTGAAATATAACATTTAACTCCAGTCTTGTCTCTACCATTAAGTTGGCCATTTTCTTAGTTGTTTTTGAGCTCCTATTTCTGTGTGTCTGTATTTAGTTCTCCTGGTATAACACACCCTTCAGAACTTCTTGGAGAGATGGTATGGTGTTGGTAAATTCTTTCACGCTTTTTTTTTTTTTAATCTGAGAATGTTTTTGTCTTTTCTTCCCATATGAAGAATAATCTTGCCAGGTACAGTATTTTTGGTTGAAATTGTTTTTCCCTTAACACTTTGAATATATTTTCCCATTCTTTCCTTACTCACATTGTTTCTGATGAGAGGTCTGCTGTTAGCTTCATGGGATAACCTTTGTAGGTAACTTGACACTTCTCTCTTGCCAATCTTAGTATTTTGTCTTTTCTGTGATTTTGGTCAATCTGGCTATAATATGTCTTGGAGAAGATCTTCTTGGGTTGATTCTATTTGGAGTCTTCTGTATTTCTTGGGAATGGATCTTTTAATGTTTCTCTAGGTTTGGAAAATTTTCTTCCAGGATTTCATGGAATAGATTATCAATGCCCTTATAAGTCTCTTCGCCTTCTGGAATACCAATTATTCAGATGTTTGGACATTTATTGGTATCTAGTATTTCACATATATTATTCTCATTTTGGGAAACTATTTTCTCAGTCGTCATGGTGGATTTTTCTAGGTCAATGATTCAGTCTTCTACATCTGATATTTGATCATCTGTATGATCTAATCTGCTTTTAATACTTTTAAGGGAGGTTTTGATTTCATCTCCTTTTTTTATTTCAATTTATTTATTTGCATTCATTCACTATACATCATTAAAGCATACAAAATGAGATATTCCATCCAGAGTACACTGTATATTGTCTCAATCAAGCACATCAACAAACATGTTATTGTCAGCAGATGATCTTCCATTTCTTGTTTTCTGTATGTTTAGCTTTACCCGCCCCCATCCTTGATTCCCTATCTCATACCCTCTGCCATATCCCATTCTCCTCCCACACTGTCTCTGGTATCTATGTTTGCTTTCTATACTGTTTCCCCCCACATTTTATTGAATCACCAAAGACCCTAATCAATCCAAATACCCTCATAGCAAACACAGGTGACATACACATTTCCATGAACACAAGTCTAACTTTATGCATCCTATAAGGTAGCACCTAACTGGGGCTACATATCCTACTGCAGTCATTGAATAGATATATATTTTTTTCCTGAAACTTTTTTTTGTAACTCAATTTACATCCTTTACCTAAGCATCATCACAGCACACAATATGTGATCTCCCATCCAGTAAACACTGCATAGTGACTCAATCATGCACATTACAAAAAATTTTCCATTTCTAGTTCCTAGAAATATTTCCACCCGCTTTCTGACCCTCTGTCCCTTCCCACCCTCCTCACACACCACCTCTGGTGTCCACAATTGTCCTTCATTCCCTTCCCACCTACATTGCATTGATCACACAATTTCCTACATAATCTAACTACTTTCAATGGTGAGTTTACTCATTACTACTAAGAAAACCAGTTTTAACTTAAATCAAAGAAATGCCAAGGAACTTTGCTTAAAGCCAGGAAACAGGTTAGGATTCTGTTCAAATGGTAGGTGCATGAACCTATCAGTCTCATGTACTTTTATCTTCTGTTCTGGTTCAATTTTCCTGGTTAAATTCTGGGATATAATATTCAACTCCAGACTTGTCCCTATGATTAAGTTGGCCACTTTCTTAGCTTTTGGACTCTTATTTCCATGTGTCTGTGTTTAATTTTCCTGATACAGCACACCCTTGAGAACTTCTTGGAGATCTGGTCTGGTGCTCGTAAATTCTTTCAGGTTTTGTTTATCTGAGAATGTTCTTGTCTTTTCTTCCCACCTGAAAGATAATCTTGCTGGGTACAGTATTCTAGGCTGAAATTGCTTCTCTCGTAACACTTTGAATATATTTCCCCATTCTTTCTTCGCTCGCATTGTTTCCGATGAGAGATCTGCTGTTAGCCTGATGAGATGTCCTTTGTAGGTAACTTGATGTTTTTCTCTTGCCAATCTTAGTATCTTGTCTTTGTCTACGGTTTTGGTCAACCTGGCTATAATGTGTCTTGGAGAAGATCTTCTTGGGTTGATTCTATTTGGGGTCCTTTGTATTTCCTGGGACTGGATCTTTGAATGCCTCTCTAGGACTGGAAAGTTTTCTTGCAGGATTTTATGGAATAGATTATCGATGCCCTTATGGGTCTCTTCACCTTCTGGAATGCCAATTATCCGGATATTTGGACGTTTGATGGTATCCAGTACTTCTCGCATATCATTTTCAAATTTTTGGGCCATTTTCTCAGTCTTCCTGGTGGATTTTTCTAGGCCAGCCATTTTCTCTTCTACATCTGAGATTCTATTTTCTGAATGATCTAGTCTGCTTTTAATACTTTCAAGGGAGATTTTGACTTCTTGAATTATAGACTTCATCTCTAGCAGTTCCGTTTGAGTCTTTTGTAAACTGTGTAATTCCTCTTTTAGATCTAGCAAGAATTTCCTCATCTCCTGGAACTCGTCAACTTCTTTCTCCTTCTCTTTAGCAGTTTATTATCTCTCTTCTCTTCCATCTCTGTTAGCTTTGACATTATGAATGCTCTAAATTCCTTATCAGACATTTCCATGATTTTCACCGAACTGCTTGTGGATGAAGAAGAGTTACTCTTTTCCCGTGGAGGAGAGGTATTTTCTCGTTTTCCCATATTTCTCATGATCCAGCAGTGATTTCTTGTCATCTGATGGATGGTGTGTTTCTTTCAAATTCTTGAAGTTCAGTTTAAATGTTCAGGAACAAGCAGAGGTGATCTAGAATCTCTTTGCCATTCTGTTGTGATAGCTGGTGCAGCAGATTTAGTAGATATTGGGGAATATTTTAACCCTATTAGTATTTGGATGTTTAGCTACAGTGCTCTTAGATCCGTCTAAGAACACATTGAATGGATATTGGAGGGTGGAGAGACAAGAAAAAGGAAAATGAAAAAGGGAGAGAGAAACAACTACAAAAAGAGGAAAAAAAAGACAAAAAGATTAAAAAATTGTATTTACTGTTTTTTTATTTTTTTTTTAAAAATTACAAAATAGAAAACCTTCATTCCCTGAAAAATCTAGTTTGCTGGCGCCATGTGGAACCTTGTTCTGAGGGCCTGGCTTCTTTTGCCTGGTGGGAGGATCCGAGCGATAATTAACAAGATAAGAGGTGGAGCCAAGAGCCAGAGAAAAACTGTGCCTTTTAAAAAAAAGTGTAAAAAGGAAAAATTACCAAAAAAAGGGAAGGCAGAAGCAGGGAGATACAGGAACTGAGAGACAGAAAGAGAGATAGAAGGCTGGGGTGCTGTGGGGGCTCCCTTCTGCTAGCTCATTTGTTGGAGGCTGAATTATCAGTAGAAAATCTTCATTCCCTGAAAAATCTAGTTCGCTGGCGCCATGTGGAACCTTGTTCTGAGGGCCCGGCTTCTTCTGCCTGGTGGGAGGACCCGAGCGATAATTAACAAGATAAGAGGTGGAGCCCGGTTTTGATTTCATCTCTAACAGCTTCATTTGATTCATTTTTATGGTATGTATTTCCTGTTTCAAATTGTGCAAGAATTTCCTCAACTCCTGGAAATCATCAGCTCTATTCTCCTACTTCTGCAGTTCATTGTCTCTCTTTTCTTGCATCTCTGTTAACTTTGTCACTATAAGTATTCTAAATTCTTTATCTGACATTTCTGTGAGTTCCATTGTACCCTCTTTGGTTGAAGAGGAGTTATTCTGAGACCAGCAGTTAGCGTAATGGCTATGTCACTGAACTCCCATGTAGTCAACCGTGGTTTGAGTCCTGGACCCGGTGGCTTAAACTCACGCCGGGCGCATGTGTGTGCATGCCCAAGATCCCAAGAGGAAAATGGAGGAGAAAGGATTGTGGAGTGGCCATTCTATCCCCCTTGGGGGGTGATTTCTCATTTTCTGTCTCCGTCTCTCTCTGTCTTTCAGACACATGCCCTATAGCAAAAAAAAAAAAAAAAAAAAAAAAAAAAGAAAAGAAAAGAAAAGAAAAGAAAGAAAGAAAGAAAGAAAGAAAGAAAGAAAGAAAGAAAGAAAGAAAAAAAGAAGAGTTATTCTTTTCCCTTGGAGAAGAGGCATTTTATTGCTTTCTCATATTTCTTGTGTCCCTGTGGTGATTTCTGGTCATCTGATGGTTTGTGCATTTCTTCCTAATTCTTGAAGTTTAATTTGTGCATTGAAAGATGTGAAGGAGGAGGTCATCTGCAAAATTAATTAATTAATTAATTAAAATTTTAAAAAGTAAAAGACACAGACAGACACAGAGAGAGAGACAGAGAGATAGAGAGAAGGATACGGAGGTAGCCCTGCCCACTAGAAATGAATATGGATGGAGAAGTCTCAGAAGAAAATCTTCATTTTTAGTCCCTGAAAGCAATATTTCACAGCTCAAGTTCAGTAAACATCACCCTCCTCCATTTATTATTAATTTATAGAGTTACAAGCTCACAGTAGGCACTTAATTTACATTTGTTGAAAGAAATGCTATTGTTGAATACCCGTCATGCATTATTTTGGATCTCCATAGGCCTCAGCAAATAGTTGATATTGTGGAATTGATGTTAAAATAGATTTATTGGCAGTGTCTCCCTCCCAGATCCAGTGCTAGCCAGGACAGAAAGCTGCTAGCTATCTCCACATTTGTCTGTTTTGGGCCTCTGGGTTCAACATCATGGCTGTGAAGTCTCCCCAAGCCAGCGTTCCCCTCCCAGACCCACCACTAGCCAGGTAGGAAGGCTGCTTTGCTCCCTCTTGTTCTTCTCTGTCCCTTCTAACTTTTTTCTCTTTTTGAAAAAAAACAAACAAACAAACAACAACAAAAAAAAAACAGCTCTCTGCCCTCCATGGGCTTTTCTCTTGTTAATCTGTCTTTTTGCTTACCTAGGGCAGAGAGTTGCAAGCAATCTCCACCTTTGCCTGTTTTGAGCCACACAGTTTTCCATTTTCATCCCAATTTCATTTTTTGTCAAGTGATTTTGTTTTCTTTTTTCCTTTTCTTTCTTCTAGTAATTTCCTTCTTTTTTCTTTGCCTTCTCTCTCTATTTCTATTTCCTACTTTCTCTTTCTTTACCCTACTTTGCTGTTTTACTTCTCAGCCTCTGCCTAGAGTCAATTAGGTGCATAGTACTAACCATCTGAGCATTGTGAGTTTTAGAGAATTCTTTGCACATCACCGTAGTGTTTGCGAAAATAGTGAAATTTCCCTTCATAAATCTGATTGCAAAACTCTCCCTGTGATTTCTGCATTTGTGAACTTAGTAGAAGGGAGAAAATAGCACCAAATTATTTCACAGTGAGGGAAACACATGAGTTCACAGTCACAGAATCCCTCTCCAAAAAATTGACCAGAAGTGACTACATTACCAAATGACTAAAAATCGAAGAAGAGCCTCAACAATAAGAGAATCAAGTAGTACATCTCCACCAAGGAAATGATGTAACCTGTCTCCAAGTAGGGAAAATTTATTACCAAAATGCCAGAAAAAGAATTTAGGCCTTCTTGAAGCCACAGCCACATGGATTCTGCAACGTAGCCATTTTGGGGGAACAGAAATCCAGACTCCCCACTGGAAATTTGGCTTCCAGCACACAAAACTCGCGTGATTGAACTTACAAGTTTGGGAAGAAACTGACCATCAACCAGATGACTAGAAATCGCTGTAGGACCACAAGAAATATGGGAAAGCAGGAAAATACCTCTCCTCCAAGGGAAAAGGATAACTCATCTTCACCCATACACAGTTCACGGGAATTCATGGAAATGTCTGATAAAGAATTCAGAACATTCGTAATGGTGAAGCTAACAGAGATGGAAGAGAAGAGAGACAATGAACTGCTGAAGAGGAAAGAGAAAGAAGTTGTTGAGTTCCAGGAGGTGAGGAAATTCATGCAAGACCTAAAAGAGGAATTTCACACTTTACAAAAGAATCAGATGGAACTGTTAGAGATGAAAGCTATAATACAGGAAGTCAAAATCTCTCTTGAAAGTATTAAAAGCAGACTAGATCATACAGAAAATGGAATCTCAGACATAGAAGAGAAAATTGCTAGCCTAGAAAAATCCACCACGAAGACTGAGAAAATGGCCCAAGAATTTGAGACTAATATACGAGAAATACTAGATACCATCAAACGTCAAAACATCCGGATAATAGGCATCCCAGAAGGTGAAGAGACTCATAAGGGCATTTATAATCTATTCCATGAGATCCTGCAGGAAAACTTTCCAAACCTAGAGAGGCACTCAATTATTCAGTCCCAAGAAATACAGAGGACCCCAAATAGAATCAACCCAAGTAGATCTTCTCCAAGACACCTTATAGCCAGATTGACCAAAACAACAGACAAAGACAAGATACTAAGATTGGCAAGAGAAAAATGGCAAGTTACCTACAAGGGGTATCCCATCAGACTAACAGCAGATCTCTCATTGGAAACTATGCGAGCGAGGAAAGAATGGGAAAATATATTCAACATGTTAAGGGAAAAGCAATTTCAACCAAGAATACTGTACCCAGCAAGATTATCGTTCATCTGGGAAGAAAAGACACGAACATTCCCAGATAAACAAAACCTGAAAGAATTTACCAGCACCAGACCAGAACTCCAAGAAGTTCTTAAGGGAGTGCTATGTCAGTAAAATTAAATGCAGACACACAGAAATAAGAGTTCAAAAACTAAGAAAATGGGCAACTTAATTGTAGGGACAATGTCTAGAGATGAATATTATATCCCAGAATTCAATCTGGAAGATTGAACCACAACAGAATAAAGATTAAGTACATGAGATTGAACTGATGAAACAACATTCTGTGACTTGACTAGAATATTGCTGCTTTTCTTCTAAGCTTTGTTGTCTGGTTTTAAAGAATTTTTTTCCTGTCTTGAGCTGTTGATAGGTGCATGTACCTACTATTTGAACAGAATACTAACCTGTTTCTAGGCTTTAAGTTTCAAGGAAATATCATTACCAGTTCAAAACTGCTCTTCTTGAAATTACCTGCTGAACTTGCTATTGAAAGTAGTTAGATTACTTATGATATTGTGTGATCAACAAAATGTTGGGGGAAAAGAGATAGAAAACAACTGTATATAGCAGAGATAGTGTAATAAGAGAGTGGGAACGGGCAGAGGGTCAAACATGGGGTAAAAAACATACATATACGTATACATATGTATGAAAGTAGAAATGGAATATTATTGATGATAACATGCATGATTATTCTAGATGGGAAACCACATTTAGTATGTTGTGATGATGCTCAGGGAATGAATGTTAAGTAATTTTTTAAAAAAAGTTGCAGGAGGAAAAAAAAAAACAGTAAAACTTCGTATCGAAATTTTTTAAAAAATGCATATTTGATGACTTGCAGTAAGCCATATAGCCCCAGCTGGGTACTACTTTATAATATGTTTATTCTACCATTGAGATTTATGCCTAAAGTCAGACTTGGATTCATGTATAGGTATATATCAGCTGTGCTAGCTATTGGATATATTTAGACTAATTAAGTTCATTAGCAAATCAATTAAATGGGGGGAAGGCATAGAAAGCAACCATGGATACCAGAGACAATGTGGGAGGAGGGTGGAACATGGCAGAGGGTGAGGGATAGGGAATCAAGGACAGCAAAATGAAAAACAAAGTATACAAGACATAAGAATTGGAAAATTATTTGCTGATAACATGTATGTTGATGTGCTTGATTGAGCCAATACACAGTGTATTTTGGATGGAAAATTCATCTGTATGCTGTAATGATGTATAGTGAATTAATGTAAAAAATAAATAAATTTAAAGAGAAAAAAAAGAAAAAGAATTTAGAATATTTATGGTAACAAAATTCTATGAGATGCAAGAGGAAAGAGATGTTGAGCTCCAAGAGATGAGGAAGTCCTTCCACGATATGAAAAAAGAATTGGACACAATAAAAAAGAATCAAACGGAACTGGGTAAAATGATTAACCTTATTAAAAGACGGGAAAATGAGTTGAATAAACAACTCTCTAAGGAAGATATAGAAACAGCCAAAAAGCATATGAATAAATGTTCAACATCCCTCATCAAAAGGGAGATGCCGATCAAAACCATAGTGAGATACCACCTAACTCCAGTCAGAATGGCCAAGATTGAAAAAAAAAAAATGTAAGTACTGGTGGGCATGTGGTGAAAGAGGAACATTCTTACATTGTTTGTGGGAATGTAAATTAGTCCAGCCACTGTGGAGAACAATATGGAAGTTCCTCAAAGACCTTCAAATAGAACTACTATATGAGCTAGCAATTCCACTCCTGGGTATCTACCCAAAGGACAGGAGAGCACTCAGTCAGAAAAGCACTTGCACAACTATATTCATTCAGCATTATTCACAATTGCTAAGACTTGGAACCAACCCAAATGTCCACAAACAGATGAATGGATTGAAAAAGTGTGACACACATACTCCATGGAATACTATTCAACCATTTAAAAAAAAAAAAAAAAAAAAAAAAAAAACTAAGGCTCTGGAATTTGATAGAAAGTGGAGGAATATGAAAGACTTTTTGCTGAGTGAAGCAAGTCAGGCTGTGAAAGAGAGACATTGTATGTCTCCACTTAACATATACTGACTGTCCACACTCTATGGTAGGGACTGAAACACTGGAGAACATAAAAGCATTAAAAATTGTAACGGACACTAGAGACAAAGTGGAAAGAGAGTGTGGGAGGAGAAGAGCATAGGAAAAAAATTGGGGAGAAAATGAAGAGGTAAGACACTTGTGGGACACAGATAAGATTTTTTATCTGTTAATGAGGATATGTATAATAGTCTCAACTGGGCTGGACTGACTGAGGTGTATATCATGCTGGGTAAAATCTCTTCACAATCTAAATTATGTGTAGTGATTTAATGTATGAATGATAATTTAAAATTAATTTAAAAATTTAAAAATAAATAAATAGATTTAATGTGGGAAGGATTAAATCAAGTAATTGAAAGTTATTCTATAGCCCTGCAGATAAAAACAGGACCTTGGATTCAGCTACAGCTTCTGTACCAGTTCAAATTCAGTAAGCAAATAACTTTTTTCTTCCTTCTCTCCTTCTTTCCTTCCTTCCTTCCTTCCTTTCCTTTGTACCTATAGTATAATCTGAATCATGAAAGGGCATCCTGGTCTCCTTGGATTCTGGTACAGTGAAAAGAACAAAAGACTAGGAGTTAGTAGACTTGAGCTTAAGTCCCAGCATTGCCACAATCACTGAATGACCTTAGGTAAGTCCCTTACTTTTCAGTGTCTCATCAACTGAAAATACAATGAAGTAGGATGAGCACTTTCCCAACTGTGCTCTTTGGTGTATAAAAAATCATTTCTCAAAGTGTGATACAAACTCATGAGACAATTTTAAATGTTACCAGAAATAAATTTTAAATTTCAATAGCTGTAGAAATACTTTAATGTGAATTGGAAAAAATATATACCTAGGACATTAAAACTATGATGTTACATAGGATGAGGCTGAATTTACTTAAGAAAAACAGTGATTCAATTTACATAATTTTTTTTATTATTACATTTAATCATTATACCTCTTTACCATGTACAACATGGTTTTTCCAGCATGAATACAGTGCACATTAGTCAAGACAATGATATTACCATATACATTATCATCAACAGACCACTTTTCATTTTTGTGTCTATCAAGTGTGTTGTTTGTTCCCTGAATCCCTCCCTTCCACCCTCAATTACTCATTCCCATTACCTCTCCCGTACTGTCTCTAGCATCCACAGTTGCCTTCCCTGCTATTATACCCTCCAGTTCTTTCAGTTTTTTTTTTCTTTCCAATTATCAGCTCATAAAGTTTTTAACAATAGGGAGCATAGATTCTATTCGGGGTTGGATTAAGGGTGGGTCTCGTGCAGTTCCGCAATTATAGGTGAATCTCCATGGAAGACAGTTTCAGGAAATCGGTTCTTGAAAGCAGAGATGATTATCAGTTGATGCGGCACAGCATCCATCTTGTGATTACCAGGAATGGTGTTGTGGGGATCTGCAGCGTGAGTCATCCTCGGGTATCTGACTTCCTTAAGAATGGTAGAGTAGTTCTTGTTTATCCCTGAGGTAATGCAGGGCTGGTGACCATCATCTTCTCATTGTCCATAGGCGGAGAAAATCCTCCTATACAATATATTTCTCAATTGGTTTAAGACAGCTAAAGCTTCTTTCTGTTGCTTGTAGTTGCAAGTTCTTAGTCCTAGTTTTTGGCCTCAGTTTGCCGCCTGCGGCCGGCGGTCACGCGCAGGTGCAGGCCCGGGGACCACGCGGAGGCCCAGCAACCACGTGCTGGCCCGGCGGCCACGCACAGACCCGGTGGCCGCGCGCAGGCCTGGGGGCCACGTGCAGGCCCGGCGGCCACGCGCAGGCCCAGCGGCCACATTCTGGCCCGGAGGCCATGCTCAGACCCGGCGGCCAGGGTCAGGCCCGGCGGCCACACGCAGGCCTGGGGGCCACGTGCAGGCCCGGTGGTCATGCGCTGGGCCGGCGACCATGTGCAGGACCGGTGGTCACACGCAGGCGCAGGCCCGGCGGCAACACTCAGGTCCGGCAGCCATGCGCAGTCCTGGGGGCCATGTGCAGACCCGGCGGCCACGCGCAGGCACAGTCCTGGCAGCCACGCGCAGGCCCGGCGGCCATGCACAGGGCTGGTGGCCACACGCCAGCCCCGAGCGCACGAATGTGCGTGGAATCCAGCGCCACCCCCCACTCGCCCGCCCACCCCGAGAAAGGAAGGTTGGCGAGCTCGGCCGGTCCGCGCCGCCGGTCCACGTCGGCGCCAAGCGCGGGACACACCCAGCGCCGGAGAGGCAGCGGCGCGCAGGCCCATAAATATATTATTAAATAAATGTCACTGGGTTTTGGGAAATGTCATGACTTATTTTTTCTGTTTTTCTATGCAAAAGTGTGTCATGACTTTTATGACAACTCCATAGCAAAATGGCTGCTAGTTATGATAAAAATCATATGGACACTCTGGGTAGGAATGGTTGGGCAACACTGCCCCAAAATTCTGAAGCAAATCTTCAGGGTAGAGTTGAATTCAGGTTCTCCTACTTCTACCATCACCACTACCCTTTAACCAAGAGTTTTAATTTGAAGAACTAAACTGATGGCCAGAAACAAAACAAAACGAAACACCTTAAAAACCTTGGCCCAGGGACCAGCAGATGGAATAATGGTTATATAACTGGACTTTCACATGGTCAACTGTGATTGAAATCCCAGACCTGGCAGCTTAAAACTCACACCGGGCATGTGGGTGCACATGTGTATATGCCCCAAATTCCAAAAGGATAAGGGATTGCAGTGTGGCCATCCCCCCACCCCGGGGGGGGGGGATGATTTCTCACTTTCTGTCACTTTGTCTCCCGCCAGCACACATGCCCTATAGCAAACATCTCTCTAAGAAAACAAAACAAAACCCTGACCCAGATAATCCTCAAGGGGGCTCCAGTTCTGACATTGTAAGATTTTGAATCACAGTAACAGATCTTAGGTGTTTTCTTGGCTGAGAGGTAACTGATGACCCTATCTAAGTCAGGTAATTTGAAAAGCTGGTCAATTTCTTGCAAACTATTTCAGGCTCCAGGACAAAGTTATAGGGAGAAGTTAGGAAGAAAAACCTGTCCTTCGAATTTAGTTTCAGGGATATTGGGTGGGGCTAATAGTCTCCAGAGTCCAGGTGCCGTCTGGTGGCCATAGGCATCAGCATATATTTTGGCTTGGACTGATACCCATTCAGGGCAACAAGTTCCAGCTCAAAGTAGTTCTCAATAAGCCTCAGCTATTGTGGATGGGGGAGGAGGGTGAGAGAGGAGGATGAACCTAAGAACACTTTATAGTTCTGGTTTTTATACCTGACCAGTCCAAGAGCATAATGATAAAAAAAAAAAAAAGCTCAATAATTCTGGGCCTAACCCCAAATTCAGACCAGTTTGCTGGACTCCTAAGTTTTTCCAAGAAGGCACTGTTGGCCCACCTTGCCTGCGCCTGCCCCGGAGCCAGTGGTTCTCGAAGCACCCCGTATCCTGCGAGACGTGCCGCGCACCGACAGAGCAGACATGGGCAGAGCGATGGTGGCCAGGCTAGTTCTGGGGCTGCTGCTGCTGGCTCTGCTGCTGCTGGCTCTGCTCCTACCCAAACAGATTTATTCAAACCAAACAACTGTTATAACACTTCCAAGTAACTCCTCCCAGAATCCCTCAGCTGCCCCAAATCCAGCTAATGCTACCACCAAGGCCATTGGCAGTGCCCTGCAGTCAACAGCCAGTCTCCTTGTGATCTCACTTTCTCTTCTACACCTCTACCATTAAGAGACTCAGGCCAAGAAATAGCTACACTTCCCCATATTCTGAACTCAATCCAAATGGCATCTAGAAGTCCAGTGTGGCAAGCAAAACAAAGCAAAACAAAACAAAACAAAAACAGGTCTTCATCGAATCTCCTAATTCCACACTTTATTTTATCAACACAGAAGATGTTGTAAATACCAGACTTGACTGGTAGAAGAACATGTGAAGGACTTGACCAGATGATAAATGCCAAGATTAAACTCGCTGAAGTTTTGTGTACAAGATGAAGAAACAACACTCGAAATTAGTTAAGACACGATTTCCTTAAATGGGGCTTAAGAAATATGGACATGTAGGGACCAGCAGGTGGCGTGGTGGTTAAGGTGCTGGACACTTCCACATGGCTGACCATGGTTCGAGTCCCGGACCTGGCAGCTTGCTTTCTCACTCTTTCTCTCTCTCTGTCTCTCTCTGGTCAAATTAGAATGAATGAATGAATAAAATAAATAATTATAAAAAAAAGAAATATGGACATGTAAAACTCTACCTTGAAATTAAGAATAGATTGTATCTTATCTAGAGATAAAGACTGGGATGTAGAATGGAGATTCAGTTTCATTTGGTTCATTAAATCCATAAGGCCATAAAACAATTAGGTAATATGAAAAGGTTCCATGATTCTATTTATATGTACAATAGAAGGAACTTCCAGGCATTACTGTAAGTCCTCAGTGTTTCAGCAGTACTAATTTAATGCCAATATACTCTAGGTAAAATTTTATGTTGTAAAGCTATCACTGTTTTCTGGGGAACTGAACTCTTCTTCTGAGGCTTTGGCTTGGACATTGCATTCGATTTTTTATGTAGTAATTGAGATGTGCTAGGACAATGATGGATTGAAATATACCCCCAAACCCAAGTATATTGGGTGAATATTGCTTAACTTTATAAAGTCAAATGGTAGACATTTTCCGTCACCTGTTTTTATTGGACAAGAGCACCAGGTTCATTTAGTTAAACTGGTTTTTTTTTTAGTTAAACTATTTTAAAAGAGTAGAATTGCATTGACCTCAACTAATTTAAAAATGCTGCTTTTTATTTCTGCAAATGTTTAATTTCTGCATTTTTTACATTAAAAAAACGTTTTGAAGGTAGAATTACAAATTTTGAAATTAAAAAGGTAAATATGTGAAGGAGCCAAAACTGTAAATCAGGTATTTGGGAAGTGAAGAATGGAGGCTAACTTGCTTAAAATTCACAGAAACTTTTATACTCTTTCTGTAAATACTTTTTTTAACCTATGGATCAGAATAGCCACATTTGGAATACTTTCTGTTATCAGTCAATATTTTTAGATAGTTAGAACCTCAGGTGAGCTTGATTCTGGAAAATCTTTTCCAACAGCCTCAACACGAAAACCTTTTTAAAAATACACACCCCTGGGACCAGCAGTTAGCATAATGGCTATGTCGCTGGACTCCCACATAGTCGATCGCGGTTCACGTCCGGACCCGGTGGCTTAAAACTCACGCCGGGCGCGTGTGTGTGCGTGCCCAAGATCCCAAGATGAGAACAGAGGAGAAGGGATTGCGTCGTGGCCTTCCCCCCTGGGGGGTGATTTCTCGCTTTCTATCTCTCTGTCTGTCTCTGTCTGTCTGGTGAGCGCACGCGCCCTATAGCAAAAACCTCTCAAAAAAAAATATACACACCCCTGAAGTATTTTGTTCGCATGGTCACACACTGTATTAGATACTATTCCAGTATCTAATGGCCACCAAGTCATTTTCCCTCATCTTTAGAAATGTACATGAGAAGAACCAGATTGAGCAGATCTGAAGCGACTGTGTGTGTGAATGAACACTCCCCTTTGCTTCATACCTGAATGCTCTCCCATCTATTTTGGATTGTATATTGTGTTTGTATAGTTATGCTTTGATTCTTAGTAACTTCTCATGTTATGGAATTGATTGGCATTGAACACAAACTGTAAATAAAAAGAAATGAACGGCTGAAAGAGAAAAAAAAAAAAAAAAGAAGGCGGCACCATTGGTAGTTCATCAAGTTCATCTTCCTATTCTGACTTGTAGTCTCAGAGGCAGCTTCCTGGCCATTACAGTAGCCAGGAGGAAGGTTTTAACATCTTCCTTCATAATTTCCATCAGTGTTCATACATACATGAGATTGACAATTGGGGTTTTCTCAAATGTATGTAATGTGCTTTACAAACACAGCTTGAAAAAGAATTCCTTAATCCCTTCTTCTAACCAGTTCCCTCTGCTATCCTTAAAAACTGCCCGTTTGGAAATTAGGGAGCTACTTCAGTCTTCAGGCTGTACGTAGCAGTCATAACTGTTTTGTAACTGTCATAACTGTTTGTAACTGTCATAACTGTTTTTTTTGTTTTAGTATACCATTTTTTTAGTTAGGGCGTATCAGTGATTAAAAATAATGGAGTTGGACACACCAGATCTACATTTCTCCTGAAAAGCAGCCAATGAACTAGAAAAACTGTAAGAATCGGCTTTTGAAGAACTCTGGAAAATAGGGGGAAAAAACTTACAATAAAGGGAAGACTCAATAAATAAAGAAGATATTTCTTTGTAGTAAGAGAGTGCAGTGGTGTTTTAAATCACCTGTTTACAATCCTCCATGCAGTGGCTATGAAGATAGTAGCTGGCACTCTTGGTACAAGCTACTAGTGCCAGAGGGAACAATACAGATCTTACTCTCAAAGAATTATGGAATGAGCCTCAACCTGCTTAGAAGCTCCCTTAAGAACTGACACAAAGGTTGTCCTTTGTTTCACCTGACTCCAAATGTTTGCAGGACTCAGATGGCTCCCAAGGAGGCTATTATTGAAAGCATTTAAAGACTCAGGTATTGACTACATCACTCTAGGGCAAGGGACAACATTTGAGATAAGCAATAGACAGACCTAGAAGCCTGGGGGAAAAGAGGTTGGAAAAGAAGATGTGTGTAGGAAGGATTTTAAAACACTCCTATGCATACCAGGGATCAATAAAGTCACATGCATTCCTAGGACAAGACACATGCTTGAAAAGGCCTGAGAAGATCCTAAGCTTTCACCTTTGATTGGCTTTCAGGCTCCACACATGTATAAAGTAAAATATAAATCAGAGTTATCAATGGCCTGCCTCAATGCAGAGCCAATATGCAGAGATTGGAAGAGTCATTTTCTTTCTTTTTTTTTCACATTTTTAGACTCCAGACATTTAAAGGAACTCTGTCATAACACTAACCAAACCCTCAGCTAATGGAAAACATATTTCAATGACCATACTTAACAAAGATTAGACTTCACAAAAGTAGTTCAGAAAAGTAAACATGCAAGCAATAACCCACAATAGACAACAGTAAAAATCATGAGGTGTTCTGATTTCCAGAATATTCAAATTGACTATCTATATGTCTAGTTTTTAACCAAAAACAATTATAAGGCATGGAAAAACAAAACAAAACAAAAATGGTCCATTCACAAGAAAAGAAGAAAAGTTAACAAAATATACACAAAAAAGTATAGTCACTGGACTTACTAGACAAAGACCTTAGATTTACAATCTTAATATGGTTAAAGAGAGTAAAGAAACCATATACAAAGAACCAAATGAAACCAGAGGAATGATGTCTCAACAAATAGGGAATATCAATAAAGGGAAAGAAATTATAAAAAGGAATCAAATAGAAATTCTGAATCTGAAAAGTATAATCGCTGAAATAAAACACTGACTAGAGGGGTTCAACGGCACATTTTAAAAGGCAGAAGAATCAGTACAGTTGATAGGTCAGTTGTAATTATTCAGTGAACTTCTCTATTTTGAACAAAGATATGCGTCTACATATTCAAGAAGCTAATTAAGTCCAAGTAGGATAAACTCAAAAAGATCCACACTGAGACACATTCTAATCAAACTCTTAAAAGACAAGAACAAAGAGAGAATCTTGAAAGCCAGAATGAAGTGACTCAACACATAAAAGACATCTTCCACAATATTAACAACCAATTTCTTATCAGAGATAATGGAGTCCAGAAGGCAGTGAGATGACATAGTTAAAGTAGTGAAACAAACAAAAAAAGCCCATCAATCAGTAAATATAACAATACTATCCTTCAGAAATGAAGACTTTCAGCTTCCACTACAACATGTAAAGAGTTTGGAAGTTGCCACTTCATCTTAATAATAATTAAAAAGGTGAACAAACTGGGGCCAGCAGGTAGTGGATAAGGTGCTGGACTCCCAAATGGCTGACTGTGGTTCATGTCTTAGACACAGTGGCTTGAAAATTATGCTGGGCACATGTGTGTACATGCTCAAAATCCCAGGAGGAGAAGGAATTGTGGCATGGCCATCCCCGCAGGGGATGATTTCTCACTTTCCTTTCACTGTCTCTCTCTTCTCAGGCAAGTGCATACACCCTACAGCAAAAACCTTAAAAAACATGAACAAACTTAAAATCAGTTCTTCTCAGATCCATCAGAGAAGTGAGATAACAAGGCAAAGCACCCTCCCACAAATTGGAGAAATGGACAGATAATTACAATTTACCAAAGCAGAACCTCCATGGGAATCAGCATTAGGATAGGAAAAACTAACTGAAATTGATGAAATGCTAGAGGTTCAACTGGCTAAGTCTGAAAGGTTAAAAACTCCGAGGGTGGTGGTGGTAACAAAGGCGGCTTAAGCTTTTATTAGTCTTACCTCAAGGAGGCTTACCAGTTTCTCATAGGAAGACTGGGAATAAATTTCCTTATGTTTCTGGCAAGGGAAGGATAATAGCAACCATTCAGAGATATGCCCAGAGCATTCTGTTCATAACAAGGTCTGCCTTCAAGAAAACTACTCACGAGATGGACTGAGGCTGCAGGCCTGACCCTTCTGAATCTCCATGCATCCCCACCGTTTCTCCTCCTTGGACCTCAGGTTGGTTGTCTGGGACTTTAAGGCGAACTCCCACCCCACCCCACCCGCAATCCGGAGCGAGCCGGCCGGCAGTTCTGGGCACCAAATGGACTCAGGCTGCAGGCCCGACCAACCTGGTCCTGTCACTCATCTTCTGACCCTTTCTCACTAGCCTTTGGACTCTTTGAATTGTGGTGCGGATTTCCTTTTTTCATTCTGTTTTTCTTTGCTCTTGGGGTGTTGCTTATTCAGTTAATTGAAGGCTCACCTCTCCTTAGAGACAGTGAGGACTTTGGGCCATCCAGGGTAGTGGCAACAGTTAATGGTAATTGTGAGCAACAGGTAGGCCAACCATAAGGGAAATCATCAATTTTCTAAGCCTGTACAACTTTTAACAATCAGTTAGGAAGAAACATATAGATTACCTGATGACTAGGAACAATCGCAGAGGCGCAAGGAATATGAGCAACCAAGAAAAGGCCTCTCCCCCAAGGAAAATCATCAAGGCTACATCACCCACAGTCAATACAATGGACATCATGGACATGTCTGATAAGGAATTCAGATTATTTGTAGTGACCAAACTAACTGAGATGGAAGAGAAATGAGACAAGGAGCTCCAGGAGATGAGGAAGTCCTTCAATGACTTGAAAGAAATGGGTACCTTAAACAAGAACCAGATGGAACTTTTAGGATTGAAGAATGTGATACAGGAAATCAAAACCTCCCTTGAAAGTATTAAAATTAGGTTAGACCAGGCAGAAGATAGAATCTCTAACGTAGAAGACAAAACATCTGACCTAGAAAAAAGTATCAAGAAGATTGAGAAAACAACCATGAAAAATGAGGATAATATATGAGGAATACTGGATACTATCAAGCGCCCCAACATCCGGATAATTGGTATTCCAGAAGAGGAAGAAAATAATAAGGGCCTAGATAATTTATTCCATGAGATCCTGGAAGAAAACTTTCCAAATCTAGAAAGGCATTCAAGTATCCAGACCCAGGAAATACATAGGACCCCGGGTAGAATCAAACCAAGAAGATCTTCTCCAAGGCACATCATAGCCAGACTGGCAAAAACAACAGACAAAGACAAGATACTAAAGTTGGCAAGAGTGAAACGCCAGGTTACTTACAAAGGTCACCCCATCAGACTAACATCGGATCTCTTGGCCGAAACAATACAGGAAAGGAAAGAATGGGGAAGCATAGTAAAAGTGTTGAGTGAAAAACTATTTCAACCAAGAATACTATACCCAGCAAAATTATCTTTCATATGGGAAAAAAAGATAAAAACATTCTCAAATAAATAAAATTTGAAGGGATTTACCAACTCCAGACCTGCTCTTCAAGAGGTTCTGAAGGGAGTATTGTACCAGGAAAACTAAAAAATCAGAGACAGTTATAAGAGAACAAAAAGCAACCATGAAAATGGCTCACTTAATGATAGGATCAGGTACGGAAATATCGATAATTACATTGAATGTCAATGGATTAAATTCTCCAGTTAAGAGACATAGACTGGCTGAATGGATAAGAAAACAGAAACCCTCTATTTGTTGCCTACAAGAAACTCACCTTATGAATAAAGACAGACATAGACTAAAAGTCAAGGGCTGGAAAAAAATATTCCATGCAAATGGAAATAAAAAAAAGCTGGAGTAGCGATATTGATCTCAGACAAAAAGATTTCAAGACAAAGACTGTAAGAAGAGACAAAGAAGGGCATTATATAATAGTAAATGGGGTAATCCAACAAGAAGACATAACCCTTATAAATATCTATGCACCCAACTCAGGTGCACCTAAATATGTGAAGGAAAGACTGCTGGAGCTAAAAGGAGAGATAGGGAGAAATACTATAATTGTTGGAGATCTCAACACCCCATTATCTCCTTTAGACAGATCTTCTAGACAGAAAATAAATAGAGAGATACAGGACTTAAATGATACTATAAATCGAATGGTCTTGACAGATATCTATAGAACTTTCCACCCTACATCCACAACATATACATTTTTCTCACCCCGACATGGAACCTTTTCAAAGATAGATCATATATTAGGACACAAATCAAGCCTTTATAGATTCAAAGGCATAGAAACTGTACCCAGCATCTTCTCTGACCATGATGGAATTAAACTCAAGATTAATTTCAAGACACAACCCCGAAAATACACGAACACATGGAAACTGAACAACCTACTTCTGAATGACTTCTTCACTACTGAAGAAATTAAGGCTGAAATTAAAAAAATTTATGGAAACTAATGATAATGAGTACACAAGTGTCCAGAAAATATGGGACACAGCAAGAGCCGTCATAAGAGGGAAATTCATAGCAATTAGTGCGCATAAGAAAAGGATAGAATGATGGCAAGTAGATAACTTATCATCATGCTTCAGAGAACTGGAAAAACAACAACAAACAAACCCCCAAAATGCCAGGCAAAAAGAAATAATAAAGGTTCGAGCAGAAATAAATGAAATAGAAAATAAATGAACCATACAGAAAATAAATGAAAGCAAAAGCTGGTTCTTTGAAAAGATTAACAAGATCGACACACCATTAGCTAGAATGATCAAGAAGAAGAAAGAAACAAACCAGATTAATCAAATATGTGATGAAACAGGCAATATTACCACAGACATAGCAGAAATACAAAATATCATTAGAGGATACTATGAGCAACTTTACGCCAACAAACAAGATAACCTGGAGGAGATGGACAAATTCCTGGATGCATATAATCTACCAAGATTGGATCAGGAAGACATAGAGAACCTGAATAGACCCATAACAAGCCAGGAGATTGAATCAGTAATAAATAACCTCCCAACAAAGAAAAGCCCAGGCCCAGATGGCTTCACTTGTGAATTCTACAAAACTTTTAAGGAAGAGTTAACCCCTATCCTACTAAAATTATTTCTAAAGATTCAAAAGGAAGGAAACCTTCCAAATTCATTTTATGAAGCCTCCATCATCCTCATCCCCAAAACAGATAAAGATATGACAAAAAAGGAAAACTACAGACCAATATAATTGATGAATATAGATGCGAAAATTCTCAACAAGATACTTGCAAATCGTATCCAACAACATATAACAAGGATCATTCATCACGATCAGGTAGGCTTTATACCAGGGATGCAAGGGTGCTTTAATATACGCAAGACCATAAATGTAATACACCACATTAACAGAAAGAAAGATAAAAACCATATGATCATCTCAATTGATGCGGAGAAAGCATTTGATAAAATACAACATCCTTTGGGAACCAGCAGTTAGCGTAATGGCTATGTCGCTGGACTCCCACATTGTTGACCGCGGTTCGCGTCCCGGACCCGGTGGCTTAAAACTCACACTGGGCGCGTGTGCGTGCATGCCCAAGATCCCGAAAGGAGAACGGAGAAGGGATTGCGGCGTGACCATCCCCCCTGGGGGGTGATTTCTCGCTTTCTGTCTCTCTGTCTCTCTCTGTCTGTCTGGTGAGCGCACGCACCCTATAGCAAAAATCTCTCCAAAAAAAAAAATACAACATCCTTTTATGATTAAGACTCTCAGTAAGATTGGTATAGAAGGGTCATTTCTGAACACAATAAAAGCAATCTATTGAAAACCTACAGCTAACATTATACTGCATGGGAAAAAGCTGAAAGCTTTTCCTCTGAAAACAGGTACTAGGCAAGGCTGCCCACTTTCTCCACTGCTATTTAATATAGTACTGGAAGTCTTAGCTATTGCAATCAGAGAAGAGAACAATATTAAAGGCATTCGAATAGGCAAAGAAGAATTGAAAATATCTTTATTTGCAGATGACATGATGGTATACTTAGAAGACCCAAAGGAATCCCTTTCACCGTAGCCACAAGGTGTATAAGATACCTAGGGATAAACCTAACTAAGAAAGTCAAAGACCTTTATAAAGAAAACTATGAAAATCTTAAAAGAGACATTGAAAGTGACATAAAAATGTGGAAGGACATCCCATGCTCCTGGATTGGAAGAATTAACATAATCAAAATGGCAATTCTACCCAAATTAATCTACATGTTTAATGCAATTCCAATCAAAATACCAGAGATATTCTTCAGGGATCTAGAAAAGGCAATCATAGAATTTGTCTGGAACCATAAAAGACCTCGTATTGCAAAAGCAATCCTGCACAAGAAGAATGGAGTAGGAGGCATATCACTCCCTGATCCCAAGATATACTATAAAGCTGTGGTCATCAAAACAGCATGGTATTGGCATAAAAACAGACATGTGGACCAATGGAAGAGAATAGAGACCCCAGAAATAACCCCCAAAGCTTACAGCCAACTGATCTTTGACAAAGGATATGAGTCAATCCATTGGGAAAAGGAAAACCTCTTTAGTAAATGGTGCTGGAAAAACAGGGTATCCACCTGCAGAAAGATGAAACTGAGCCCCCATCTTTCACCATTAACAATAGTCAACTCAAAATGGATCAAAGATCTGAACCTAAGACCTCAAACAATAAAACTACTGGTGGAAAATGCTGGGGAAACTCTGGAGGACATTGGAGTAGGCAAAGACTTCTTAAATAAGACTCCCAAAGCACAGGCAATAATCCCTAAAATAGACAAGTGGGACTATATTAGACTAAGAAGTTTCTGCACAGCAAAGGACACAGTAACAAGTGTGAACCAACAACCATCAGAATGGGAAAATATTTTTGTTAAATATGCCTCAGACAAGGGACTGATAACCAGAATACACAGGGAACTCAAGTGCCTTATGCAAAAAAAAATGATGAACCCAATTAAAAGATGGGAAAATGAGCTGAACAAAAGTCTCTCTAAGGAAGACATATGAACAGCCAAAAAGCATATGAGGAAATGCTCAACATCCCTCATCATAAGGGAGATGCAGATAAAAACTACAATGAGATACCACCTAACCACTGTCAGAATGGCAAAGATTAAGAATATAAAAAGTGATAAGTGTTGGCGGGGATGTGGTGAAAGGGAACCCTCCTACACTGTTGGTGGGAATGTAAACTAGTTCAACCACTGTGGAGAACAATATGGAGGTTCCTCAAAGATCTACAAATAGAACTACCATTTGATCCAGCAATCCCACTTCTGGGTATTTACCCAAAAGACAGGAGAACGCTCAGTCAGAAAAGTGCTTGCACATCAATGTTTATTGCAGCATTATTCACAATTGTCAAGACATGGAACCAACCTAAATGTCCACAAACTGATGAATGGACTGGAAAAGTGTGGTATATATACTCTATGGAATACTACTCAGCCATAAAAAATAACAGGACCCTGGAATTTGATAGAAAGTGGTCAGATACGGAGGATATATTGCTGAGTGAAGTAAGCCAGGCTATGAAAGAAAGATATTGTATGTATCCACTCAATATATACCGACTATCAGCACTCTGATAGAGAGCAAAAAATTGGAGGACATAACAGCAGTGTAGGTACTTAATGAGAATAGGACAGTGTGGAATGGGGGAAGTGAAGAGAAGAGGATAGAGAAAGATAACAAGTGAATAATAGAGAGGCAGGACGTTGGTGAGAAACAGATATGGCTTATTAATTGTTGATGTTGACATGTATAGTATTCTCAACTGGATTTGTCTGAGAAGTATTTCATGATGGGCAAAGTATTTGTACAAGCAAAATGAGAAATAGCAATTGACTGTTTTAAAAAATAATTAGAATAATAATAATAATGATTGGGGAAAACATAGAAAAGATATTGAATGTTGAAGCAGGGAGATTAATGTCTCTGTACTGACTGACATGCATGGCATTCCCTTTTGAAAAAGCAATGTAATACACTGTAAAGTTATATGTAATTTAATGTAATATAAAGAAGAATATGATGATAATAAAAAATTTAAAAAATAAGAAAAAAAATAAAAGAAAACTACTCACCATAGTCTAACTACTAGGATTTTATAAGAGCCTAACTGACCTTGGATGGGAATAATATCCATCACCTTCCCCCTCTGGCCTTTATGACTCACATAAGGGAATAATAAGCCTGAGAAGTATTTGGGATAATCACAGTCCAGGGGCACAAGTTCATAAAAAGAGTGAGACCTAATTACAAGTCCATAGATCATTCCCATCTCCTCACGCCTTATCATCATGTTACTAAAGACCTGTTTACCTCAGTTCCTTTAACATAGTATATCACGTTCAACTTTTAACAAAAAATTACAAGTCATACTGAAAAGTCAAAACCCTCACATTTGAAGAGACAGAGCAAGCATCAGAACCAGATTCATCTATGGTATGAATGCCGGCATTATCAGACCAAGAGTTTAAAATAACCATGATTAATATGCTAAGAGTTCTAATGGAAAAAGTAAATATGAAAAACAGGTGTATTGTAAGAAAAGATATGGAAAATATTAGATTCTAATAGAAATCTTAAAAAAAATAAAAAGAAATAAAAGAAATCCTAGAAATTAAAAAAAAAACTGTAATAGAAATGAAGAATGTGTTTGATAGTTTCAGTAGTAGACTGAACATGGATGGGTAGTTAGTTACTGAGCTTGAGGAAATGTCAATAGAAATCCCCCAACTTGAAAAACAGAGAAAAAAATACTGAAAAACAAAACACAGAGCAGAATATCCAAAACCTGTGGGATGATTACAAAATATGTACACACATATAATGTAAACACCAAAAAGAGAAGAAAGAAAAAAAAAGAAGGGAGCAAGAATATGAGAAATATCTGCAGCAATAATAACTGAAAACTTCCCAAAGCTAGTGTTAAACTACAAACTTTAGATCCTGGAAGCTTGTCGGCGTCCGCCCCTGGGCTCGGCACTACTATGGAAGAAGCAGAAAAAATGAGACAAAATATAGAGTAGAAACGGACACAGGTAGCCTGAGCCTAGGTAGCCCAAGCAACTTGTGCCGCCCAGATGAACTGGACGTCTTTATTTATAGAACAAGGAGACATTACACATGCATGTTTTACGACACTTCATACATTGGTTGCCAGGTTACAGACAATAAGAAGCAGTTAACAAATCTATGAGGGCTTGGGAACCAGCAGTTAGCGTAATGGCTATGTCGCTGGACTCCCACGTAGTCGACCGCGGTTCGCGTCTCGGACCCGGTGGCTTACAACTCACGCCGGGCGCGTGTGCGTGCGTGCCCAAGATCCCGAGAGGAGAATGGAGGAGAAGGGATTGCGGCGTGACCATCCCCCCTGGGGGTTGATTTCTCGCTTTCTGTCTCTATGTCTCTCTCTGTCTGTCTGGCGAGCGCACGCGCCCTATAACGAGAAAACCTCTCCAAAAAAAAAAAAAATCTATGAGGGCTTAGTCACACCAGGCCAGGTGTATCCCTTGGTGATAATCCCATCAAGAGAAAATCTCATCTTCCTTTCTAATGCAGACAACTAGCTGTTAGGTGTGGGGAAGGAGCTAAAGATCTTCTAGCACCACCACACCCAGAGTAGGCTAAGGAACCTTTCAGATGCAGAGCAGGGATTGGATTTTACCAAGATGTTTCTTGAAGTCTATCACATGTGTCTGTTGGAACGCCCCTAGCAATTTCCACCCTTGCTCTGTCTGCAGCCAAGGTCAAGGAAAGACAAGTTACAAGGTTCTGCCAAACACCAAAAGAGCATGTGGTGTTTGCTCAGAGCATGTCCCCACACCTCAGACTCTCTCTCTCTTAAACATGTTCCCACAGAAGCTCAGAGACTACCAAGGCAGATCAAAGCCACCACAGAAAATTAAAGGTAAAAAAATCATAAAATATCTTTGTTTACAGAGGATCAAGGATAAAAACTAGATCAGAATTCTTTTCAGAAACCATGCAAGTAATAAGAGAATGAAGTGAAACATTTAAAGCATTGAAAGAAAAAAAAAAAACTACCAACTTAAAATTCTGAATACAGTGAAATTGTTCTTCAAAAGTGAAAGAGAGGGGGCCAGCAGGTGGCGTGGTGGTTAAGGTACTGGACTCCCACATGGCCGACCACAGTTGGAGTCTTGGACCTGGTGGTTTGCTTTCTCTCTCTCTCACTCTCTCTCTCCTTCTCTAGTGAGTGCATATGCCTTATAGAAAATATAAAATAATGATAATAAATAAAATTAAATAAATAATTATTATATTTTAAAAAGTGAAAGAGAGATAAAAACTTTCTAACACAGACAAAACTTAAGAAAATTCATTGACAGTAGACCATCCTTGGAAGAAACACAGAAATAGTTCTTCAGAAAGAAGGAAAATTATATTAGCCAGAAACTTAGATCTGCATAAGCAAAAGAAGATTATTATAGAGGAGGGGAATAAGTTAAGTCAAAATGAAAACTTTTATTCTTCTCATTCTTGATAAACTTAGATCTACATAAACAAAGAAAGAGCATTAGAGAGGGAATAGATGAAGTTAAAATGAAAACTTTTATTTCTGTTATTCTGAACTTATCTAATACAAGACTTTGTTTAAAATGATATAGAAAATTGGGGCCAGCAGGTCGCATGATTGAGGGTACTGGATTTCCACGTGGCCAACCATGGTTTGAGTCCCAGACCTGGCAGCTTGCTTTCTCATTTTTTCTCTCTCTGTTTCTCTCTCTGTTCCTCTCTGGTCAAATTAAAATAAATAAATACATAAATAAAGTTAAATAAAATAATTCTTTTAAAATAATATAAAATGTATTCAATGTTTATACCATATGAAAATGTGAAATGAATGACAAAAATGATACAAGGGACAGGAAGGAGGAATTAGGATTTTTTTAAACAAAATACTTGCACTAGTCATGAAGTGGTATAGCATTATTCGAATGTAAACTTAGATCTTAGATTACTTGTAAAGGCATATTGCAAATTCTAGAAAAATCATTAAAAATGTAAAAAAAAAAAAAAAAAAAAAAAAAAAAAAGCCCAGGCTCAGCGGTATAGGCCTTAGTATACTGAACTGCAGTCCTAGAAGTCACTTGGCTGACTACAGGTTCGCATCCTGAATCAACCCCAAAACGTGACAGGTACATGCACACCCAAGATCCTGATGGGCTGAGGGTGGGAATCACGCTGTGATGATACCATCTAAGGAGTCTCTCTCTCTTTCATGAGCATGTACACATGTGCTCTTTTTCATTAATAAAATAATAAAACTAAAAAATAAATATAATTGATATGCTAAGAAAGGAATGGAAATGGAAGCATACAAAAGGCTCAATTAAAATGACTAAAAACAGGGCCAGGCCTGACGGTCCAGAGGAGCCATGACAGCCTTTTATGCGGTGGCAGTGGCAGGGCCTTCAGCTCTAGTGACTGGCACCCCGGTCATCCCAGCAGCCACAAGGGGAGCGGTTGCCACCTCGGTTGTGGGGGCACCCGGGACCCTGGCTGAGGGGCAGCCTGCCAAGACTGCAGCAGCTAGGCAGCAGCCCTCATCCTGGCACGGCCTGCCCAGGAACTGATCCAGTCACTGATGAGCAAGTTGTCCCGGGTTGTGAGGACCAACATCCTGTGCACAGCTGCAGCAAGATCCTGCTCAGCAGCCCCATGCTCAACATGAACCTAGTCAAGAGCCACCACCTGTAAAATGGCATAGTCAAGCCAACAATAAGAAAAGATTTGAAAACTGTACAAAAATTCTACTGTTGGCCAATTTAAGGATGCCCTGGGGGCCCTGACAGACCATTTTCTCAATTTTCTCTCATAAAACAACACTTTATAAAAATGCACTCTGAGAAGCAGCACAAGTGCAACAAGTACAGCAAGTCAGACGGTACAGAGTGAGATGTGAGGAGACACACTGAGGATTGCAACAAGACATTCCAGTGCATATGCGGCTGTCCCTATGCCAGCAGATGCCATTGCAGTTCCACATCTACCAAACTGGCCATGAGATCTCCATGGAGCATAGGGATCCACCTAGTAAGAAAATGAAAAACCAGAAGTTATCCAGTAAAACCATTGTATCATTGAACCACCAGCCAGCCCCTAGACCAAACACCCAGGAACTAGAAACTTCAGTAATCAAGCTTGTAGCTTCTTTCAAAGACTTTTGCAGTTCTAATGTCAGAAAGCCAACTCATACAGCACCCCCAAGATACCCTCAGAAGTAACATTTACCAAAGCCAAAAGTGGGTCTGGTTAAACTGCCTATTATGCAGTTTTCTCCAGTGCCTGTCTGTGCCTACAGCCAACTCCTCACCCAGTCTGTGGTAATGGGTGTCAATCAGAGCTCTGCCACAGATGTTCTACACTTACTGCCCCTGTCAGTAGAAACCCTGATTCTCAGCCTAGATTCTGAGGCTTGCAAGCCTAAGGAGAACTTCTCTCAAAAATTGTAAACTCTGTTGCTGTGGAGCCAATTAACACAGGTGTTCAAGTGAACTTGGGTAAAAGTCTGTCTAATCCTTTACAAGAACTTGGGAATACATGTCAGAACAGCATTTCTTCAATTGATGTGCAGACCGATCTGTCTTACATCTAACAGCCTTCAGTGCCATGGGCTGGCTCTGATTCCTCTATGTTATCTTGTTTTCAGACTCACCTGCCATTTGACTCTCAAGTGTCCCTCCCCATTAATGTTCACACTCAGACATTTTTGCCCTGTTCCAAGGTAACTTTATCCATAGCTGCTCAGATTGATGCATCTATAGCCCCTTGTTTCCAGTCAGGTGAGACCTCCAGAGAAACGCCAGTCACTGGGATACAAAGTCTGATGAACGACCACACCCAAATGGACCAGAATAGGATGTGCAGTAACATTTTTGAGAGTGTCCATTCATCATAGCATTCCTAAAGAGAATATTATAGGCAATAGTTTAGTAGCAGACACTAACTCATGGTTTGTTACCTCAGAATGACTCTTAAGACTTTACATCAAGACATTGAGAAATCTGTACCAACTATAAACTTCAGTGGACCAAATAGCATGCTTTCTTCACAGAACATGACAGATAATCAGACCCAAACCATATATTTACTAAGTGATTTAGAAAACATCTTGTCAAATAATCTACCTGGTCAGATATTAGATAATCATAGTCTTTTTTTTTATCTGACATAAATCCTGGACCTGACACCAGCTCCCATATGGCCCAGCCTAGAATCCTGTAATAGATTTTTATATCAAAGAATTATTTTCAGCCTCAAATAACCAGACTCACGCAGAAGAGAGTGAACTTAGCACCATTAACACTAAGCATATGTAAGAATCACTGGACATAGAGATCCAAACTGACCTTTTCCTGGCAGACACCTTTGCTCAGTCCTATGGGTGTCAGAGAAATTTGAACTTCTTAGGCCTTGAGATGTTTGGCATGCAGACACAGGCAAACAAACTTCCTTTTAGACAGTAGCCCTCACCTGCCTCTGGAAAGTATCCTGAAACACTCCAGCTTCTCCACGAGTACTGATTTGTCTAATACAGAGACCCAAACCGATCGGAATCACTGTTGCTAAAAGCATGCCTGCTCTGGAAAGTGAAGGTCAGCTGAACAGTACAGAAACACAGACCATGATTCTGGTTTTGAAATCCCGGGAGCCTGTTCTTCACCAGCAACGAGATTCAAACAGCAATAGATGACTTTCTGCTAGCAAGTTTGGCCTGGAACACAAGGGAGCCTCAGTTCAGCTTTGTAGAAACCCAGACCTGTGCCGAACTACATGTGGTGTCCAAAGTGGAGTTGGTGTGTAGTGCAACATTTACATTTCCTTCTGTATTTAGAAAATGGGGAGTCAGGACCAGCAGATAGCGTAGTGGTTATATCACTAGACTCCCACATGACTGACTACAGTTCAAGTCCTGGACCTGGTGGCTTCAAACTCATGCTGGGCATGTGTGTACATGTGCCCAATATCCCAGGAGGAGAATGGAGGAGAAAGAATTGCGGTGTGGCCATCCTCCTTGGGGTGATTTCTCACTTTTCCTCTCACTGTCTCTGTCTCTCTTTCTCCCTCTCCAGCAAATAGACATGCCCTAAGGCAAAAACCTCTTAAAAAAAAAAAAAACATGGAGACCATCCGGGACTGCCAGAAGGCAATAGGCGCTCCTGCAAGCCTCTGGCCGGCAAGGGACACTGAGGGAGGGTCACCTCTGACCCCCACCTCACTTCCAGACCCCCAGGCCCCAGACTCCACCTTCTAGACCATCCGGGACTGCCAGAAGGCAATAGGCGCTCCTGCAAGCCTCTGGCCGGCAAGGGACACTGAGGGAGGGTCACCTCTGACCCCCACCTCACTTCCAGACCCCCAGGCCCCAGACTCCACCTTCTAGACCATCCGGGACTGCCAGAAGGCAATAGGCGCTCCTGCAAGCCTCTGGCCGGCAAGGGACACTGAGGGAGGGTCACCTCTGACCCCCACCTCACTTCCAGACCCCCAGGCCCCAGACTCCACCTTCTAGGTAGGTAGCCAGGATTTCCTTGAGGCGGTTTTTTTTCTCTCTTGAAACCCCTGCATTCCCTTGTTAACACCTAGCTCTCCTTCTGCCCCCAGACCATCCGGGACTGCCAGAAGGCAATAGGCGCTCCTGCAAGCCTCTGGCCGGCAAGGGACACTGAGGGAGGGTCACCTCTGACCCCCACCTCACTTCCAGACCCCCAGGCCCCAGACTCCACCTTCTAGGTAGGTAGCCAGGATTTCCTTGAGGCGGTTTTTTTTCTCTCTTGAAACCCCTGCATTCCCTTGTTAACACCTAGCTCTCCTTCTGCCCCCAGACCATCCGGGACTGCCAGAAGGCAATAGGCGCTCCTGCAAGCCTCTGGCCGGCAAGGGACACTGAGGGAGGGTCACCTCTGACCCCCATCTCACTTCCAGACCCCCAGGCCCCAGACGCCACCTTCTAGGTAGGTAGCCAGGATTTCCTTGAGGCGGTTTTTTTTCTCTCTTGAAACCCCTGCATTCCCTTGTTAACACCTAGCTCTCCTTCTGCCCCCAGACCATCCGGGACTGCCAGAAGGCAATAGGCGCTCCTGCAAGCCTCTGGCCGGCAAGGGACACTGAGGGAGGGTCACCTCTGACCCCCACCTCACTTCCAGACCCCCAGGCCCCAGACTCCACCTTCTAGGTAGGTAGCCAGGATTTCCTTGAGGCGGTTTTTTTTCTCTCTTGAAACCCCTGCATTCCCTTGTTAACACCTAGCTCTCCTTCTGCCCCCAGACCATCCGGGACTGCCAGAAGGCAATAGGCGCTCCTGCAAGCCTCTGGCCGGCAAGGGACACTGAGGGAGGGTCACCTCTGACCCCCACCTCACTTCCAGACCCCCAGGCCCCAGACTCCACCTTCTAGGTAGGTAGCCAGGATTTCCTTGAGGCGGTTTTTTTTTCTCTCTTGAAACCCCTGCATTCCCTTGTTAACACCTAGCTCTCCTTCTGCCCCCAGACCACCCGGGACTGCCAGAAGGCAATAGGCGCTCCTGCAAGCCTCTGGCCGGCAAGGGACACTGAGGGCGGGTCACCTCTGACCCCCACCTCACTTCCAGACCCCCAGGCCCCAGACTCCACCTTCTAGGTAGGTAGCCAGGATTTCCTTGAGGCGGTTTTTTTTCTCTCTTGAAACCCCTGCATTCCCTTGTTAACACCTAGCTCTCCTTCTGCCCCCAGACCATCCGGGACTGCCAGAAGGCAATAGGCGCTCCTGCAAGCCTCTGGCCGGCAAGGGACACTGAGGGAGGGTCACCTCTGACCCCCACCTCACTTCCAGACCCCCAGGCCCCAGACTCCACCTTCTAGGTAGGTAGCCAGGATTTCCTTGAGGCGGTTTTTTTTCTCTCTTGAAACCCCTGCATTCCCTTGTTAACACCTAGCTCTCCTTCTGCCCCCAGACCATCCGGGACTGCCAGAAGGCAATAGGCGCTCCTGCAAGCCTCTGGCCGGCAAGGGACACTGAGGGAGGGTCACCTCTGACCCCCACCTCACTTCCAGACCCCCAGGCCCCAGACTCCACCTTCTAGGTAGGTAGCCAGGATTTCCTTGAGGCGGTTTTTTTTCTCTCTTGAAACCCCTGCATTCCCTTGTTAACACCTAGCTCTCCTTCTGCCCCCAGACCATCCGGGACTGCCAGAAGGCAATAGGCGCTCCTGCAAGCCTCTGGCCGGCAAGGGACACTGAGGGAGGGTCACCTCTGACCCCCACCTCACTTCCAGACCCCCAGGCCCCAGACTCCACCTTCTAGGTAGGTAGCCAGGATTTCCTTGAGGCGGTTTTTTTTCTCTCTTGAAACCCCTGCATTCCCTTGTTAACACCTAGCTCTCCTTCTGCCCCCAGACCATCCGGGACTGCCAGAAGGCAATAGGCGCTCCTGCAAGCCTCTGGCCGGCAAGGGACACTGAGGGAGGGTCACCTCTGACCCCCACCTCACTTCCAGACCCCCAGGCCCCAGACTCCACCTTCTAGGTAGGTAGCCAGGATTTCCTTGAGGCGGTTTTTTTTCTCTCTTGAAACCCCTGCATTCCCTTGTTAACACCTAGCTCTCCTTCTGCCCCCAGACCACCCGGGACTGCCAGAAGGCAATAGGCGCTCCTGCAAGCCTCTGGCCGGCAAGGGACACTGAGGGAGGGTCACCTCTGACCCCCACCTCACTTCCAGACCCCCAGGCCCCAGACTCCACCTTCTAGGTAGGTAGCCAGGATTTCCTTGAGGCGGTTTTTTTTCTCTCTTGAAACCCCTGCATTCCCTTGTTAACACCTAGCTCTCCTTCTGCCCCCAGACCATCCGGGACTGCCAGAAGGCAATAGGCGCTCCTGCAAGCCTCTGGCCGGCAAGGGACACTGAGGGAGGGTCACCTCTGACCCCCACCTCACTTCCAGACCCCCAGGCCCCAGACTCCACCTTCTAGGTAGGTAGCCAGGATTTCCTTGAGGCGGTTTTTTTTCTCTCTTGAAACCCCTGCATTCCCTTGTTAACACCTAGCTCTCCTTCTGCCCCCAGACCATCCGGGACTGCCAGAAGGCAATAGGCGCTCCTGCAAGCCTCTGGCCGGCAAGGGACACTGAGGGAGGGTCACCTCTGACCCCCACCTCACTTCCAGACCCCCAGGCCCCAGACTCCACCTTCTAGGTAGGTAGCCAGGATTTCCTTGAGGCGGTTTTTTTTTCTCTCTTGAAACCCCTGCATTCCCTTGTTAACACCTAGCTCTCCTTCTGCCCCCAGACCATCCGGGACTGCCAGAAGGCAATAGGCGCTCCTGCAAGCCTCTGGCCGGCAAGGGACACTGAGGGAGGGTCACCTCTGACCCCCACCTCACTTCCAGACCCCCAGGCCCCAGACTCCACCTTCTAGGTAGGTAGCCAGGATTTCCTTGAGGCGGTTTTTTTTCTCTCTTGAAACCCCTGCATTCCCTTGTTAACACCTAGCTCTCCTTCTGCCCCCAGACCATCCGGGACTGCCAGAAGGCAATAGGCGCTCCTGCAAGCCTCTGGCCGGCAAGGGACACTGAGGGAGGGTCACCTCTGACCCCCACCTCACTTCCAGACCCCCAGGCCCCAGACTCCACCTTCTAGGTAGGTAGCCAGGATTTCCTTGAGGCGGTTTTTTTTCTCTCTTGAAACCCCTGCATTCCCTTGTTAACACCTAGCTCTCCTTCTGCCCCCAGACCATCCGGGACTGCCAGAAGGCAATAGGCGCTCCTGCAAGCCTCTGGCCGGCAAGGGACACTGAGGGAGGGTCACCTCTGACCCCCACCTCACTTCCAGACCCCCAGGCCCCAGACTCCACCTTCTAGGTAGGTAGCCAGGATTTCCTTGAGGTGGTTTTTTTTCTCTCTTGAAACCCCTGCATTCCCTTGTTAACACCTAGCTCTCCTTCTGCCCCCAGACCATCCGGGACTGCCAGAAGGCAATAGGCGCTCCTGCAAGCCTCTGGCCGGCAAGGGACACTGAGGGAGGGTCACCTCTGACCCCCACCTCACTTCCAGACCCCCAGGCCCCAGACTCCACCTTCTAGGTAGGTAGCCAGGATTTCCTTGAGGCGGTTTTTTTTCTCTCTTGAAACCCCTGCATTCCCTTGTTAACACCTAGCTCTCCTTCTGCCCCCAGACCATCCGGGACTGCCAGAAGGCAATAGGCGCTCCTGCAAGCCTCTGGCCGGCAAGGGACACTGAGGGAGGGTCACCTCTGACCCCCACCTCACTTCCAGACCCCCAGGCCCCAGACTCCACCTTCTAGGTAGGTAGCCAGGATTTCCTTGAGGCGGTTTTTTTTTCTCTCTTGAAACCCCTGCATTCCCTTGTTAACACCTAGCTCTCCTTCTGCCCCCAGACCATCCGGGACTGCCAGAAGGCAATAGGCGCTCCTGCAAGCCTCTGGCCGGCAAGGGACACTGAGGGAGGGTCACCTCTGACCCCCACCTCACTTCCAGACCCCCAGGCCCCAGACTCCACCTTCTAGGTAGGTAGCCAGGATTTCCTTGAGGCGGTTTTTTTTCTCTCTTGAAACCCCTGCATTCCCTTGTTAACACCTAGCTCTCCTTCTGCCCCCAGACCATCCGGGACTGCCAGAAGGCAATAGGCGCTCCTGCAAGCCTCCTGGCCGGCAAGGGACACTGAGGGAGGGTCACCTCTGACCCCCACCTCACTTCCAGACCCCCAGGCCCCAGACTCCACCTTCTAGGTAGGTAGCCAGGATTTCCTTGAGGCGGTTTTTTTTCTCTCTTGAAACCCCTGCATTCCCTTGTTAACACCTAGCTCTCCTTCTGCCCCCAGACCACCCGGGACTGCCAGAAGGCAATAGGCGCTCCTGCAAGCCTCTGGCCGGCAAGGGACACTGAGGGAGGGTCACCTCTGACCCCCACCTCACTTCCAGACCCCCAGGCCCCAGACTCCACCTTCTAGGTAGGTAGCCAGGATTTCCTTGAGGCGGTTTTTTTTCTCTCTTGAAACCCCTGCATTCCCTTGTTAACACCTAGCTCTCCTTCTGCCCCCAGACCATCCGGGACTGCCAGAAGGCAATAGGCGCTCCTGCAAGCCTCTGGCCGGCAAGGGACACTGAGGGAGGGTCACCTCTGACCCCCACCTCACTTCCAGACCCCCAGGCCCCAGACTCCACCTTCTAGGTAGGTAGCCAGGATTTCCTTGAGGCGGTTTTTTTTCTCTCTTGAAACCCCTGCATTCCCTTGTTAACACCTAGCTCTCCTTCTGCCCCCAGACCATCCGGGACTGCCAGAAGGCAATAGGCGCTCCTGCAAGCCTCTGGCCGGCAAGGGACACTGAGGGAGGGTCACCTCTGACCCCCACCTCACTTCCAGACCCCCAGGCCCCAGACTCCACCTTCTAGGTAGGTAGCCAGGATTTCCTTGAGGCGGTTTTTTTTCTCTCTTGAAACCCCTGCATTCCCTTGTTAACACCTAGCTCTCCTTCTGCCCCCAGACCATCCGGGACTGCCAGAAGGCAATAGGCGCTCCTGCAAGCCTCTGGCCGGCAAGGGACACTGAGGGAGGGTCACCTCTGACCCCCACCTCACTTCCAGACCCCCAGGCCCCAGACTCCACCTTCTAGGTAGGTAGCCAGGATTTCCTTGAGGCGGTTTTTTTTCTCTCTTGAAACCCCTGCATTCCCTTGTTAACACCTAGCTCTCCTTCTGCCCCCAGACCATCCGGGACTGCCAGAAGGCAATAGGCGCTCCTGCAAGCCTCTGGCCGGCAAGGGACACTGAGGGAGGGTCACCTCTGACCCCCACCTCACTTCCAGACCCCCAGGCCCCAGACTCCACCTTCTAGGTAGGTAGCCAGGATTTCCTTGAGGCGGTTTTTTTTCTCTCTTGAAACCCCTGCATTCCCTTGTTAACACCTAGCTCTCCTTCTGCCCCCAGACCACCCGGGACTGCCAGAAGGCAATAGGCGCTCCTGCAAGCCTCTGGCCGGCAAGGGACACTGAGGGAGGGTCACCTCTGACCCCCACCTCACTTCCAGACCCCCAGGCCCCAGACTCCACCTTCTAGGTAGGTAGCCAGGATTTCCTTGAGGCGGTTTTTTTTCTCTCTTGAAACCCCTGCATTCCCTTGTTAACACCTAGCTCTCCTTCTGCCCCCAGACCATCCGGGACTGCCAGAAGGCAATAGGCGCTCCTGCAAGCCTCTGGCCGGCAAGGGACACTGAGGGAGGGTCACCTCTGACCCCCACCTCACTTCCAGACCCCCAGGCCCCAGACTCCACCTTCTAGGTAGGTAGCCAGGATTTCCTTGAGGCGGTTTTTTTTCTCTCTTGAAACCCCTGCATTCCCTTGTTAACACCTAGCTCTCCTTCTGCCCCCAGACCATCCGGGACTGCCAGAAGGCAATAGGCGCTCCTGCAAGCCTCTGGCCGGCAAGGGACACTGAGGGAGGGTCACCTCTGACCCCCACCTCACTTCCAGACCCCCAGGCCCCAGACTCCACCTTCTAGGTAGGTAGCCAGGATTTCCTTGAGGCGGTTTTTTTTCTCTCTTGAAACCCCTGCATTCCCTTGTTAACACCTAGCTCTCCTTCTGCCCCCAGACCATCCGGGACTGCCAGAAGGCAATAGGTGCTCCTGCAAGCCTCTGGCCGGCAAGGGACACTGAGGGAGGGTCACCTCTGACCCCCACCTCACTTCCAGACCCCCAGGCCCCAGACTCCACCTTCTAGGTAGGTAGCCAGGATTTCCTTGAGGCGGTTTTTTTTCTCTCTTGAAACCCCTGCATTCCCTTGTTAACACCTAGCTCTCCTTCTGCCCCCAGACCATCCGGGACTGCCAGAAGGCAATAGGCGCTCCTGCAAGCCTCTGGCCGGCAAGGGACACTGAGGGAGGGTCACCTCTGACCCCCACCTCACTTCCAGACCCCCAGGCCCCAGACTCCACCTTCTAGGTAGGTAGCCAGGATTTCCTTGAGGCGGTTTTTTTTCTCTCTTGAAACCCCTGCATTCCCTTGTTAACACCTAGCTCTCCTTCTGCCCCCAGACCATCCGGGACTGCCAGAAGGCAATAGGCGCTCCTGCAAGCCTCTGGCCGGCAAGGGACACTGAGGGAGGGTCACCTCTGACCCCCACCTCACTTCCAGACCCCCAGGCCCCAGACTCCACCTTCTAGGTAGGTAGCCAGGATTTCCTTGAGGCGGTTTTTTTTCTCTCTTGAAACCCCTGCATTCCCTTGTTAACACCTAGCTCTCCTTCTGCCCCCAGACCATCCGGGACTGCCAGAAGGCAATAGGCGCTCCTGCAAGCCTCTGGCCGGCAAGGGACACTGAGGGAGGGTCACCTCTGACCCCCACCTCACTTCCAGACCCCCAGGCCCCAGACTCCACCTTCTAGGTAGGTAGCCAGGATTTCCTTGAGGCGGTTTTTTTTTCTCTCTTGAAACCCCTGCATTCCCTTGTTAACACCTAGCTCTCCTTCTGCCCCCAGACCATCCGGGACTGCCAGAAGGCAATAGGCGCTCCTGCAAGCCTCTGGCCGGCAAGGGACACTGAGGGAGGGTCACCTCTGACCCCCCACCTCACTTCCAGACCCCCAGGCCCCAGACTCCACCTTCTAGGTAGGTAGCCAGGATTTCCTTGAGGCGGTTTTTTTTCTCTCTTGAAACCCCTGCATTCCCTTGTTAACACCTAGCTCTCCTTCTGCCCCCAGACCATCCGGGACTGCCAGAAGGCAATAGGCGCTCCTGCAAGCCTCTGGCCGGCAAGGGACACTGAGGGAGGGTCACCTCTGACCCCCACCTCACTTCCAGACCCCCAGGCCCCAGACTCCACCTTCTAGGTAGGTAGCCAGGATTTCCTTGAGGCGGTTTTTTTTCTCTCTTGAAACCCCTGCATTCCCTTGTTAACACCTAGCTCTCCTTCTGCCCCCAGACCATCCGGGACTGCCAGAAGGCAATAGGCGCTCCTGCAAGCCTCTGGCCGGCAAGGGACACTGAGGGAGGGTCACCTCTGACCCCCACCTCACTTCCAGACCCCCAGGCCCCAGACTCCACCTTCTAGGTAGGTAGCCAGGATTTCCTTGAGGCGGTTTTTTTTCTCTCTTGAAACCCCTGCATTCCCTTGTTAACACCTAGCTCTCCTTCTGCCCCCAGACCATCCGGGACTGCCAGAAGGCAATAGGCGCTCCTGCAAGCCTCTGGCCGGCAAGGGACACTGAGGGAGGGTCACCTCTGACCCCCACCTCACTTCCAGACCCCCAGGCCCCAGACTCCACCTTCTAGGTAGGTAGCCAGGATTTCCTTGAGGCGGTTTTCTTTTCTCTCTTGAAACCCCTGCATTCCCTTGTTAACACCTAGCTCTCCTTCTGCCCCCCAGACCATCCGGGACTGCCAGAAGGCAATAGGCGCTCCTGCAAGCCTCTGGCCGGCAAGGGACACTGAGGGAGGGTCACCTCTGACCCCCACCTCACTTCCAGACCCCCAGGCCCCAGACTCCACCTTCTAGGTAGGTAGCCAGGATTTCCTTGAGGCGGTTTTTTTTCTCTCTTGAAACCCCTGCATTCCCTTGTTAACACCTAGCTCTCCTTCTGCCCCCAGACCATCCGGGACTGCCAGAAGGCAATAGGCGCTCCTGCAAGCCTCTGGCCGGCAAGGGACACTGAGGGAGGGTCACCTCTGACCCCCACCTCACTTCCAGACCCCCAGGCCCCAGACTCCACCTTCTAGGTAGGTAGCCAGGATTTCCTTGAGGCGGTTTTTTTTTCTCTCTTGAAACCCCTGCATTCCCTTGTTAACACCTAGCTCTCCTTCTGCCCCCAGACCATCCGGGACTGCCAGAAGGCAATAGGCGCTCCTGCAAGCCTCTGGCCGGCAAGGGACACTGAGGGAGGGTCACCTCTGACCCCCACCTCACTTCCAGACCCCCAGGCCCCAGACTCCACCTTCTAGGTAGGTAGCCAGGATTTCCTTGAGGCGGTTTTTTTTCTCTCTTGAAACCCCTGCATTCCCTTGTTAACACCTAGCTCTCCTTCTGCCCCCAGACCATCCGGGACTGCCAGAAGGCAATAGGCGCTCCTGCAAGCCTCTGGCCGGCAAGGGACACTGAGGGAGGGTCACCTCTGACCCCCACCTCACTTCCAGACCCCCAGGCCCCAGACTCCACCTTCTAGGTAGGTAGCCAGGATTTCCTTGAGGCGGTTTTTTTTCTCTCTTGAAACCCCTGCATTCCCTTGTTAACACCTAGCTCTCCTTCTGCCCCCAGACCATCCGGGACTGCCAGAAGGCAATAGGCGCTCCTGCAAGCCTCTGGCCGGCAAGGGACACTGAGGGAGGGTCACCTCTGACCCCCACCTCACTTCCAGACCCCCAGGCCCCAGACTCCACCTTCTAGGTAGGTAGCCAGGATTTCCTTGAGGCGGTTTTTTTTCTCTCTTGAAACCCCTGCATTCCCTTGTTAACACCTAGCTCTCCTTCTGCCCCCAGACCATCCGGGACTGCCAGAAGGCAATAGGCGCTCCTGCAAGCCTCTGGCCGGCAAGGGACACTGAGGGAGGGTCACCTCTGACCCCCACCTCACTTCCAGACCCCCAGGCCCCAGACTCCACCTTCTAGGTAGGTAGCCAGGATTTCCTTGAGGCGGTTTTTTTTCTCTCTTGAAACCCCTGCATTCCCTTGTTAACACCTAGCTCTCCTTCTGCCCCCAGACCATCCGGGACTGCCAGAAGGCAATAGGCGCTCCTGCAAGCCTCTGGCCGGCAAGGGACACTGAGGGAGGGTCACCTCTGACCCCCACCTCACTTCCAGACCCCCAGGCCCCAGACTCCACCTTCTAGGTAGGTAGCCAGGATTTCCTTGAGGCGGTTTTTTTTCTCTCTTGAAACCCCTGCATTCCCTTGTTAACACCTAGCTCTCCTTCTGCCCCCAGACCATCCGGGACTGCCAGAAGGCAATAGGCGCTCCTGCAAGCCTCTGGCCGGCAAGGGACACTGAGGGAGGGTCACCTCTGACCCCCACCTCACTTCCAGACCCCCAGGCCCCAGACTCCACCTTCTAGGTAGGTAGCCAGGATTTCCTTGAGGCGGTTTTTTTCTCTCTTGAAACCCCTGCATTCCCTTGTTAACACCTAGCTCTCCTTCTGCCCCCAGACCATCCGGGACTGCCAGAAGGCAATAGGCGCTCCTGCAAGCCTCTGGCCGGCAAGGGACACTGAGGGAGGGTCACCTCTGACCCCCACCTCACTTCCAGACCCCCAGGCCCCAGACTCCACCTTCTAGGTAGGTAGCCAGGATTTCCTTGAGGCGGTTTTTTTTTCTCTCTTGAAACCCCTGCATTCCCTTGTTAACACCTAGCTCTCCTTCTGCCCCCAGACCATCCGGGACTGCCAGAAGGCAATAGGCGCTCCTGCAAGCCTCTGGCCGGCAAGGGACACTGAGGGAGGGTCACCTCTGATCCCCACCTCACTTCCAGACCCCCAGGCCCCAGACTCCACCTTCTAGGTAGGTAGCCAGGATTTCCTTGAGGCGGTTTTTTTTTCTCTCTTGAAACCCCTGCATTCCCTTGTTAACACCTAGCTCTCCTTCTGCCCCCAGACCATCCGGGACTGCCAGAAGGCAATAGGCGCTCCTGCAAGCCTCTGGCCGGCAAGGGACACTGAGGGAGGGTCACCTCTGACCCCCACCTCACTTCCAGACCGCCAGGCCCCAGACTCCACCTTCTAGGTAGGTAGCCAGGATTTCCTTGAGGCGGTTTTTTTTCTCTCTTGAAACCCCTGCATTCCCTTGTTAACACCTAGCTCTCCTTCTGCCCCCAGACCATCCGGGACTGCCAGAAGGCAATAGGCGCTCCTGCAAGCCTCTGGCCGGCAAGGGACACTGAGGGAGGGTCACCTCTGACCCCCACCTCACTTCCAGACCCCCAGGCCCCAGACTCCACCTTCTAGGTAGGTAGCCAGGATTTCCTTGAGGCGGTTTTTTTTCTCTCTTGAAACCCCTGCATTCCCTTGTTAACACCTAGCTCTCCTTCTGCCCCCAGACCATCCGGGACTGCCAGAAGGCAATAGGCGCTCCTGCAAGCCTCTGGCCGGCAAGGGACACTGAGGGAGGGTCACCTCTGACCCCCACCTCACTTCCAGACCCCCAGGCCCCAGACTCCACCTTCTAGGTAGGTAGCCAGGATTTCCTTGAGGCGGTTTTTTTTCTCTCTTGAAACCCCTGCATTCCCTTGTTAACACCTAGCTCTCCTTCTGCCCCCAGACCATCCGGGACTGCCAGAAGGCAATAGGCGCTCCTGCAAGCCTCTGGCCGGCAAGGGACACTGAGGGAGGGTCACCTCTGACCCCCACCTCACTTCCAGACCCCCAGGCCCCAGACTCCACCTTCTAGGTAGGTAGCCAGGATTTCCTTGAGGCGGTTTTTTTTCTCTCTTGAAACCCCTGCATTCCCTTGTTAACACCTAGCTCTCCTTCTGCCCCCAGACCATCCGGGACTGCCAGAAGGCAATAGGCGCTCCTGCAAGCCTCTGGCCGGCAAGGGACACTGAGGGAGGGTCACCTCTGACCCCCACCTCACTTCCAGACCCCCAGGCCCCAGACTCCACCTTCTAGGTAGGTAGCCAGGATTTCCTTGAGGCGGTTTTTTTTTCTCTCTTGAAACCCCTGCATTCCCTTGTTAACACCTAGCTCTCCTTCTGCCCCCAGACCATCCGGGACTGCCAGAAGGCAATAGGCGCTCCTGCAAGCCTCTGGCCGGCAAGGGACACTGAGGGAGGGTCACCTCTGACCCCCACCTCACTTCCAGACCCCCAGGCCCCAGACTCCACCTTCTAGGTAGGTAGCCAGGATTTCCTTGAGGCGGTTTTTTTTCTCTCTTGAAACCCCTGCATTCCCTTGTTAACACCTAGCTCTCCTTCTGCCCCCAGACCATCCGGGACTGCCAGAAGGCAATAGGCGCTCCTGCAAGCCTCTGGCCGGCAAGGGACACTGAGGGAGGGTCACCTCTGACCCCCACCTCACTTCCAGACCCCCAGGCCCCAGACTCCACCTTCTAGGTAGGTAGCCAGGATTTCCTTGAGGCGGTTTTTTTTCTCTCTTGAAACCCCTGCATTCCCTTGTTAACACCTAGCTCTCCTTCTGCCCCCCAGACCATCCGGGACTGCCAGAAGGCAATAGGCGCTCCTGCAAGCCTCTGGCCGGCAAGGGACACTGAGGGAGGGTCACCTCTGACCCCCACCTCACTTCCAGACCCCCAGGCCCCCAGACTCCACCTTCTAGGTAGGTAGCCAGGATTTCCTTGAGGCGGTTTTTTTTCTCTCTTGAAACCCCTGCATTCCCTTGTTAACACCTAGCTCTCCTTCTGCCCCCAGACCATCCGGGACTGCCAGAAGGCAATAGGCGCTCCTGCAAGCCTCTGGCCGGCAAGGGACACTGAGGGAGGGTCACCTCTGACCCCCACCTCACTTCCAGACCCCCAGGCCCCAGACTCCACCTTCTAGGTAGGTAGCCAGGATTTCCTTGAGGCGGTTTTTTTTCTCTCTTGAAACCCCTGCATTCCCTTGTTAACACCTAGCTCTCCTTCTGCCCCCAGACCATCCGGGACTGCCAGAAGGCAATAGGCGCTCCTGCAAGCCTCTGGCCGGCAAGGGACACTGAGGGAGGGTCACCTCTGACCCCCACCTCACTTCCAGACCCCCAGGCCCCAGACTCCACCTTCTAGGTAGGTAGCCAGGATTTCCTTGAGGCGGTTTTTTTTCTCTCTTGAAACCCCTGCATTCCCTTGTTAACACCTAGCTCTCCTTCTGCCCCCAGACCATCCGGGACTGCCAGAAGGCAATAGGCGCTCCTGCAAGCCTCTGGCCGGCAAGGGACACTGAGGGAGGGTCACCTCTGACCCCCACCTCACTTCCAGACCCCCAGGCCCCAGACTCCACCTTCTAGGTAGGTAGCCAGGATTTCCTTGAGGCGGTTTTTTTTTCTCTCTTGAAACCCCTGCATTCCCTTGTTAACACCTAGCTCTCCTTCTGCCCCCAGACCATCCGGGACTGCCAGAAGGCAATAGGCGCTCCTGCAAGCCTCTGGCCGGCAAGGGACACTGAGGGAGGGTCACCTCTGACCCCCACCTCACTTCCAGACCCCCAGGCCCCAGACTCCACCTTCTAGGTAGGTCGCCAGGATTTCCTTGAGGCGGTTTTTTTTTCTCTCTTGAAACCCCTGCATTCCCTTGTTAACACCTAGCTCTCCTTCTGCCCCCAGACCATCCGGGACTGCCAGAAGGCAATAGGCGCTCCTGCAAGCCTCTGGCCGGCAAGGGACACTGAGGGAGGGTCACCTCTGACCCCCACCTCACTTCCAGACCCCCAGGCCCCAGACTCCACCTTCTAGGTAGGTAGCCAGGATTTCCTTGAGGCGGTTTTTTTTCTCTCTTGAAACCCCTGCATTCCCTTGTTAACACCTAGCTCTCCTTCTGCCCCCAGACCATCCGGGACTGCCAGAAGGCAATAGGCGCTCCTGCAAGCCTCTGGCCGGCAAGGGACACTGAGGGAGGGTCACCTCTGACCCCCACCTCACTTCCAGACCCCCAGGCCCCAGACTCCACCTTCTAGGTAGGTAGCCAGGATTTCCTTGAGGCGGTTTTTTTTTCTCTCTTGAAACCCCTGCATTCCCTTGTTAACACCTAGCTCTCCTTCTGCCCCCAGACCATCCGGGACTGCCAGAAGGCAATAGGCGCTCCTGCAAGCCTCTGGCCGGCAAGGGACACTGAGGGAGGGTCACCTCTGACCCCCACCTCACTTCCAGACCCCCAGGCCCCAGACTCCACCTTCTAGGTAGGTAGCCAGGATTTCCTTGAGGCGGTTTTTTTTCTCTCTTGAAACCCCTGCATTCCCTTGTTAACACCTAGCTCTCCTTCTGCCCCCAGACCATCCGGGACTGCCAGAAGGCAATAGGCGCTCCTGCAAGCCTCTGGCCGGCAAGGGACACTGAGGGAGGGTCACCTCTGACCCCCACCTCACTTCCAGACCCCCAGGCCCCAGACTCCACCTTCTAGGTAGGTAGCCAGGATTTCCTTGAGGCGGTTTTTTTTCTCTCTTGAAACCCCTGCATTCCCCTTGTTAACACCTAGCTCTCCTTCTGCCCCCAGACCATCCGGGACTGCCAGAAGGCAATAGGCGCTCCTGCAAGCCTCTGGCCGGCAAGGGACACTGAGGGAGGGTCACCTCTGACCCCCACCTCACTTCCAGACCCCCAGGCCCCAGACTCCACCTTCTAGGTAGGTAGCCAGGATTTCCTTGAGGCGGTTTTTTTTTCTCTCTTGAAACCCCTGCATTCCCTTGTTAACACCTAGCTCTCCTTCTGCCCCCAGACCATCCGGGACTGCCAGA